>CM041776.1:318023924-318543396 GCA_023374045.1 Limonium bicolor | reverse complement strand
AAACCTACTTAATTATTTGACTAATTTATACACCATTTTTAAGAACAAGTTATGATATTTATGCATTAATTAATTAAGAATTACATTACTAATTAAACAACTAAAACTATCAAGATTAATTTTTTTCCTATAACATAATAATACCTACTTAATTATTTGACTATTTTATACACCATTTTAACTTAAAAACAAGTTATCAAATTAATGTATTAATTAATTACGAATTAAAACATTAATTAAACAACAAAAACTATGAACATTAATTTTTTCCTATAACATAATAATACCTACTTAATTATTTGTCTAATTGTACACCATTTAAAGTTAAGAACAAGTCATGATTTATGCATTAATTAATTACGAATTAAATTACTAATTAATGAACTAAAACTATCAAGATTAATTTTTACCTATAACATAATAATTCCTACTTAATTATTTGACTAATTTATGCACCATTTTAAGTTGAAAAAAATTTATAAAATTAATGCATTAATTGATTACGAATTAAAATACTAATTAAACAACTAAAACTACCAAGATTAATTTTCTCCAATAATATAATGATACCTACTTAATTATTTTACTAATTTATGCACCATTTAAGTTAAAAACAAGTTATAAAATTAATGCATTAATTAATTACGAATTTAAATCCTAATTAAACAACTAAAACTTAAAAAAATTAATGTAAACCATTAATAAGATGTCTACATATTATTTTAACTTACATCAAATTTAAAGAATAATAAGTTATACGGTAATGACATAGTTAATTATGAATTAATCATAACTAATTAGATAACTACTTAAATATATATATAATTGAAACCTAATAAACAAAGACATTTAATATACAAATAAATGAAAAATAAAAAAAAAATAACCATACTAACCTCTTAAACTTCGGAGCATTTGTCAATGTTGAAGGGAATTTTTTTTGGTGTTTGTGGTTGATGGAATGAGCTTGGCTGAGTTTGGTTTTTATAGGGATTTTTGGCAGTCATAAACCGCATCGCACCAGTGCGGTTTATTTGCAATAATCTTATCCGACAAAATCGCGGAAATCGCGGAATACGGACGGCTCATATTCATTCCGAGTTTGCAAATAAACCGCATCGCTCCAGTCCATTTATCTGCTAATACGCGTTCGACCGATGCAGTTTATGACATAATTAACCCATAATTGGATTAGCTTAATGCGGTTTATGGTAAGTAGCATTAGGCTAATGTGGTTTATATGACCCGTTTTGGTACATCCGCGTAATTTTTTTGAAAAAAAACCACCGCAAGTACTTTTTTTTGACAAATGGTATTTCGGCGAAAATTTTCCCCTTTTGTTATTGATCAAGCGGGGCGCTTCTTGTAACTTGCACCAATAGAGATCAACAAATAGTGCAACATCTTCTCGATGCACCTAAGTCGCTATTGTAGCGAGTCAATTGGTGCAACCTTGGAGCAACCTTAATCTTGCACCAACTACTTAATTGTAGCAAATTGTTGGTCTATTGGGGCAACTTTTATTGCCCCAATTGAGTTTGTATCTTGTAGTGTATGTAGGGTAAGCATTCAGTTTGCATACTTTGAATTTATCCAAAAACTGAAATAACTGAATTTTTTTATTAGATTTTTATCCATATTTTGTAAATTTAAAATTCCAGTTATTTGAATATCCAAATTATAATTTGGTTTGGATTTCAATTTTTCTAATTTGGTTAATTGAATTATCTAAATTAATTTTTTATTTTAAAAAAACTATTCTCTTTTCTTTAATATTTTGAAAAATAATTCAGTTTTTGAAATTTTTTCTATAAATTTCGGGTAATTGAAATCCTAACTAACTAAAATTTAGATTTCAGTTCAGTTTTTTTGTTTTTCACCTTGGAATAATTTGGATAACGATTAATTTGGTTTGGGTCAAATTTTGTATAATTCAGTTTTAAAACGAAATAACCGAAATCCAATTTGTTTTACATTTTGAATTTCGGTTAACCGAATTATTCAAATTTTCACCCATAGCCCTAAACAAGCTCAACAAGATAAAAATTCATAGAGAATACAGATTTTCAGCTGGAGATTCCTACACAGAATCCTCCCATGTAAAGCCATCCTAGCTAAAAGATGCGAAAATGGAAACGAGAGATAAGAAACAACATTGGAAGGGAAGAAATTTCTCTTTTCTTGGAAAAAACAAAACAGAGGCGGAGACTTATGACCAATCTAATGCACGATAGGGTAAATTCCCCGAGCTGGAGGTTGGATCTAGCTTCAGCTTTCCTTGCAGCGGTGGAGCCGGTGGAGCCGGTCCCTCAACATCTCTCCGACTCTCTTCCTACTTCTAGCGAGCCCGAGGGAGAAGGTAAATGGGTTTCAATCTGGGCTGACGGGAGCTGTATGAAGGAAGGAGGTCACGGGGCTGGAGTGGTTTGCTAGGATCAAGGAAAAAAGGTGGTGGCAATCGCATTCGATGTGGAGAAGGGGCGCGATAGAGAAGGACGATTAAACAAAAGAAAGCGATGGAACCGGGAAGAGCGGGAGAGAGCGATTTTGAAGAACGAACGCGAGAGGGAGAACTTCTGGAATAGTGTATGCTATTCACAGACTAAGGCCTCTTATTTATATATAGTAAGAATTACAACTTGAACGGAAAGAAAACCAAGACAGACAGAAACAAACTAAACGACACCGTTGCAATACTACATAACTCTACACCCCCTCGCAAGACGAGCATGGGGAAACCCACTAAAATGCTCGACTTGAAACTACAAGTGAGATGCAGAAGAGACTCCCATATGAGGCAATAGATGGCGATATTGTCTGCCATTGAGACCCTTGGTAAGCATATCCGCAAGCTGCAAGGAACTAGGAATATGCTGAACCTTGATTAATCCCTTCTGAATCTGTTCACGCACGTAGTGGCAATCAACTTCAACATGCTTAGTACGCTCATGAGCAACCGGATTTGTGGCAATGAAGACGGCCGATTTATTGTCACAATGAAGAGGTATTGGAGTGATTCCATCAACCCCAATCTCAGCAAGCAATCTGGTCAACCAAGCAAGCTCAGAAGTGACCTTGCGCATGGATCTGTATTCAGCCTCAGCGGAAGACAAGGAAACAGATGCTTGTTTCTTTGCCTTCCAAGAAATGGGACAGCCACCCAAGAGATGTAGAACCCACTCACCGATCTTCGTGAAATGGGGCAAGTAGCCCAGTCCGAATCACAATAAGCAACCAAGCGAAGTCAGTGGTATGATTAAGCAGAATACCATTGTCGAGAGTGCCCTTGATGTATTTCAACACATGAACAGCAGCAGTATAGTGCGTGGAAGAAGGAGCTTTCAAGAATTGGCTGAGAAGCTGAACCGCAAAACTAAGATCAGGTCTTGTATTCGTGAGGTAATTCAGCTGTCCTACTAACCGTCGATAAGGTTCTGGATCTTGCAAGACGTCCCCATCATCGGGCAACAATCGAATACCTGTCGCAAGAGGACTGGCAACAGAATGGCAGTTCATGATTTCATACTCCTCCAAAAGCTCCTTCGCATATTTCCTTTGAGTAACAAGTAAACCCTCATTGCCTCTAAGAAATTCCATCCCAAGAAAGTAGTGAAGATCACCTAGATCCTTGATCTGAAATTGACTGTCCAAGCACTGTTTCAACCGACTGATTTCAGCAGGATCATTTCCACAAAGAAGCAAATCATCCACGTAGACACCGACGTGAACAAGAAACCATCATGTGTCTTCTTGGTGAACAAGGAGTAGTCATTGTGAGAGCTGTAATAACCTTGCTGTTTCAAAAAATCAGTGAGCTTGGCATACCACTGTCGGGATGCCTGCTTAAGGCCATACAAGGAACGTTTCAGTTTGCAAACTTTGCTAGATTCTTCATCAAGCCCTGGCGGTAATTTCATATAGATCTCCTCATGTAAATCGCCATGAAGAAAGGCGTTATTTACATCCAGCTGATGTATCATCCAACCCTTTTTAACAGCCACAGAGAGAAGAGCACGTACAGTTGTCATTTTTACTACCGGTGAAAAGGTTTCTGTGTAGTCCACACCAAACTTCTGAGTAAAACCCCTTACAACCAACCTTGCCTTGTAACGTTCGAGACTGCCATCAGCTCGGAGTTTTACTTTGTAGACCCATTTGCAACTGATCGCCTTTTTCCCTTTAGGCAAATCAGTAACCTCCCATGTTCCATTTCTATCAAGAGCCTCCAGCTCTTGCTGCATAGCTCTGCGCCAATTCGGGTCTCTGTTTGCCTCTTTAAATGATCGTGGTTCTGTAGGAACAGAAGTCGAAGACTTTAAATCGCAGGAGAAACCACAAGATGTAGCAGAGACGGTGCGAGTTGCAGATATATCAGTCAATGAACATAAGCCAGCAGAAACAGACGAAGTATTTTCCATCCTGGCAGCCAAAATTCGAGAGAAAAAATCTTCAATATCTGTAGCCACACTCTTGCCCACAAAATAATCAGAAAGATGGGCAGGGGGCCGATGCGGTCTTTCAGATCTACGAAGGGGATAATTTGGAACAATATCAGAGGTAGGAACTTCGGTAGCGCTCTCAGGAGCAACAGAAAGTCTATCAGCATCAGACGCAGTAGGCTGGACGGAAGGTGAAACAGAAGTATGATCGAAATCAGCTGGCTCTGAGGAATCTTCTTGGGCAAGCAAAACATCTCCTGTGGAGAAGGATGGCGAGGTAGAAGCGCTTGGTGTCGTGAAGGTGATGTTGTTGTTGAGCAGATCAGCATCATCATCATAGGACGGGGAAATTGACTGAGGACCGGAACTGGAATCTGTAGCCGGTTGTCCCTTAAAGGGAAAGATCCCTTCATAGAAGACCACGTCTCTACTATGAACGATCTGATTATCATCAAGTCGAAGAAGTTTATGACCCTTACTGACTAAACTGGGCCCTAAATAAACACATTTATGGGCACGGGCATCAAATTTCTTCTTATGTGGATTGGTGTTAGCAGCATAGGCGAGGCAACCGAAAGTCCGAATCATATTGAAGTCTGGTTCTTGATTATATAGTTCAAAAAATGGTGTTTTACCGTTGAGAACGGCTGATGGTATCTTATTAATCACACAGGCAGCAAAAAGAATGCTATCTCCCCAAAATTTCAACGGAATCCCTGACTGAAAGTAGACCGCCCTAGCTGTTTCCAAGAGATAGCGATGTTTGCGCTCTACAACTCCGTTTTGCTGCGGAGTATAAGGGCAAGACCGCTGATGTAAAATGCCCTTTTCCTTAAAAAACTCAATGTGCTCTTTAGATGCCCCCAACTCATAGGCGTTGTCGGATCTAATTATCTTCACTCGTTTATTAAACTGTGTTTCTATCATTTTTACAAAGTTCTGTATCAGTCCAGTAGCTTCAGATTTCTGTCGCATAAGAGTAACCCACACACATCTACTCTTATCATCGACTATACTTAGAAAATATAGAAAACCATCATGTGTTGGCTCAGTACAAGGTCCCCAGATGTCTATATGTAACAAATCGAAGCAACTTTTACTTTTGGACTGAGAAACTAAAAATGGTAGTCGATGCCCCTTAGCTCTACTGCAGGAATCGCAAACGAGTGATTCAGAAATATCACTTCCTTTTATTAAGCCTAATGCCAACAGCTTTGAAAAGGGGACATGCCCAAGTCTACAATGCCAGTAAAGACTTTTATTAACTCTAACAACATTGCAATCAGTTCGAGTACTATAGAATCTGCTTCGTTGCTGTACAAAAGACTCCAAAGCTTCCTCATCCAAGTAGTACAGACCACCTTGCTGCCTCCCAACAATGGCCTCAATATTCAATGTTCGGTCCTGCAAAATACAGGAATGTTCGTCAAAGATCAATCTTCCTTTGATCTGTGTGACAAACCTGTTGACAGATAAGAGGTTGTGCTCAAAACTGGGAACATAAAGGGCATTGTGCAGTCGGAATTTCTCTCCCAAAATAACATCTCCCTTAGTTCGAACAACCTGAATTCTCCCATCTGGCATGGAGACAGTATGAGTCTTATCCAAAATAGTTCATGCAAAAAACAATTCTTATCTCCACTTAGATGATCAGTAGCCCCTGTATCGATTATCCACTTATTTCCTTTCTTGTTAGTAACAGAACTGAGACAAAAATGAATATTAACCGGGCTACAAACTTCAGTACCTGCGAAGTTACATGAGTGACTGGCTTCCTGTTGATCATTGTTCATTTTTTGGAGGTAGCCAATCAGCATGTTGATCTGATCGCGAGGAATTCCAGAAACATGTGAACCACCTTGGTTTTCATCTGCCTTCTGCTCTGCGACAACACTGTTTGCCATCCTTCTATTTTTCCCAAACTTCCAGCCACTAGGATACCCATGTTTGGCATAACATGTTTCCTCTGTATGTCCTGTTTTTCCACAATGAGAACAATTCTCTTTAAACCTCTTTCCTTTGTCACGCTGCTGCCACTTGATTTGCTGTTGAGGTCCAGTTTTTCCATCGACAGTATTTGCAGCGTTAACAAAGCTGGTGACCTCTCCATCAGTTTTCTTCTTCTTTCCACTTTCTCTTTGCCTCTCCTCAGAGAGTACAAGAGAATACGCCATTTCAACCGAAGGAAGAGGTTGCATCATCAGGATGTTTCCTCTTATATTCACATAGACATCATTCAATCCCATCAGGAACTCAAAGAGCTTGTCTTCTTCCAGCATTTTTTCTATCTTCTCTGATCGACCACAGTGACAGCAGTCGCAGCTAACCAGGTTGACAACTGCATTCATCTCATCCCAGATTCTCTTAAATCTGGTGAAATATACACTCACCGTATCATGGCCTTGATCTAATTCATAAATTTCTTTCTTCAGATTAAACCTACGAGTTCCGTCAATGTGATCAAACCTAGCCAGCAAACTCTTCCACATCTGACGAGCAGTGGTGTTATATATGAGACTCTCACATATATCTTTCTCAACAGCATTTAAAATCCAAGACATTACCAAGCCATTACACCTATCCCAGACTTTGGCCTTGGCATCGTCATCAGTAGGTCTAGTTAAAGTTCCTTCTATCAGACCTATCTTGTTTTGGCCAGTAAAGCGATTAACACCGTTCTTTTCCACGTCTGAAAACCGGTGCCATTGAACTTTGGTGCGATTATCATACCTGGATGATCCGATGGATGGACGAAAAGAGGATCGGTAGGATCTGTTCCAGGTTCCTTCGTTCGCGCTCCAGCGAAAGTCTCTAATAGCGCTCGACCGACGCCGCGTGACTCGTCTCTGTTTGACTCGTCTTTTCCATGGCGACAAGAGAACAAGTGAAGGCTCAAAGGATGCGATGGATCTTGTGTTGCTCTGATGCCATGTGGAGAAGGGGCGCGATAGAGAAGGACGATTAAACAAAGAAAGCGATGGAACCGGGAAGAGCGGGAGAGAGCGATTTTGAAGAACGAACGCGAGAGGGAGAACTTCTGGAATAGTGTATACTATTCACAGACTAAGGCCTCTTATTTATATATGGTAAGAACTACAACTTGAACGGAAAGAAAACCAAGACAGACAGAAACAAACTAAACGACACCGTTGCAATACTACATAACTCTACATTCGAAGGTGGCAAGGATCTCTTCTCCCTCAACGTTATAAATTTCTTAAAGAGATTGATATTTCTGTGGAGGCAAAAGTAATTCTAAATGATGTAGGGTGTCTTTGTTCTTTTCTTCACCAAGTTTAGTGGGGTTTTACGGGTAGAAACTATAATATGAAAGTCCATTTACTAGTTAAATTTGGAAGTAGATTTTAAGTCAAAGTTTTGTTGTATTGGGGATATCCTAGAATTAGGGTTGTCAATTTCGGGTTTTGGGTCGGGTTGATTTCAACCCGAACCCGGCCTGTTCATGTTTCACATCAACCCAAAACTGACTCGAACCGAAACGGGTTATGTTATGTCAATCCGAATCTGACCTGGTGACCTGAAATCAACTCGAAATTGACTTGACTCGAATTGACTTGACTCGAAATTGACTTGACTCGAAATCAACCCGAAATTGATCTAACACCCGAAATCAACTCGAAATCGTCCTAAAATCGACCCAAAATTAACCTGAAATTGACTCGAAATTGACTCGGAATCAACTCAATATTAAAAATATTCTATTCTCAATACAAATTCTACAAAAAATCACCAAGACAATAGAACATAACATATAAAACCATTAAACATAAATGGTAACATGAATGATATATTCTTTTCTTTTGCAAAAATGTTTTCGGGTTGCAGATTGAACTCAGGTCGACAGCTCAAACCCAAAACCAACCCGAGTTTTTAGCAACCCAACCCGACCCAAAAATGTTTTTAGGTTAAAAATTGTAACCCAAACCTACATTTTAGCGTGTCAGTTTCGGGTTCGTGTCAAGATTGACAGCCCTACCGAGATGTATGTTTGAGTAATCAATACTAATCCAATGGTATATGTCTTATTTTTTTAGTAATTTTTTGGCAGGAATTATATTGAGTAATTATATATAGTTTTAAAGACGAATGTTCTGTTGTACCTTTTGTGATGAGATTTAATCACATATCTTGAATGTGAAAAACCTCTATAGATGGTGTCTACTAAAATACTCGTATCATATTTGCAACAAAGCAATACTAAGCTGTAAAAATCACACCAATCCGCTTTGTTCTCCTTTATTTTTATTCTTGGTTTGAGAAAAAGTATGACGTGGAAAAGGACAGGCACTACAAAGTGGAATTAATACATAAGAACAATGACAAAATAGAATAATGAGAGTTAAATAATTTATGTGACTGAAAAGTACCGTGTCGATCAAAGATAGTACTTCAATGATTCTTATATTCTGACTGGCTAGCTAAAAAGCATTGCTTTTCTATCATCTTCTCTTTTCTACTGAAAAGCTTTCTTGCTCTTTTTTTTTTCTTGACTTTTTGGTGATTATAGAGTATTTTTGAGATAAATCATGAATGTAACCATTACGCTGAGAGTGACAGTTTCATCTCCTGAATATGTTGGATCGGATTCATCCAAAGGTGTACTTATTGGGATATAACATTATTAGGCAATGTTCGGCAATAAAATTTGTGAGTTTAACATCTTTTACTTCAGCTTTAGTTATTAGCTTCAGCTTAAAAAGAATGCAGCCTTAGTTTGATAACCTAGAAAATTTCCAAGCGCTCGAGTCCTTGAGCAACAAGAAAGAAATCGACTAAGAAAGGTGAGTACCATATATATTAGATGACCACATCTAATGGAACTAGATCTGGTAACTCGGGTCACCTAGTTCGGGTTTAGATCGGTCTGATCGGGTTAATTGAAGATTATATGATACTCCCCCCGTTAATTAATATCTGTCATTCTAGGAAGTGATTTTTGTTCTAGTTTTTTGATACAGTTTTTTCACTTTTAACCCTACTATTCAATACAAAAATAATTATTATTTAGATGGAAAAGTAAAAAGTAGGGATACATACGTCATTTTCCTACTTTCTTTAATGAGTGTGTAAGTTTCTAAAACGAACGGAGGAAGTATTTGATTAGGGTTTTGTTTGAATCTTAGGGAATTTGGTTTTCCGTTATGTTTGGGTTTATGATACTTTATCTTAAAGTAACAAATCTAGTTAATTTGTTTAACATATGCATGTTGGATCTTAATTGGGAGTTAGGTGACTTTGATTTGAATGATTACGGTTCAAGAAATTTTAATCAAGATGAATTTCAATTGAACCTATTTTCAGTTCTATCTGGTTTAGTTTGAAATGTTTGAATTTTAGGTCATTTTTTTAAATGATATTAGTGATATAATTGAGTTTTTTTTCTTTTTGAAAATACCATCCATATTCATACATTATTAAGAAATTACAAGATTAAGGACAATCAAGCCCAAAAAGTAACCCATGTTAAAAGACGCTAACAATCTAACTTGGAATATAGAGGGTAGCAGACAATGCCCTCGAGCCGCTATTTACAACATATTCCACGAAGGAAGTTGTATGAGCAGATCTAGAATTAACCAGCATTTTCATCATATATTATTAGACTATATATATATATATATATATATCAGTTGTAGTGTCTAATATAGTAGTCTGTATAATATCTGCTACTACTCTGATGCGGGTATGCGGGTGTATATATAGGGAACTACTGTACACACTATAACACATATACATACACACAATATAGACATAGTCTCTGTATTGTTTCGGTTCTTCAATCAATACAATATTCACTTCTTCTTACTTTGTCATATATAGGTGGGCTTTAGAGGCACACTTAGCTTCTTCAAACTACCAAACCGAGAGATAAGAAACAATATTGGCATCCTTAACCGGGGCGGACCCAGAGGATAAATTAATCCCATGGGGGCCATTATTTTTTAAAAACCGGTACCAATCAACTAGTATAAACCGTAGGGATGGCAATGGGTCGGGTTTGGGTCGGGTGGACCATCACCCGCACCCGTCACCCGACTTCATCCGCTCCACCCGTACCCGACCCGTCACCCGTTATATATCACCCATCACCCGTTTCACCCGTCACCCGCGGGTGAAGCGGGTGAACCCGTTTACCCATTTACCCGTTTGTTTTTATTTTTCCTTGTTTGCCACTAAGGTTTGCAAATTACTGTGAGTGGAGAGAAAATAGAGACACAAAACATGTATGTTCTATGTTCGCCGGTTAGGATTGCGAAATTTACTTCAGAGAAAATAATGAAATATTGCACAGAGCATGTACGTTTCATGTTCGCCAATTATGGTTGCAAAATTACCATGAGTGAAGAGAGAAAATAGAGGCGCAGAGCATGTATGATCAATGTTCGCCTGTTAGGATTGCGAAATTACCTTCAGTGAAGAGAATGAAAAACTTCGTAGAGCATGTAAGTTATTTGTTTTTCAGTTAGGGTTTCAAAATTACCGAGGGTGAAGAAAGAAAATAGAGGCACAGAGCATCTTTGTTCCATGTTTGCCAGTTAGGGTTGCAATTACCTTCAGTGAAGATAATTAGAAACTGCGTAGAGCAAGTATGCTAGGACTGTAAAATTACCGAGAGTGGTGAGAATAAAGAATGGCGCAGTCACCCAGAGCATGAATGTTTCTTGTTCACTAGTTAGGGTTACAAAAATCATGAGTGAAGGAGAATGAATAATAAGTAACAATTTAATATAATATATATAATCTATGCGGGTGAGCGGGTCGGGTGATGGGTGAAAAATGTTCACCCGTCACCCGACCCGCACCCGTACCCATTCCACCCGTCACCCGTTTTTCACCAGTTTTATGCGGGTTTTTCACCCGGTTTAACGGGTCGGGTGACCGGGTGAAATGGGTACCCGCGGACCCATTGCCATGTGTGTGAGATGTTGCATTTTTCTTCAGTGGTGTGGCAAAGAGGAGTCAAACTCCAGACCCCAAGATTGCTAGTTTTTAACCACTACACCACTATCACTACTTGTTATAAATGTCATTTTATTATACATATACTAGGTTTTAATTTTTAATTTTTTTTTATAAAATGCTATGGGGTCCGGGCCCCATTGGACCCCATGTGGGTCCGCCCCTGCTTAACCACCAGTACATAATAACTTAACACCCGACTAATCTAAGAGCGCGTTCGGTATCGAGAGTCCAAACGCAACAAAAGCTGCGTTAACATAAATGCACCTATGGTTAACCAATCCTAACCCATCATACTTGCTTTGGTCAGTTTAAACTCCAATAGAAAGCTGACACATGTTTCAATTTTTTTTCAAAAGTGGATTAATCTTCCTAAAGCAATAAGTACTTCAACGAACTAGATGCACCAGTAGAACCCTACACCTTACGCCTATCGGCAGCTTGAGGTTTCCCGGTGCACATTCCAATGTCTCTAAGGGTTTGTTTTGTGCTCTTTATCCATGTTTATCATGTTCATTTTTTCACTTGAACTAGTTTTCCTTTAGTTTTGTGTTTTTTTAGTGTTCTTAAACATTTGTTGTTTAAACACCCGAATAAATTAGCTAGGAGTAATGTTGGAACCCTCACTACCAAACAACCACCACGGCTCTTCTCCACCAGGCTGCCACTGACTTCATCATCTCTGTTTGTGGAATCACCGGAGGATAGGAAGACTCCAGCTACTTCATAAGATGGGACAATGGATGAATAGAAGGGGACAGATTATGCATGCAAATATCCACACACCCTCACGATGACATCCATAATTAACTGAACCATAACCTTCATTGCACCGGCCAAGTCGAAAGTGTTTTTGCTACAACACCAACATGACAAAAAAAAAAAAAACAGAAACTCATATAGCAAAGCAAAATCCATCAAAGGCTAGATCAAAGATAAGTTTTCTAACGCATAAGAGGCAAACCCTACAACTAAGGCCACAAAGAGGCAAAAAATACCCCCGCCGAAGGGAAAAAAAAAAATTGAGAAAAGCATAGAGGGGATGAGAGAGATGTGAGCACCGCCAGATGGCTACATTTTCACTTTTTGGTGTTTTTTTGCATGTGAGTTTAAATAAGGTGATATACTTTTGACTTTTGATCGGATTAATTTGATTCAATTTCTGGATTCATGTCACTTAAAAATAACATAGAAAACATTGAATTCAATGAGCCTGATCGCTCGTTTTTCGTTGAAGAAAGTGCTTATTACACGTCTCAGTGATCTAGTATTTATTAAAACTTGAAATTTTCATTTACAAAGCAATATTGCAACATAATAGATCATCTAAAGATAAAAAGTACAATAACCAAACATAGTTTGAGAGGGAGAACATGAGCAACCCACAAACTTGATTCACTATTGCCCTCCATCCATCATTAACCCAAAAACTAGAATCAGATGATCATTTAAAGATTTTAAAACTCTTCGAACTTTTAATCAATTGCAAACATAATTTCTAAAATAAATAAAAAATTATTTTTTTTACATTATCTAATAATTTTAGTTATTATTAAAAAATTCAGACACGACATTTTCAATAATTTACGGACTCCAAACTCCCATCTATCACTTCTAAATAACTCTTTGACATCTTCAAAAACCTAACATGCCAGCCATAGGACATATCTTGTGAATTTGTCGTTTTAGAAAACAAGTTGCATCCTATTTTTCTAATCAACAACTTTTATGACATCTCATGCAATAATTATTTTAAATTTTTAGTTTCTAATTATTTTTTGTTTATGAAAATAAATTTGTTTGATTAATTTATTTTTAATATATACGACAAGGATAGTAATTCTACTAAAGAAACTTTCTAACCGATGATGGACAAATGTAAAAATAAAGAAAAATGAAAGGATTTTGGTTATGTAGAAATAAGTGTTTTCGTAATCAAAAGAGTCAACAGCTGCCTTCGGTCTTTCCTCTGGTCGGGGGAGACAGATAATAATGCCACCCCTGCTGTGGCTTGGAACGCCATCACGAACACAAAAAGAAATGGTGGTCTGGGACTGAAGGATATCCACAAATGGAATATGTGCTTCCTTCTCAAGACCATCTCAGCCATCGCTCATGACTCGGAGCGACTTTGGATCCAATGGATCCACAAGCTCTTCTTACCTTCTCCTATCAGTATCTGGTCATCCACTGCTAAAGGAAACGACCCCTGGACTTGGAAGTCCATCCTTCATGCCAGGGACTGGTGGATGAAGCAATGTGGCTCTCCTGATGACGCCATCTCCCTCTTCAGCTCCTACCCCTCCCGCCCTAGGGTTAGCTCCTTCTATAAGGACATTTCCACCCCCTCCCGCACATTCCAATGGTACAATATTTGCTGGAAAAATTGGTCTATCCCTAAAGCCAAATTCATTTTGTGGGTCACTCTGAAAGGTAGACTAAAAACTTGTGATAAGCTCCAATCGTGGGGCATATGTATTGCTAACAGATGCTGGCTCTGTGAGCATGCTCAAGAGACAAGCAACCATCTTTTTTCCTTTGCAGGTACTCTTGCAGGGTCTGGTGGGCGACCTGTGACTGGCTGGGTATCCCTACAAACCGGAGTAGCCTTCGTAGCTGTGCATTCTGGATTCTTCGCTATTGCAAGGGGCGTCGACCGGCGGACCTGGTGAAAAGAGCGGCGTTGGCTAACGTTGTCTACCATATCTGGATAGAGAGGTGCAAGCGAGCCATGGCCAATCAACGAAGGGAGGCCAAGTCCATTATTGCTGACATCAAGGCGGCAACTAAAGCCACCATCTGGACGAAGATGAATCAATCCACTGCAGACTTTGACTGGCTAGATAGGGTGCTATGCTCCTAGGAAAGGCCTCGTTATTTTTGGTTAGCTCTTGCTATTTTTGTATTTTCTTTGGGGTGAATTAAATGTCCCTTGATGTTTTAGTTCCACTCCTATGGTG
This sequence comes from Limonium bicolor, assembly GCA_023374045.1. Lineage (NCBI taxonomy): Eukaryota > Viridiplantae > Streptophyta > Magnoliopsida > Caryophyllales > Plumbaginaceae > Limonium > Limonium bicolor. Next base: position 318,529,016 of record CM041776.1, on the reverse strand, counting down.
GGTTTGTATATCCCCCTAGGTGAACATCCCCCCCCCCCTCTCTTGGTTATCAGATATATAGGGCCCTATGTATCTAACGCTACATTATCTTCCTGCTTTATATATATTTATCCTTTTATTCAAAAAAAAAAGAAATAAGTGTTTTAATTCGTGTAAGAGTGCACATGAAATACCAAGAGAAGTTAATTATGTTCAAGCTAGCTTCAACAATACCATTGTGTATGTTACGGATGTGAGATGTCGGGTGGTTCTTGGGCCTCCATTGGTACTTTGGGTTCAAAGGTACAAAAATGTTGTGCAAACCATAGCATAAAATGTTGTTCATAAGGGATGCAGCATTACGAGCTATTCGTCCAAGTGGTATACAATTAAGTTTCATACCTCCTAAAAAGACATGTATAGAAATATCCATGGAATATTTTCAACAGAAAAAATGATTAAATAATGTAATAATAACTATGGTTCGTGAGAAAATAAGAGTATCTACTCGAACACTGTAATGGAAGTGTGTTGAATGAGGAACAGACAATAAACATTTTTCTTTATGAATGCATTATTCTATCTTCACTTATGAAACATCAAACCAACACAATAGACACTGCGACGTGAAGAGCTCTGATTGGAGATATAAAATGAACATGTATTACACGTGCAAAATATGAGAGGACACCACACAAATTAAATATTTAACTATATTGGGATTTAAGGATCAGCATATGAAATTTTAATGAAGTTGAAATAAATTGTATTGTGAAGTAATATATATGGAACTTGCGGCACGTCACTTGTATTAGAGGTCCCAGATGTATCAATTTCACAATATCATCTTACCTTGTGCACTAGAAATTAGTGATAATACACAACATATAGCTACTTTAACGAAACCAATTGATTTGTGTATTGAATTACAACTTGGAATCATGGCAATAGTATACAAACCCCAAATAACTTTTAAGATAGAAGTTATCCCATAGATGCTAATGTGAATTACAGTATTCATCTTTATGGGAGTGGCAATGAAAAAATAGACTTTTTTCTTGGAATATGAACAAATGGAAATTTAACTCTTAAAGAAGCTAGCACTTTATGAACCTCTCAAAATTTATAATTTCATTTATTCCTTTTCATTATCTAGAAGAAGAGAACTTACATTTAGAGCGTAATCAACACATGGTTATAGAAAAGCATTTCTTAATCGATTTACCTAAACAAAAAAAAATTATTCAGTTTTCAACTTTGATTTTTTTTTCTTTTCAATAATAAGGTTTTTAGCTCCATGCATATTAGTCAAAATATATCTCGAATTTAATTTAATAGATTTAAGTAGGGAAATGCACTTTGAAGCATCTATTCATAGATACACATGTTTGATTATTTCATAAATGAATCAACTAAAAAAGGTCTAAAGTTAGGGATTTATCAATGGGTAATGTTACTCTAAAGCTAACAAAAGGTCACTACGGTACCAACCAAAAAGACGGTTATCACTCTTTTGTCAGCTGAAACATATAGCTGATGTCAGTTGTCAGCTGAAATTAGAAAAAGTGGAGAGAAAAATAGTTGATATGACAGTTGATGTATGTGACATACAGAGAACAAACTAGCTGATCAAATAAACTCGTCTGATAATCTGACAAAAGAATGGGGCCGAAATGGATTTTGAAATTTGTTAGCATATCTTCATAAAGTACTATTAATAATACCGTAGGTACTAAAATCATTAAGAACATCCAATACCATACAAAAGATTTGAAATACAGGAAAAAATATCATTCAGATAATATTTCCAAAAGAATGCAAATGGATTTACCAGTTTGCCAGTCATTGAAGGTTTTAGAACCGCTAAGCCAATGTTGCATGCAATAGTTCATAGAATTTATGACTATAAAAACATATAAAGATCATTTGGTCATGCAGCGCCCATAATAATTATGACCTATCCTTTTAGCTAATTTAACTCTTAATTAGGATCATTAAAATTAGGGTTTTATGTTATTCTGATAGATGATTTCTTATAGGCTCATCCCATAAAGGAATCGAACATTAGTATTTTTTTTATCATCCGCAACAATAATATAAGAACACTAGATATAATTTTTTTTATCTTAACCCCATAATATGATATCTATCTCCTCGTAGGGTTCTGTATATAGATCTTTTAGAAAACATTTTCGTTTATTTGAACATTTGGAAAATGAAAAAAATGTCAATCCAAAAAGTATTTCAATTTATTCACATGTTAGAAATTGGGAACAGATTTTAGATAATTGAAAATTTATTCCGCATAGATTTTTCTCAAATTGATGAGACTTATTTTAATATAGACAATGAGAAATATAAGAGAAAACCATTTTTTTATCAGAATGATATATATATATATATATATATCAAGATTGGGAACCTCTTGATGCAGCAGGTCAATACAGCAGTCTGGTGGAGAATCTAACTCCATCAGTCCCCTATTACATGATAACCCAAACTTTGCAATGGAATGAGCCACCCTATTGGCACCCCTCCCAACTTTACAAAAATTACAACTAGAAAAGGTAGCAGCTAGCTTCCTGCAAGCTGAAACTAGACCCTCGAGGGGGTGACTTCCTAAATTCTTCTTGGAGAGTAAGTTAATTGCTTCCAGGGAATCCGATTCTATCATAATACATGGAAGGAGCTTTTGGCTCGCCAATTTTAGGCCATTATAAATACCCCACATCTCCACTTCCACTACAGTCTCCACTTCCACAACACTTGCTTCACCCATTAAATGGGTAAAACCAAAAATTCACATTCCTTTGTAGTCGCGGCAGATTCCTACTGCAGCTAGCAGACCTCCAGACCCCGATGCAGCATCCGTGTTGATTTTCTTCATTCCGATTTGGGGGGGGGGGGGGATCCAGGCTACAGGTACTCTGGAGTTGGTTGACATTTGAGCATTCAGTGCATCCCTTTGGTATAGAACTTGTACAACCTGCATCTTAGACATAAGGGTATTTAGAGGCAAGAATATATCAGTAATGCCATTATGGAATTTCAAATTTTTCCACCACCATAAGGTGTGGCAAGTGATAGCAAAAATTTGAGGCCAACTAATATCCCTGAAAATTTCTGCGCGAAAATTGCATTTTAAATTGAAACACAAGCAGTCTTTAAAATTTAAATTATCAGGCCAAATAGTAGAACAAGAGACTTCCCTGAGTTGATTCCAAACTTTTCTGCTTACTTTACAATCACGAAGAACATGGTTGACATCCTCCACTCCCTTACATGCACTGCACTTCGCATTGGGAGCCAGTTTTCTAGTAAGGAGAAGATCTCTTGTTTTTAGTCTTTGGTGAGCAGTAAGCCACAAAATGGACTTAATCCTTTCAGGTACACTTAGCTTCCAAATTAGTTTCCAAATATTATCCTTCGGACCTGCATCATAAAGTCGAGAATAAGCAGAAGAAATAGTAAGTTGGCCAGAGCCGCTGCCCTCCTAAATGACTGTATCCTCTATATCCTCACATAGGATAGCCTTGCTAGCAATGGCATTCAAAGCGTGGGGAGGGAAAATGCTATGGAATTCCTCCCATTTCCAGCCCCTAGAAACATCCCACATCTGTTCCACTGAAACATAGCTATTTATGGTCACCTCAGGAGACACCAACTCCTGCAGGGGTGTGTTAAGTAGCCACTTATCACTCTAGAAAGAAATAGTCTTGCCGTTACCCAGTCTCCATTTAGTACCCCTAGAGATAAACTCTCTACAAGCAAGGATATCCTTCCAAGTCTTTGAAGAATTTCTTTCCCTTGGAGTCTTATATTTGTTTATAATAACCTTAGCCCAGAATTTGCCTTAATTATTCAGTAAATTCCAACTTAATTTGGCCAGGCATGCCTGATTCACAATTGACAGCTTCCTAATACCCAGGCCACCTTCTAACTTAGGCCTACAAATGGTTTCCCATGCCACTGCATGCAATTTCCTAACAGATTCCTTGTGGCCCCACAAAAAACATCTGCTCAATTTCTCTAATTTATCACAAGTAGAATTAGATACTTTCTGAGACATCATATGATATATAGGAATAGACTGTAAAACAGATTTAACCAACGTAGTTCTGCCTGCAAAGGACAAAGATTTTTCCTTCCATCCACTGATTTTCTTGCGAACCTTATCCACTAAGTCATCAAAATGGCTAACCTTCTGCCTCCCTTAATCAGGTTTAATCCAAGATACTTACCAAGGTTGTCCGCAACAGGGATGCCGCATAATCTGCTTATATCAAGCTTCTTATCTGGACAAACATTTTTAGAAAATAGTAGTCTAGATTTATCTAAGCTAACCTTTTCACCAAACACACACAAACTCATTAAGGCACTCATCATTTCATTAACATTTTCTTTTGTTGCTGAACCTAACAGAATTAAGTCATCAGCAAAGAAAATGTGAGATAAACTCGGGCCACCTTTGCTAAGTTTAATGGGTTTCCATTTCTTCTGTCGCACCAAGGGCTCAATAAGTTGAGATAGTCTCTCCAAACACAAAACAAAAATATATGGTGACATCGGGTCACCTTGTCTAACTCCCTTGGAGGGTTGGAAACTCTCTGATTGACCTCCATTCCACAATACTCTCATAGACACAGACACTCAATGCAGGACATAACTAACTCAACAAAGCTAGTTGGGAGATGACAGCATTCCAACGTATCTCTAATGAAATCCCAATCAAGCCTATCGTAAGCCTTCTCAAGATCTATTTTCATAACTACCCATCCATCTTTACACTTAGTCTTACCCATAGAGTGAAGCCCTCTTGCATAATAATGTGGTTATCCTGGATATTTCTCCCAGGAATAAAGCTAGCCTAAAGGGGATAGATGACATCTGGTAAAAAGACCGAGTCTGTTAGCTAGGGCTTTAGCAATTATTTTATAAGAAACATTACACACAAAGCAATGGGGCGAAACTGGGATATATAATCAGGGTTGAGAACCTTAGGGATCAGGCAAAGAAGTGTACTGTTAGAGTCAGCCTTAATCCTACCAGATGAAAAGGCATCCACAACCAAGTCATAGATATTGTTTTTAGTGAGGTCCCAATGATTTTTGTAAAACCACGCATGAAACTCATCAGGACTCGGGGCCTTAAAGCTGCCCATATTTTTAATGATCAAGTCAATTTCACTAGGGGAAGGTATTTCGCCACAGAACTTAAGGGAGTCCTCAGGGATTGGAGGAAAGGAGTGGCCGGTAGAAAAATGTGGGTTCACTCCCTCCTTACAATATAATTTCTTGTAGTAGTCTACAACCAGATCCATTAATTTGTCACCCCCTTCAATGAAATTCCCCTGATTATCCATAAGATGCAGAACTTTCATTTTAGCCCTCCTAATCAAAGTTTTCCTGTGAAAATAGCTCGTGTTCCTATCTCCAAACTGAATCCACTTATCACGAGATTTTTGGTACCAAAGAATCTCTTCTCTGACTAAAGTAGTCTCTAGTTCCTTCTTCAGGGCTTGTTCTAGATCCCTAAGTCTAGTAGACTGCTTTTTTTCCCGCACTTGTTGAACCCCAGCTATCCTTCTCACTAAAAACTCTTGGTTCTAAAAATATTTCCGAACACCCTTCTATTCCAACTCGATAGGACAGAAGCAAGCTTAGAAACATTAAACTCCAAAGGCCTTTCTTGACACCAATTACTAGAAACTACCTGATTGTAATCCGGATGGGTTGCCCAAGCAACCTAAATCTGAAAGGTTTGAGAATTTTAATAGAAGACCAAGATTGCTACAAAGAAGTAACTAGTGGGGAGTGATCAGAACCTATACGGGGTATAATGGATACCCAACTACGAGGGAAAAGATCAAACCAATTATGAGACACTAAGGTCCTATCCAACTTCACGAAAATGGACCCATTAGACCAAGTATATTTATTGCCCTTACCCGGAACCTCTACCAAGCCGTTACCAATAAACCACTCTCTAAAAGCTAAGCTACCCCTATTGAGAGCTCTCACTCCCCCTTTTTTATCATCTAAGCTGAGAATAAAATTAAAATCCCCTGTAACAATCCAAAACTCAGAATCAAGAGGTCTTATCTTAGCTAATTCTTCCCATAAACAGATCCTTTTAATATCAGAAGGATTGGCATAAATAATGGAAGCAAAGAAGTTACTCGAACCAACAGTCACAACAACATGAATAAATTGCTCATCGCTCCTTAGCACCTGAACAGTCACGTTATTACTCCAAAAGAGCCACAAACCTCCACTAAAACCAATAACATCTACCATAATCTGATTTTAAAAACCAATTTTTTGACAAACAGAATCAGCCTTAACCCCACTGATCCTATGTTCTCAAAGAAACACCGTACTAGGTTGATATAAAGCAGAAACATTATTAAAACAAGGAATAAAACTATCCTTAGCAGCACCCCTAATGTTCCAAGATAAGATATTTATATTAACTAGCATGAATAAAAGGAGACGAAGACATCAGCATTATGCCTGAACAAACACGTCTAGGAAGACAGATTTGCAGGACCTAGACAATATGAATCCAAATCATTAGAGGACTTACCCTCAAATCCGCGCACCAAAGTGGAAACTAGGCCTGACCTACTGGAAATTAATAGAGAATTGTTAGCTGGTTTGGGGTCAAGGTCCACAAGATCAGGATCGTCCAGTACCTTATTAGCACCATCAAGTTCTTCAGGATGCTTCTCCTTCAAACTATGGTCCTCCTTAGTTCCTGGTCAACTGTAGATTTAATAGGACTCTGCAGCTCCAAAGTAGCCAGCGCCTTGAAAGCATTCCCATAGCTGCCCAAGGCTTCAGCAGAATTCTTGCTCATAGAAAGTAGTTATGTTATTAATACGTATATTCTAGAGTGAAAACACAATGGTTATTCAACATGACACACACAAAAATCTTAACCTGGACCAGTCACATAATATGAACTAAGGGGGCGTTTGTTTTGGGGTAATCAGGAAAGGGAATCGGAATGATTCCTTTTCCTGTTGTTTGTTTTGACAGTTTTTTCTATTTTTAGGAAAGGGAAAAGGAATGAGATTACCCAAAACCCTCTATTTTGATTCTCCACCCCCTACAAGGGAATGAGATTCCCTTTCCCCAGGACACTTTAACCGGCGACATATGATCATTGACCAATGACTAAGGACCATTGACTGGTGATCGGTGAATGTTGACCGGCAATTAATGACTATTGACTGGCATCCGACAGTCGTTGACCATTGACCGGCGGCCGTTGACCGATTATTTTTTCATTCCCCCATCTCAAACAAACAACTGAGAAAATCAAAAGGAATTATTTTCCATTCCTTTTCATTCCCTTTCCTGATTCCATTTCGTTTCCCCGCTTAAAACAAACGCCTAACTACTTTATTTTAGTTCTGTATTATAGAAATTGATGACTCGTTTCATATCGCGATTGGAGTGTTACAATTTAGTAGGTTTAATCATTCCTTTCAAAATTTGAAAAAATTTCCAAGAACACCTCTTATGGTATCGGGTCAATTAAGTACTACCATGGAATTTTAAAATACATTTCTTTTATTAATAGGTGTACATACTCCTTATTTATTTCTTAACATAGAATCTCAACTATAAAAAGTGTTGTATTTATATTATTTCCCTTTCAGGTTGATCGGAACTAATCAAACAAATAAAAACTGTAGCAATAATGGATCTTAAATCAAACAATCAAAGAACAATGATATATATAGCCTACAAAACATTAATCTAATGGAAAGAACTACCGATATTTCTACCATATTATCATATCTTCTAAAATATTTCTAATTCAAACCTTACCTTATTTTTTATTTGATTTCGGAAATCAATCATAAAAACTTAAGATGTATAAACATTAATTATTATATTAATAACTTTATTTTTTATTTTACATAATTTATTTTCTATTTTTCAAATTTTAAATTCTATCTAACTTTAAATATCATAACAGACAAAAAATAAAGTCAATTTATGAATTAGTACAGATCCTTTAAATTTCCCCAAAATAAAAGTGTAAATTATGAGTAGGACAGCCAGAGTTGATTACTCTAAGGGTCTATTCTGGACCTCGATGAAAAAAGGTAGATGAAGCTACATGAGAAAAAATGTTGCCTATACAAGCATTTGATTTGGGGATGAAATCATCGAGTCCATTGATTTGTGGGGACCACATGAAAAATAATCTTCATCAATGTGTTGACAACAGGCCTAAGTGTCAGTAAGAAAAACAAAAAAAAAAACTCTACAGTAAAATTGAATCACCTCATTTTCCTCTCTCCCGTTTCTTAACTATTTTTCTTTGTTTTGATTGTCTCCTCCCTCTCTTTTGGACAGTTGAGTCATAGAAAAAGTAATACTAGTATATTAATAAAAATGATAATAGGAGAGAAGAATTTTAGCTATTGAAGAAGTTTTAAAAAAAAATACAAAATACATTACGTTGATGATATGACATACTGGAAACTGTTTTTTTTTTGAAACAACATACTGGAAACTGTTAAGAAAATGGGTATTGTTGTGGATGTGTAACTGTGAACCGGCCGGATTAAGGCCCGTTCGATACCGGGCTTGTTAATTTTGAGTCCATAGATGCAGATTGATGAGAGGCGATTTATGGGCTTTTAAATTAGATCCGTTCGATGACCGCGAATACAATAATATCGATAATCTATGTTAAATGACTATCATACCCATGTCTTCCCTTAGCTCAGTGCGTGACTTTTCTCGTCCCGTCTTCAATTCTTGAGCTCACAGTGGAAAACAGCACACCATGCCATCTTCAAGGAGCTGGATTCGGTGCTCCCCAACCGCAGATTCGACACTCTTCTCATTTCTGGGTTGGCTTCTCCAATTTCTCTTCCCCCTCCCTGTCTGTTATCCCTCCCAGCAATATAGGATAGAGAAAAAAAAAGAGATGGATTATCTGCCCGCCATGGATGACCTACTCGACTTCTCGTCGGACATTGGCAAAGCAGGAGACAAGGAAGAAGATGTTGACAAACCAAAACCCTTCCTCCTTCTCCAAGCGCGGCGCCGCCGTTAACAGCCTTTCATCTTCTTTCCCTGTAATCTCCTCTCACCAACGTCTCCCCAACCTTTCTGCTCCTCGTCCCCCCTACCTGGAGAATATCCAATTCCAATCGTGATATTGGACAGGGGCAATGTGTAAAGGTGAGGGTTGTGTATAGATAATCGCGTGGGAAAAAGAGCTGGATTTGTGCAAACGCAGGTATTTGCCGCGTTTGGATAAAGGTCCCTATGAGCTTAATGTCCACATTAATCGAGTGGTAAGGTGGACAAATCGCTGGCGATTTGTGCCAAAACGACGAATTGTCGTAGTCGAACGGCACCTAAAACTGCTTCGCCACATGGCTAAAGCTGAAATAAAGGAGCCGCGTGTAACACCAAACAATGCAAAAGCGCGTGGGCTAATTTCAAATCCATCTAATGTTGACTGAGGACTTCTCCTTGACAATCATGGAAACAACAGTAAGCAAAAGCGCTAACGCGCATACACATTAGTGACGATAACACAAACCTCCAGACTCATTTCTCTCCTCTTCCCATTGATCTCCGAATTTCCAACTTCTCCGTGGTTGGTTGTTGTTAGTACTAAAACCCAGGAAAGAGCAGGGAGCTTGATAGCGCGACATCGATTTGAAAGGAGTGAGATTCGGCTCCGAAGAATATACACCTAGAAATCGCTCTACCTGGAGATAATTGCTCTAAATATTTTCTCATCGTCTACCTACCTAAATCTTTCTTTTTCAAATTTTCTTCTGATTTCAAAAACCATCGCAAATTCTTTCTAGGCTAGTCCTTGTTACCCTTGCCTCTTACCCACCATTTCTTGTTTCTTGATCATACGAAGTGATTTGAGAGAGACGGTACGGGAGTAAAAGCGTTTGTTTTCAAGAAGATAAAGAGTGGCGGGGTGGGTGGGAGATTTTTTAAGTGATATTTTAGAGGGATTTTGTCGCGTATTTAAGTGCAGAAATAGTTAAGGGTATTTATGAAGATCTTTCATCGACCCTGGCGTTTAATCTCCAGACTTGTTTCGGATTACTCTCTGATTCTCTCATATAACAAGTGTTTGGGTTAAGGGTCGTTTCGTCGATACCTAGTTGATCCTTGCTTCTCTATCGGCTGATCGCTTTGTTGGAATTTTTGCTCGAGCTTTCTATAATTCGGGACGGCGATGACTCTTCGGGGTTTGATTCAGCTGTTGATGTTGCTTATCTACTCTGCTAATGGTATTGGTTCTGTGTTTCACTGTTTGTAAATATCTTTACCTTTCTGAGTAAATTTGCTGCTATTGCTGCTTGGAAACAAGGAAACCTATTGCCGCAGTTATGCGAACTTAATATTCTAATTTGGTGTTTGTTTGAATCTTTATTGCTCGGTGGGTTCGAAAATAGTTGCTTGAAAAGTGGAAGATTTGTTCTGATGTTGGCTGATTATGGTTCTGCTTAAGTTTGCTCCAAACCTGTCTATATATATTGTTGTTCTTTGATTGTTTGATTGAAGATGTCCCTCCTGGAGTTTTCTTATATAGCTGTATTAGCTGCTATTAAGTGTATAAAGAAAGCAAGGGCTCTGAAAATTTGCATGGCGGGTGACCTGACTTGGATCACCAAAGCCACCTTAGCGCAGTCTTAATGTCATATTCTCCATCCGCCACCTCTGATCAGTTCTTTATGGACCTATCTAATGTGCCTGGTGATAGAAATGTTAGTCACAATGCTTGTTATTCTTTGACTACTTCTTTCTACTGTTGCACGTTCGATATCAAATCATGTGGGCTGAACATATCAATTCATAAGCCCTCCCTCCCAATTCAGACCCTCTTTTGTATTTGTTTAGTTATTCTGTGCACTCTGTTGGTGAACGGAGTTCTATATCCTTGCTAATTCATCTTCTTCTTTTTGTTATGAAGTGCCCTTTACTGCTTCTGCATTCACCGGGACTTACGGAATAAATTATGGAAGAATAGCCGATAACCTTCCTTCACCTGAGGACGTGGTTCTTATTGAGAAGAGCCAAGATAAAGAATGTTCGAATTTATGATTTTGATCATGACGTTCTTCAGGCTTTCAGTGGGACTGGGCTGGAGCTGGTAGTTGGTCTTCCAAATGGATACTTACAAGACATGAGTGCTAGTGCGGATCATGCTCTGAACTGGGTCAAGGACAATGTACAATCTTTCCTTCCGAAAACAAACATTGTTGGCATAGCTATTGGGAATGAAGTTCTTGGTGGCCAGGATCTGTCTTTACCAGGATATCTTCTTGGTGCTGTGAAGAACATTTATAATGCCACGAAGCAGCTTCACCTGGAAGATAGGATTCAGCTCACCACTGCCCATTCATATGCAGTTTTCAACAATTCTTACCCTCCGTCTTCATGTGTCTTTAGCAGTACTGTTACTCAGTACATGAAGCCGCTTTTGGAGTTCTTTGAGCAGATCAAATCTCCCTTCTGTTTAAATGTGTATCCATTTTTGACCTACATGAGTGATCCGGACAACATTAACCTAAATTACGCTCTGTTCCTAGATAATTCTGGGATACATGACCCGAAGACAAATCTGCATTACGATAACATGCTGGACGCTCAGGTTGATGCTGCCTATGCTGCATTGGAAGATGCAGGTCATCACAAGATGGAAGTGATAGTGACTGACGGGGTGGGCCTCCAAAGGTGATGATAATGAGGCTGTTGCCACATTGGAGAATGCAAGGACTTACAATTACAATCTGCGAAAAAGACTTGCTTTGAGAAAGGGACTCCAATGAGGCCACATGTTTTGTTGAAAGCTTATATATTTGCTTTGTTCAACGAGGATAAGAAGCCTGGGCCAACTTCTGAGAGAAACTTTGGTCTGTATAAGCCTGATGGTGATATTACTTATGAAATTGGATTTCCCAGCTACAAGTCGTCTGCTACTTCATCCATATTATCTGTGAAGGTAATTTCTTCCTTGTGTACTTAAACATGCATAAACAGATATATACATTAAACTCATACATAAACACACATTCAGAAATGGAGGTTCTCATTCAGTTTGGGAATTTTGCATGATCTCCATCCTGCAGTGTACTCCGTCCTTTAGCGAACTTTTCCATGCTGTGTTTTTATTGTTATTTCCCATTCCGTTTCTATACCTGAATGATGTATCGATAGCAAATTGAGAGTTATTTTTACTTTGGGGAGGTGAATGGTACTAGAATAATAGCCTTTCAACATTGTGAAAACTATTTCAGCATTACTTTTTGAACCCAAGGATCTAGGAAAAGCTGTTTGATGGTTGATGAAGCCCATCAGCTAGTCCATGTGTCTTTCAATTTCATCTAACGATTTACCTCGTGTGACATGAACAGGATATTCAACTTCGAAACTTGTTGAGTTGCTCTTACAGTTTGGTACTTACAGCCTCGGCAGTGTTGCTATATCTGAGCTTGAGATGACATTCCTAGCTAGCTGGTTTCTGCAATCTGATGCCACTGTACCTCGAGGCTAAAGGCGGTCAAATCTGTGGTTGAGATGACATTCATAACCAGCTGGTTTCTGCAATCTGATGCCACTGGACCTTGAGACTTAGGCGGACAACTTTACTTTGTCTTATTGCTATTACATTGAAAATTTGGTCAGTATTGGAATCTTGAGAGAAGGGGGCGGGAATAATGTAAGTCTGGCTAAGTTCATATAGCCCCTGACAAGATCTGATTCCCGTGAGGGATGACAGTCGGTCTGAGATATGTACAAGCAGCGTTAAACTGGGGGCCTCTAAAGGAGAGGAGTTGTGGGGATAACTGGAAGAACACGCAATGAGAATAGTCTTTGTCTTTGGCCTTCCTATGGGTTTATCATTTATGTGCCTGTGCTGTAAAATTCTTCTTATATCGTAATAACGAGGCAACCAAGGCACAAGAAATTGGCAGATATACTTGATCAATTTCTCTGTACAATATGCCTTGGGATAATTTGGCAGGATAATTGGACATGGTAGTGACTAATACGTGCAAGCAATGCGTCTCCATTCTGTAATTAGTTTGAATGTAGACAAATACTATAACAATTTATTTGTGCAAGTTGCCTTGTTCTTATCTTACCAATTATGCAGCTAGATCTTTGTTCGTGCTAAAGAGTAAATTGACTTGGCCGTTTGACCCTTCAACCTAGAAGCCGCTTCAAATCTCTTTGTATGTTGGTATATAAATAAGCACCCTTGGAAGAATGAAGTACTATCTACTATTATTCTACAGAGTTTGGTCATTTGGAGTAAAAGAAACCCATCCATTCACATATTTCTAACCATTGTAGGCAGATAGATGGAGTCTGTGAAGGTGGCCCTGTTGGTGGTGGTATTTGCAGCTATGGTGGCGTTTTGGCCAGCGGCTACCGCAGAGACATTCACTGTGGGAGGCGACTCTGGCTGGAAAGTCCCTGATTCCGATTCCGAAGACTTCTACTCCAAATGGGCTTCGAAATATACCTTCTCCGTCGGTGACGTTCTCGGTAATGCACACCTATTATGACAGAGATTATTATAAATGAACAATAAATTATATATATAATTTTCTAAAAATCTCGATTTGTGTTCAATTAATATAGATAACTCTGGTAACTTTTTGAAATAATAGAGCTGGCTAATCTTATTTTAGAGATAAAGACTAAAATTGATATTCAGCAACTTTACATTTAATATTTGTTTGCTAAAATTTTTATAATATGGTGAAACTTTCTTAGTTGTTTTGTATAATTTATATTAATTGTTTATATTTTTTTATATTTTTGGCATGCTTATAACTTTTGATGTTTTAGACTTTTTTTTAGAATATTTATTAGTTTTGCTTAAATTGATAAGTGACATGTAATTTTTGGTAAAAACTTTTGATAAGCGGATGAAATATCAGTATAAACGCGAAGGTTCTAAACGAACCCATAACTCTTAATTCTAAAATATCAAACTAAACTCTTAGTTCTAAGATATCAAACTACCTACTGCGGATCAAGTCAAGAGGCTTTTAATTTTTGGTAAAAACTTTATTACCGTTGTAAAAGGATGTTTATCTCTGTTTTGTTTTTTTTTTTTTATCGATTGTAACTTGTAAGTGTCAAATTTAGTTTCTTTTTTGCACAGTTTATAAGTTTTCTAGTCCATATTTTTTGCACATAAATCGACACTACTGACATGAGAATGCGCAGCTTTCAAGGCTGAGGACGGAGTTCCTCATACTGTAGCTAAAGTGGACAAGGAAGCCTACGATAGCTGCGACAAGAGCAAGGCTAACTCCGTAAGCACTGCTCCTGCAACTATCGAGCTTAGCAAGGCAGGCAAAGCTTACTACATCTGCACGGTCGGTAAGCACTGCAGCCTCGGCATGAAGCTCACACTAGATGTTTCGGACGACGTCGGAACTCCCATGACCAAAGGTGGCGCCACCGCTACTACCTCCCATACAACGGCGGCCTTGATTGGAAGCTTGCTTCTTGGTCTTGGGCTTTACCAGTTCTTCCTCTAATTCCAGTCATTTTTCTTTGTTTCTACTGTATTACTAATAATTTTCTTTCGTATGTGATCCTTTCTCCCCTTTCTTTCTTTATTATCTGTAGATTTTTTAAATCGATTTTTATGTGAAATTGTTTGTGCAGTGAGATGTTTATTGACATTCCTTAAAGTTTAAGCAAAGCATATACACGTTCCTTTCTCCCCTTTCTTATATGAGTCATGACATCAAAGGTGGAGTATTTCAGCCTGCCATCAATTCGTTCCGAGCCCTATATACACACACGCTGAATACCCGCTTTGAGTCTAGTTTGAGACTCAGTGGTGGCAATTTTCACCCAAACCGATAATTCGACCCAAACCCATCTCGTAAATAGTGGGTATGGGTTAAGATTATTGACCTATAATTTTTGGGTCGGATATGGGTTTACCTATTAAATAAATGTGTTGGGTATGAGTTGAGGGTCCTAACCCGAATTCAACCTGACCTGTTTATTTAGTTTAATTAATTATATATATATATATTTACTTGGACATGTATTAATTCTATAGTAACAATTAATATAATAGCAAACAAAAATGCTATAACTTCTTTAGGCCCACACAAATAAGTATTTTATAAATCCAAATGCATTTTCTAGGTCATCTATATCCACCATTCACAGTTTCTTTGAAAACCTAAATACTATGTCAATCATTAGTCGCACAAACTACACCGTTCACACTATTTCATCCGCACAAATAACGGCTATGAGTTCAGATTATTGACCTATTTAACAAAATGTTGACATTTAGAAAAACGACACACAATGATTCGAAATAAATGATCGTCATCTGCACGCTTTTATGGATGACTGATCATTCTGCAGAAAAAAATATGAGTATTTGTATTTAAATGGGTTAAATGGGTCGGGTTTGGGTTCAATGATTTTATATGGGTTGGGTATGCGTTGAAAGTTTATAACCCAATTATTTTTGGGTCAGGTATGGGTCAATACAATTTTAATTGGGTTGATTATGGGTGAGGTCGACCCATCAACCCGAATTGTCACTCCTAGTTTAAGGTGCTTTTTTTGGCTATATGTGTTGTTAGAGTATTAGCTCTAGGAATATTGGTGAAGCTAAGCTAAATTCAAACTTTGGACTAAGTTCTTCATGTTGATAAACTCAAACTTATAGCGAGTTACAAAGCTACAAATTCAATTCTCTAAGTTCGAAGAATTAGAAGATTCAGTATGAAACTTACAAAGAAGAGCAACGAGACACAATAAGCTTAGAAGAAAATTACTTCGCTATCGATCTTTATTGATAACTTGAAATATTTCTCACCTCATATGTTCAAACAACTTTGAACAATCACTCACATGCTTAACACTAGACTACTCATTGATGTTAATCAACAAACTTTTCTCTCTCAAAGCTCTCTTTTTATTTTTTTGGTGAAAAGTTTCACATTTTCTCTCGATTTCTCTATACATATATACTAATTGAGATCTTAACAAACCTCCTAAAACTATATAGAAAATCTCTATCTAACACTAATATAATTTACAAACAACTTCAGGATAAAATCTCTCTTAAGCTAATGCTGTAAAAAATCTATTAAGATTCTTTTACTGAGACGGGTGCAATGGTTGTTGAGATATTTGCGGTGAGACAGTGACATCTTTGCCACATCAAAACCCCAAAGTAAAAATACATTAACAATTTCCCCCTTTTTTGATGTGAACAAACCTTGTATTGTGAGATAATTAAGTATTCCCCCTTAAGGTGTGAATACATCCTGAAGATCTAAAACACTTGCAACACTTGAATAAGATTCTGTTAATCTGATAACACATCCAAATTATCCACCATATTTTTCTTTTGTGAAACTAAAAATGGTACTAAAAAGTTTATCTCACGAAGTGGAGAACAACATGCAAGATCATTAAAATGACATTTTATACACACTACAAGAAAAATCAGATTTAGCTACCGCTTAAATTAGTAGCTAAATCATTGATTTTGGTAGCTAAGTACAACAGGTTACTGCATTTACGATTTACCTACTAATATACAGTGGTAGCAAAGGTTCTAATGACTAAATTAAAAATAGCTACCTTTTGAAATGTAGTAGCTATTTTACTTTGGCCAGCCTCGCTACTAGTTTTATGATAGCCAAATATTGCTACTAGTGTAACTGTAGTAAAATGACTTCTAGTATAACAGTTGCAAAATCATTACTAGTACAACAATAACAAAAGGAAAAATTACATGCTCCACCCATGACGTTTGGCGAAATTTCACATTCCACCCACGTGGTTTCTCCTTATCTTCATCCCAAATCCATGGTATTCGTTTAGAAGTCGTCCTTCCCCCGATAACCCGTGTCCCCGCTCTAAAGGTTGAAAATGCAAACCTTCAGTTCAAGGTTTTTTTTTTGCTCTCAATTGTTAAGCACGAAGAATTCCAAAAGGCGTCTTCCTTTAACTTTGGCTTAGAGCTAGTTCGGGAAAGGCCGGAAATGGTTCATCTGGCAAGCCAAGTTTTCATCAGCATCTTAGATTTAAGAGGGAGTTGTTTTGGAACTGTAATCTTTTGACAAGAAAGGTTCGTTTTGAATCTCAGTTTTGTCTTTTACTGCATCTCCAACCACTTATAAAAAATGAAAAACCTACCGAAAATCTTTATTACATAACCGGAAAAAGGGGATTCAAAGCTAAGCCTTCTGCGTTAAATCACTAAAGTATAGGAAGTGACAATATATGTAGATATACTACATTTTTTTAATACTATGATCAACCGATTATCGAGTATTAAGCTCGCCTTAATTAGAAAATATAATAAGTAGTTTGCTAAACCAATCGCGCATGGTCTATATTCCATAAATTGCACTCTCGCACGCAGTGGCGGAGGCAGGTATTGTCTGGAGGGAGCAAAACACCCCCTAACTTTGTTAAATTACATAAATTTGTAGTGTAAAAATTTTTTTTTTTAGAAAAATTTAGTAAAAACACCCCCTAATTTTTTATAATTCTGTCTTTGACCCCTCAACTTATATTTCTGGCACGATCTTTTTACTTCGTACCCAACCCAACCCGAAACATAGAAAGAAAGCGATTCCAAGTAGAGTATTTTAAGGCCAATATATCTTCATGCATCGGACTAACTCATGAATTGCCGGCCTCTCACAGTCACTATCCTCTTGTTTGTCCCCTACCTGTACTATTTCGCCAACCTGTAATCTCAAGAGACACTTCTGTTTGAAATTCTCTTCCTTTTTCCCCAGCTAGCGTAATAAAATACCATATACTATATATACAGCGTCAACTGATCAATTGCAGTAATATAGTCGTCCTTTCTGGTATATTAGCTATCTAGCCTCACAATTTACATAGAGAAGACAATTAAACATTCTCCTCTGGGTGGGTAAGTTAACAGACAATTCAGCTTAGCAGAATAATGGGCCGATCATTTCCAGTAGCTGTGGTGGTGGTAGCAGTACTGTTGACACTCTTGTCGACGACGACATTCACGGCTGCCAAGGAGATCACGGTCGGAGGAGATCTTGGATGGACTGTTCCCCAGTCCAAGACTGAATACGCTAACTGGGCTTCCTCGCAAACGTTCCACGTTGGTGATGTTCTAGGTATGAAAACATAATATATTTGCCACCCACCATGCATTAATTGATACATTCAGCTTTGCTAATTAACCCAAATCAAATGGGGATTACACCATTAATGAATTAACCCAACCCTTCTTTACTTGCTCAGTGTTCAATTTCGATAAAAGCCACACCGTGGGTGTGGTTTGGAAG
Source organism: Limonium bicolor (assembly GCA_023374045.1). Lineage (NCBI taxonomy): Eukaryota > Viridiplantae > Streptophyta > Magnoliopsida > Caryophyllales > Plumbaginaceae > Limonium > Limonium bicolor. The sequence continues at coordinate 318,510,688 of CM041776.1, read as the reverse complement.
GATGCATTTGAAACCTGCAACATTGATGAAGCACTAGCCCTCACTGAAGGGCCTGTGAAGATTACTCTTGAAGAAGAAGGAGAGAAGTTCTTCATATGTACCACTCCAGAACACTGTAACAATGGCCAAAAGGTTGCCATCATGGTCACCCCTTTAGGTGGTGCCGTCCCTCCATATTCAGATACTGCTGTCCCTCCATCTTCAGATGATCATGAGGCGGTCACCCCTGTTGTATCACCATCTTCTTCTCCATTGGAATCCGCAGCTCCCGCGCCTAGTCCACTACAGAATAAGAATGGTTCCCCGGCAGGTTTAGGCTTTCAATCCTTCGTTCTAACCCTGCTGACCGGTTTTCTTGCCGTGGCACTGATGATGTTTTGATTTCTATCAAACCAATTGTATTATTTTATTGATTTTCCTCTGGTTTTTTGTTCGGGATGATGCTAATTGGCACTCATATAATTAATAATTATTCCTTTTGATCTGATATTATTATTCATTATGTTTAATATTTTACTAATGTAATCAGCTACTAATAATTATTTACGGATACCACTAATGATAATGAAAATTCTAAACCAAAGGAATTAAGGGCGGGTTAGAATTGTCACTGATCTACTCATGACAAAAATAAATCTTGTTTCTCATTACTATAAACTTCACGAATTCCAAAATTCCCTCTAAAAAACATTGCGATCCCTTCATTACTATAAACATCACAAACTATAGCCCCATTACAACCCATGTAAATACCTTTTGACAAGGTAATAGCTTATCTCGGTAAAAGTATTCAATCGAAAGTATAAATCAATGTACTTCATACTCATTTTCAGCAAATATCAATGCTCGATTTAAATAGACTAAGAGTGTTATTGTTATTTTGATCGGCAAACTCGGTTCAGGACTGAAGCCCATACTGAGACTATTTTCGAAGCGAAGTTCGTCAGTCTTGAACTAACAAGTATACGATACGTAAAATAACAAATAAGATTTACGCATTTATAAAAGATAAAATCTTATTTGATAGATTTTCATACGATCTCAGTATCTATATAAACAGAAGTTAAACTAGATTAAAGGGATGCTTTGCAAGAGGAAGAAAGGCAGAAAGGTCAATACGGCTGAGAGAATTAGGGTTTGGGAAATCGTGAAAAGAGTGTTCTATCGTTGTTGTAACGTGCAATGCTATTTAGGGAAAATCTGAGAGTTGAGCGCAACCTCATGAGTTGAGAGTTTCTTGTTCTCTCAACGTGTTTAGAGATTAGAGTACTCGTGTGTTAGTTGTGGTTGTAAAGTCACTACGTGTTTTTGTGTATCAAGTGTGATACGTGATATTCAATAATAGATTGAGTTTATATTATCTCTCGTCATTGTCACTTGTCTGGTCTATAGGTTCTATACTCACACACAGTAAGTTTCTTCAATTGGTATCAGAGCAAGGTTACCCTTAATTTCGAGGAAACTTCCTCAGGGTAGATCGAGATGAATACATACTGTGTCAAACCGCCCAAGTTGACGAAATTCAACTACACCAGTTGGTGTGAACAGATGGAGGATCAATTAATCTCTATTGATCTTCAACTATGGGATGTGGTGACTGAAGGTGATCTCAAGCCGAAAATTGAAGAAGAAGGAGTCACCAACGAAAAGCCAAGATCCAGCTGGAGTGAGAGCGACAACAAATTGATAAGCAAGAATCTATAAGCTCGGAGGGTTATAGTGTCCTTGTTGTCAGACTCAGACCAACAAAAGGTTTTAGGTTTGCGCACCGCAAAGGAGGTTTGGGAATTTCTTAAAACTGCTTACGCAGGAACTGCACTAGTACAAATAAGGCCTATTTTGGCGGTTGTTTTGGGCCTATTTCGGCGGTTCTGAACAACCGAAATGGGGTGCGTCGAGATAGGTGTGTGACCCTATCTCGGCGGTTGTTAGCTAAGAACCGTCAAAATAGGTGTGTTTCAGAACAAAAAAACACACCTATTTCGGCGGTTCCTAGCCAACAATCGCCGAATTAGGTGTATTTTAAAAAAAAGACACCTATTTCGGCGGTTCCTAGCTAATAACCGTCAAAATAGGTGTATTTTTTTAAAAAAAGCAATACTATTACCCCATCTTCAACCTCTCGCTTACGAGATGCAACAGTTCCAGTGCGCAGAGCATGTATGCAACTAGTTCGCCTATCAAAATTACCGTGATTCAAGAGATTGTAGCAAAGCATGTTCGATTCCTTGTTCGCCAGTTAGAGTTGCAAAATTTACGTGAGGCGTGCAAGCATGTTCGTTGTTCGCCAGTTAGGGTTGCAAAAATTACCATGAGAGGCGCAGAGAATGAAAAAGGTGCGAGCATGTATATGTTCCTTGTTTGCTAGAGAGAAAAATATAGCTTCGAGTATATTACCGATTTCGGAATGAACAGCTTGAGCACCGTCTTCAATCATGTGAGCGGGATGCAGCGCAGGCACAAGAAGAGAATGAAGGCGGAGGTGCGGTTGCGAAGTTACAGTGCATGAAGAGAATGAATAGAGATAGAGAGAAGCAAAGGGTTAGAAAAGAATTCGGAGGGGCGGCAATTCAAAATAGACTAAAAAAACCGGGAATGCGAAAATTGAAATTGAAAATTGACCTATTTCGGCGGTTCCTAGCTAATAACCGCCGAAATAGGTGTCATTGTTTAGACACGGAAGTTTCAGCGACCCTGTTTCGGCGGTTGTTAGCTAGGAACCCCCGAAATAGGGTCATCAAAAATTCTGTGTAAAAAAAGACACCTATTTCGGCGGTTCCTAGTTAACAACCGCCGAAATAGGTGTCTTTTTTTTAGACAAAGAATTTTCAGGGCCCTATTTCGGCGGTTGTAAATAGGCCTTTTTTGTACTAGTGCTGATACTATCAAGAAGGCGAAGGGAAAACAACTCAAAAGGCAGGTTGATCATTTCAAGATGACAGAAGGAGAGACAATTTCAGAAACACTCGAAAGATTCGATAAGGTTTTATGTGAGCTCAAGACTGTTGGAGTAACTCTTGACAATGCTCAAGTTAATGAGAGGTTTCTGGATAGTCTGTGCAAAGAGTGGTTGAATTTCACAACACTTTTGGAGTCAACTAAGGATTTGTCAAAATTATCCTTTGAAGAACTGGGATCTGAACTGACGGTGTACGAAGGCAAGATGAAAGGTGGGCTTGTGAGTTTAAGTGTTAATAAGGATTTGGCACTAAAGGCAAAGAAAACCTCAAGTGATAAAGAAGATGATGATACAAGTGAGGATGAAGAGATTACAATGATAGCTAACAGGATTAGGAAAATCTTTGGCGGAAGAAGAGGCTCTGGGTCCAGAACTGATAGGTTTAAGACAAAGAAGGAACAAATCATATGCTTCCGTTGTAATAAGCCTGGACATGTGGTAAAGGACTGCATGCTAAAGCCAAAGGATAATTTTCATGACAAGGTTAAGAAATTTACAAAGGCTGCGGCAGCAGCATGGGGACAAGAGGAATCAGACGCAGACTCAGAAACCGAAGAGACAGCGCAGGTTTGCATGACTACTGTGACTGATGATGATGAAGGCATTAGCGTGATATCAGACCGGAATTTTTGCATGATGGCAAGTGACGGATGGCAAGAAGTTCTGGAAGCAGACGAGGTAAGTCCTGAACTCATAGAAGATGCTTTTAATTCTTTGTCAAAGAAAGAAATTTTCAATTTGTTAACGACTACTGTTACAAAGATTAAATTGCTTGAGTCAAAATTATCTAGGATAGATGATTCTGTAGAGTCAGTTACTGAGTCCCAAACTAAGGGAAACACCCCTATTAAGTTTGTAAAATCCTTAAAAGAAAGGGTTGAATGTTTGCCTGCTTGGGCTCAAACTGAGTTCAAGACACTTTAAGAAAGACATGAGAATTTAAAAAATAAAAATGAAGTCTTAGAGGGTGACCTGTCTAAGGTTATGAGAGAAAAAGAAATAGCAAAGCAACAAAATCCAGATTGGTACACTAGAAAGGCAGATTTGACACAGATGTTGACTGGGAAGAAAAAAATTATAACACCAATCTATAACCGAGTGCGGAAAACATCAAATACTAAATACACCGAATCAGAATATTTTTGTCAATACTGTCATAAACATGGTTACAGTGTAGGTTTTTGCAGGAGTCTATATTACAAAAAAACTTCTCATGTTGTAGAAAATGTATCTCAGTTCAAAACTCATAAGAACAGAAATCATTCTCCCCTTACTCGAAGAACAGGGCCTAAACAAGTTTGGGTACCTAAAGCTAATAAGTGACTAAACTTTTTCTAGGCGTTAGCAACCACACTTTATGAGAACTGGTAGCTGATGGATAGTGGTTGCTCAAGACACATGAGTGGAGATAGGAAAAAGTTCAATACCTTGGTTGAACATCGGGGAGGAAGAGTAACTTTTGACAACAATGGCAAAGGGAGAATAATAGGAATCAGGACGATTGGAAAAGAGAATTGTATTGATCAGGTTACTCTAGTGGAAGGTCTCAGTCATGATCTGTTAAGCGTATCACAAGTGTGTGATAAGGGTCCCTCATAAGTTATTTTTGATTCAAGTGGTTTTCAAATACGTAACAAAGTTACCCAGGAGATCCTGCTCCAAGGTTGCAGAGTGGGTAACCTCTATATGGTAGATGTGAATGATCAGGAGGATCTAACGTGTCTTACCGTCAAAGATGATGAAGAACTATTGTGGCATCGAAGATTGGGACATGCTCATCACCGGTTAATTAACAAGTTGAGACTAAAGGGTTTAGTCAATGGGTTACCAAAGAGACGGCTAGGTCATAATACAATTTGTGCTGATTGTGCTTTGAATAAACTCACTAAAATCTCTCATGCTCCGACAAATATGGTTAGCAGTACCAAGACTTTAGAGTTGCTTCATATAGATTTAATGGGACCGGTGAGCGTACAGAGTAGGTCTGGGAAGAGATATATATTGGTGGTAGTTGACGATTATTCAAGATATACATGGACTATCTTACTTCATAGCAAAGATCAAACCTTTAGTGAAATTACGTGTCTGTTCACCAAGATTCAAATTCAAACAGAGAATAAAGTCAAGAGCATTCGAACTGATCAGGGAACGGAATTTATCAATCAAAAGATGTCTCAGTTTTGTACTGACAATAGAATCACTCATACTTACTCTGCAGCCAGGACTCCACAGCAAAACGGGGTAGTCGAATGGACAAACAGGATACCTCAAGAGATGTCTCGCACAATGTTGAATGGTAGTGGTCTTGCTCCTAGCTTTTGGGGAGAAGCTATTAATACAACTTGCTACATTCTTAATAGAGCCTTAATTCGTCCAATTCTGATCAAGACTCCCTATGAACTGTACAAAGGGCGTAAACCATCCATATCACACTTTAGAGTGTTTGGATGTACATGTTATATTCTTAACCATATAAACGATCAGCTAGGAAAGTTTGACAAAAGAAGTGATGAAGGAGTTTTTCTCGGCTATGCTATAAACAACAAAGCTTACCGTGTTTTTAACAAACGCACTTTAATAGTCGAAGAGTCAGCTAACGTCAAGTTTGACGAGAACAAATTCGGTGGAAGGATTAGTCAAGGAAACATAAAGAATCTTTTTCAGTCAAAGAATAAAGAAACAACCATTGATGACGTCTCAGGGGCTGAATCAAAAGAAGAATTGGCGATATCTGAAGATCCACCATCGTCAGCTGAGAACTCAGGGTCACCACCACCAGAACCAACTGAATCGGTTCTAGTTATGACCCAGGAAGCAGAAATCACACATCATCTGACTGCTCGGAATGCTCCAGGCATAGAAATCAACAACATTCTTTCAGATTTAAACTCAGGAGTTCGAACCCGGTCAAATGCACAAAATTTTTGTGCGTACTATGGTTTTGTTTCTACAGTGGAACCAAAGACTGTGAAGGATGCTTTAGAACATGAGAGTTGGATAAATGCTATGCATGAGGAATTGAATGAATTTGTGAGGAATGATGTATGGGAACTTGTTGAGATACCCAAGGATCATAATGTCATTGGAACGAAGTGGGTTTATCGCAATAAGCTAGATTCAAATGGTCAAATCTCCATAAATAAAGCACGTCTAGTTGCAAAAGGGTATAACCAACGGGAGGGGCTAGACTTTGATGAAACCTATGCTCCAGTAGCACGACTTGAGGATATTCGTCTACTCATTGCCTTTGCAACACTACATAGGTTTACACTTTACCAAATGGATGTCAAGTGTGCCTTCTTGAATAGAAACCTCAAGGAGGAAGTATATGTCTCTCAACCACTAGGCTTTGAGGATAAGACTTATCCAAATCATGTTTATCGTGTGAAGAAGGCACTATATGGTCTTAAGCAAGCACCAAGGGCTTGGTATGAAAGATTGACATCTTTTCTTATCAAACAACACTTAGTCCGGGGACATGTTGATCGCACACTGTTTATCAAGCAAAGTTGGAAGGGCAAACTTCTAGTGCAGATATATGTTGATGATATCGTTTTCGGATCCACCAGTCCACAACTGACAACGGAGTTTGAGTCAATGATGACAGAGGAATTCCAAATGAGTAATATAGGTGAGTTGATGTTTTTTATTGGGTTGCGAATTAGGCAAACAGCTGATGGTACATTTATCAGTCAAACCAAATACACTTTGGAACTTCTGTCCAAATATAAGTTCAACAAGTGGAAACCAATGTCAACTCCGATCTCTACTACTCTCATATTAGGACTGGAATCAGCTGTAGAGGCAACAGATCCAACTGTTTATAGGGGAATGATCAAGTCTCTTCTATATCTCATGGCAAGTCGTCCCGACATCATGCAAAGTGTTTGTTTCTATGCTCGTTTTCAGGCTAATCCTAAGTTACCACATGTAAAGGCTGTCAAATGTACTTTTCGTTATCTCCAAGGAACATCATCACTTGGACTTCTGTACACGGCCACTTCCTTACCCACTCTTGCTGGATACACCGATGCAAATTTTGGTGGTTCTCTAACTGATCGGAAAAGTACAACTGGCACGGCCTAATTCTTGGGTTCTAATCTTATCGCATGGTCTTCTAGGAAACAAGCTTCGGTTGCTCTGTCTATGACTGAAGCTGGGTATGTTGCAGCAGCTGCTTGTTGTGCCCAGATCTTGTGGCCCCATCAGCAACTTGAGGACTATGGTCTATCCTTCATTCTTGTTCCTATCTATTGTGACAACACAAGCACAATTGAGTTAACCAAAAATCCTGTTTATCACTCCCGTTCCAAACACATTGATATATGACACCATTTTATTCGAGATCATGTGGCACACGGTACTGTTATCGGATAAACAGTTAGCTGATATCTTCACAAAGCCTTTACCCAGAGAAACTTTTGAGAAACTTCGTTTTGAGATTGGCATGGTTAACACCAAGTGAGACACAGTCTTGTTATTTTCTTTTACTTTCCTTTTCTTTGATATTTCCATTAGGTTAAGTCTTGCCACTTTGTACTCATCAATTTAGAACTGCAGTTTATTTTCTTACAATTTTCTCTGTTGTTTAAAATATGTACAATCAGATAGCTTCACATGGTTGATACAGTTCTATACTGAGTTATTTCTTTGAATCGACTGTTAAGGAAAGTGTTGAGCTAAGCTTACTGTTTCTTCAAGTAAATCTACACGATATGACTAAGTCAGATGCAACTATATACTTACTTGATATATACAACAAGTGACACGTTTGTATTCAAGGATAACTGGGTTGGATGAGTGGTATGGTGAAATGAACAAGGCAAGAGATTCCAATGCTCACAGTTAAAACAACATAAATTTGGCCTCTTTCATCTGACAATTAAGTCTTATAGAATATTTTATCATCTAACTTTCTAAGGGTAACTACTCTGGGCAAGTTGACCCAACGTCATTAAATAGATGGAGAAAAAAAGTAAAGATGTTGTTTAATAAAAAAAATTGTTGTTTCAAAGGAAAGTTGAAAAGTGGAATGAAATCATACTTCTCGCCTCTTGTCGTTTCAAAGGAAAGTTGAAAAGTGGAATGAAATCAAGCCAAGAATCTAAACGTGCTACTTGGAGTTGTTTCAATCTCGGTATAAAAAAAATGAAAGGAAAACGAAAAAACTAATCTACTTAGAATTATTGTTTGCTTTTCTTGATCACAGTGAATTACTTAACATGTTTCTTGAACCTTTGATTCTGAGAGACTTAGTCTAGGACTGTTTGATCGTGACAAGCAAAAGGAGGTTTGTTTTAGTTTATTTTACTTAATACTTTAATTTACCGTCTCTTTTTCAAACACAAAACCGTTTTAACTTCTTTCTATTCTTCTATTCTCTCTTTATCATTGTTCTCTCACTTGGTTTAGCTTCGAAACATCCTTTCTCAGCAACGACCCACTTCTCCTTCTACAACCTTTATTCTTGAGCATATATCAATTTCTCCCTAAAATTGACCATGGATTCTTTCGAACAACTTATCTATGAAAACATTGAACCTCTTGCTTCAGAAAAGCCGACTGACAATAGTCAAAATCCACCATTTCCTGATTCAACATCAAAACCCTCAACTGAGGTCAAATATCCAACTTCTAAAGATGCTACTGTGGTAAGCGATGACGAATCTTCTGCTATTCCAACTGAGAATGACATACCGCTAGCTAAAACTAGCCGCTGATTGCGTACACCCGCCAGAAAGCCAACCTCGGGTGTCGGAGATGCTTCATCGGACAACCCAAAGCGCAAGAATGACGACTCTCTAGTCACGCAACCGCGATCGTCGAAAAGATTGAAGTCTGTGGCAAAACCCCATTCTAAACTGAAAGTGAAGGAGTTTCATCTTGAAAGGTTACAAAATCCAGGTCGTTCTTTTCCTCAAAAACCTATTTTTAGTCACGCTATGCTTGAATCAGATATTATCCCTGGCAAACTAATAGATTGTGACTGGCTAGGAAAGAACTCACTAGAATCTTTAAGGGAAATTTTAAAGTTTCAAGGTTGGGAACGATTGTTTAACTCTGAAACCACATACTACCCAGAACTCTTGTTTCCGTTTGTTCTGAATTTGGAGTTTGTCTCACCGTATGAATTTAAGACTGAAGTGGCTGGTATCAAGATGATAATTTCCCCTGCCTGGCTTGCAATGATTCTTGAAGTACCTCTAGATGGGTTAGCTGAGTTCAATACTCAGAAAGTGGATGTGGCATCTCATACTGACGTAATACAACACTTTGGTCTGTCTCGTGCCAATTCTAGACTGAAACACTATCCACAGAGGGATTTAGGTGTTTTACCAAGGTTATTACATCTCATTGCTTATCAAACTCTTTTCCCACGTACTGATATGCGTGACAAGGTAACTCTTGTCGATCTGGCGTTAATGTGGTGTTTAGACAAAAGAATTCATCTTTCACTGCCAAGGATCATTATCTCTCATTTGCGAACAATTGTCAACAGTACCTAGTCGTCGATTCCTTATCCCTTCTGGATGACAAAGGTCCTCCAACATTTTAAGCTTGCTCTGGAAGATGTGTATTCCATCTCTGCTCAACCCACTAACTACATGGCTGTTTCAACCCTATCCAAGATGGGACTGGAACTAACATGAGGACAAGACGGACCATGCTACTGCCCCAACTTCTTCTCTTATACAGTCAGTACTGGATTCTATGGCAGCAATGGAGAAGCGATTGATGGATAGGATCAATCATCTAGAAGAAAAGTTGGACTTTTTGATGATCGCGACTAATTCGACCTCTTAACCATCAGAAAAATTCTAGTGTGTGTCGGATTGAATCCTACCCTTCCCCTAGTACTTTTGATGTGAATTTCTACATTCTCTACTCTTTCTTCTTTTTGATGTGGCAAAAGGGGGAAAAGTTGGAAGTCTTTGACATTTACTTTTGGTGACTATTTGCTTTTGTTTAGACATAATTGTTCTGTGATTCTATGCTTTATGATCGAAGTTGTTCATGTTGTAAGACCTTCATAATTTTGGATGAAACTTGGATTTTTCTTACTTCTATTCTACATTCATGATCTGGCATAATATTACTATCTGTAGTCTTACACTTGTATCACTCAATGCTTGAAAGTTGTTTAGTTTTAAACAGAACACAGGTAATTGTAATGGATGAGTGAGATTCAGGGGGAACAGTCGAGATGTGATCATGTTGTTCACTGGTAAATATCAAGGCAAAGACTCAGGGGGGACCAGCTAGTTATTTTCGAAGAACATCTGTCAAGTTCAAGACTCCAACAGTTTGTCGCATCAAAAAGGGGGAAACTATTATTGCTATTTTGATCGGCAAACTCGGTTCAGGATTGAAGCCCATACTGAGACTATTTTCAAAACGAAGTTCGTCAGTCTTGAACTAACAAGTATACTATACGTAAAATAACAAATAAGATTTTACGCATTGGTAAAAGATAAAATCTTATTTGATAGATTTTCATATGATCTCAGTATCTATATAATCAGAAGTTAAACTAGATTAAAGGGATGCTTTACAAGAGGAAGAAAGGCAGAAAGGTCAATACGGCTGAGAGAACTAGGGTTTGGGAAATTGTGAAAAGAGTGTTCTACCGTTGTTGTAACGTGCGAAGCTATTTAGGGAAAATCTGAGAGTTGAGCGCAACCTCGTGAGTTGAGAGTTTCTTGTTCTCTCAACGTGTTTAGAGATTAGAGTACTCGTGTGTTAGTTGTGGTTGTAAAGTCACTACGTGTTTTTATGTATCAAGTGTGATACGTGATATTCAATAATAGATTGAGTTTATATTATCTCTCGTCATTGTCACTTGTCTGGTCTATCGGTTCTATACTCACACACAGTAAGTTTCTTCAAAGAGCATTGAGCTCAATCTCAACATATGCATAACATATAAGATTATTCATAAATTTGCATGGGTGGTAACCTTATTAGCCAACATGATTCCAACTTTCACATGTGGTTACCCCATTAGGTATGACACTTGATCGTCTCGTAATATATGTTGTATCTATCTAATTGTATTTGTTTCATAACTAACATTTGATTTTAAAATTTCCTTATCTTTTGAAGAAAGATGTGAGGTGATCGTGTGCCCCCATCTTTGGAGAATCCAGTCGGAAAACAATTATGAAGTACTTAAAACCTCCCCTCGCATTGGAAACAACAATGAAACATCTAATACCTCCCATGACATTGAAAATAAAAATTAGAGTAAATTACTTGAAACCCCCTTGAGTAATGGGTATAATACGGTTAACCCCTTGTATTTATCATAATTATTGGTAACCACCTTGAGGTTACGGTATCTCTGACCATGAGCAACCGAACTATAACTTTGTTATCAAAACATTAACTACATGCTGGCCCATCAGCTTAATCACATTATTAATGCCAGTCTATACAACAAAACTGCTTAATCAACATCGTTTAACAATCCTTCATCCCAATTCAGATGCATTTTCAAGGTAGGGTTGACGTTTTTCAGACAATAAGAATGCTGATTAAGCACTGTTTTTTGTCAAGCATGTCATTAATAATGTCATTAATTAAGTTGATGGGCTAGCACATGGTTAACATTTTAATAATGGAATTATAGTTAAGGGGATCATAGTCAAAGATTATGTAACCTCAAGGTTGTTACCAATAATTATGATAAACACAAGGGGGTTAACTGTAATATGCCCAATCCTCAAGGGGGTTTCGAGTAATTTACTCTAAAAATTAACACCTCTAATAACTCTCATGGCATTCGTAAGTTAGAAAGCATTTTCTAAGATCTCTCATAGCACTAGGAAGTTAAAAGCAATTTCTTATGACTTCCTGTAACACCTCATATGAACAACTGTCCAACAACCTAGTTCTCAAGTTATTCGGCCTTCAATTAACTAGCTATTTTAAGCCCTTTGCCCTTACTTGGACCTAAAAGTGGAAAATATTGTTGAGTTTTTGCTCATAAGATGTGTTAAACCTTCCCATGCATTGAAAAAAACTTTGAAACGTCTAAGATCTCTCCTGGCAAGATGACTTAGAAAATTTCCTACGATCCCTCATGCACTGATAATTTAGAATGCATTTTGCAAGATCATTTTAGGTAAAGAAACCTAATAGATTTGACGAAGAAATGGCAATAAGAACTCTTTCTAATTTCAACTTTATCAAATGACAATAGACGGGGTAATGTGTAACACCCCAATTTCCTACATATTAACTTAGACAATAACAACAAACTCGCAGCAGAAATTAAAAAAAAAAAGCTAATCGAGGTATTACCGTCACACCCTTACAAGCGAATGCTAAGGCTTAAACTTTCTAACCAAAACCACTTTTATTAACTTAAAACTCTCCATTACTACAAAATCCAAATCAAATATAAAGTAAAATTCACAAAGTATCAGAGTAATACTAAACAATTTCTGGAGCAAAACTCCCGGGAGTAAGTCATTAATACCTGAATCGGAAACTACCGGAAGAAATCCTTAAGCGTCTGGAACAATTACTACAAACTATCATCAAATTTAATCTAAGTCATGGTGTTTTACCCAAATCCCCTTAGCAATCAATCAGGTATCAACCTGCAGTCATAAATCACAAGAAGCAGAGAAAGGGACTGTGCAAATCAGATTTACCAAGTAAGTTATTGCTTCACCTTGTAAAATTCATTTTGTTCGGAAACGCGTGATAATATATAACACACCACATCAAGAGATATTACTAATCATTACACGCCATGAATCAATCAAACTTTTTACACATTGATAAGAGAACGAACTCTCAACCAACCACCACAAAGGGCTTAAACCAATGGACACCCAAACAAGTGAGGCCATAACTCAATCCAGCAGAAGACACCCAACAAGTAGGGTCACAAATCTCCATTTCACCCTATGTCCTTCGGTGTGCACACCTCTCTAAGGGTAGTTATGACCAATAAAAGTAGATCATAATGGCTTAACTGTGACATAGTGGCCATAGCGTATTTTTCTTATTATTCAGTGTACAATGTGTATAAGTCACCAAAACCAGTGAAAGCTTCCCTTACCAAGCATACACAATCATCTAGTTCAATATAGATCACCATTATGTTAAATCTTAATTTTGTCAATGTGTAAATAATTATTTCCAAACATTAAAAGGGTCATGCTCAAAACCACATAGCCAAGATACTCAATCTATCATTCATTGCACCATAAAGCATCACACATATCCACCAGCTTTCAACCAACCACCATAAAATAATTCACATCACCAAAGTGAACAGATGGACAAACAAAACAACTTACCTGAAGTCTTGTCTTTGACTAACTTCTAGAAATCACCTCAAAAGTACTTAAAACCTAATCATAATCATTATAATTCAATCAACCTGATTTACCACAAATTCCCTAGCTTCTGAAAATTGTTCTGGAAAAGATTAGAGACTAATATTCCAGAAGAAAACTACCAAACAAAACTGTTGTAAATGAAGATTTATCTCTGACGATCAACTCATGAAATAAGAAGAGGTGTAAACTGATAAAAAGGGTTCTTGCTTAATAAAAGAAGTGTCTTGATCACATTCACAAGGCAAAGGCCTAAAAAGATGTGCTTTGCAGGAATTAACAGTGTCGACAATCTGTGGTGTGAAAAATAGAGTAGAAGTATATGTGGCAATCGCTCAACATCAAGGAATCTGGTGTTTGTTTAGGTAAGACATGGGATAATTTTGAGGAGTTTAAAGGATCAATTCCCGGGTGGAAATAAGAACTGGAACTTGAAAACACAACTCCAATCCTAGAGTTGAGAAGTGCGGAATTTGATGATGAACAACCGTATTGAAGAACTTAGTCGAATTTGTACACTAACCTTGGCAGAACAAAAGGAAAGCTACGAATTATTTTTAGTCGGACTTGCCATTCTTTAGGTAGTAGAACGGCTCTTGCAAAACTCTTGAAAGAAAATGTGTTTAGGATTTTAGGTTGTGGGAGTCAAATAGTGACACTCGATAGAAGTAACTAGGGTAATTAGAAGATCGTTAAGGAGTATTTATATATGAACGACTGCAAATTAGTTAAAGATAAGAACGGTTATGAAGTAAGAACCCGATAAGACTCTCTCTTTTGGTAATTAAGAATGAGGCGAGAAATTGGAAGAAACGGTTGTTGACTTCAAATCCCGGAAGAAATCTGCCAGAGCAGCTCATTCTGGACAACCTTCCGGAAGAAACCTACAACACCCCATATGGGCAACTGTTCAATAACCTAGCTTTCAAATCATTCGGGCTTGAAAACTAGCCACTTTAAGCCTTTTGTCCCCACTTAGACTTAAAAGTGGAAGGCCTTGTTGTTGTAGTCAACTCATATGTATTCTTGTAAACAACTCACATTACTACTCATATCCCAATGTGGGCCAATGTGGGAAACGTGACGTCCTTGTCGTACACCTAACATCCAAGTCATAGACCTTCTCGGTAGATATCGGGTAGCCCATCCTGACACGATCCCGAGTCCACTCTGATACCAGTTGCAATACCCCATATGGAAAATTGTCCAATGATCTATCTTTCAAATCATTTGGGCTTGAAAACTAGCCACCGTAAGTCTTTTGTCCTCCCTTGGACTTAAAAGTGGAAGACCTTGTTGTTGTAGTCAACCAATATGTATTCTTGTAAACTAATCATATCCCCATTTTGGCCGATGTGGCATGGGGGTATTACAAAACCTACTAGAGTACAAGAAACAAAACTAAAGACTAGGATATTGACATCTTATAGAGTTATATTTTCTTGGGGTATTTCACAATGACGATCGGGTATCCTTTGAAGAACTAGAAGTTCATTTTACCTATTGACGAGCAATGACAATAAAACCCTTTAGACAACCATTGAGGTGTTCCAAGTATGGACATTATAGACATTCTGGATAAAGGAACTTCATAAACCTTAAGTTTGCAAGACAATTGGAATAAGGCCTCTTTCAAATGTCAACTTCATTAGATGGAAATTGGGAATAAGGCCTCCTTTAGACAACCAAAACTTCATCTTTGTTACTTATTGGTAGGGCAATGTCAACAAGACCCCATAAAAACCTTATAACACTATTTCAAGACTCGGGTAGTGAGACATTGTTGAATCCTACCGCGTGAGTATGATACTGATGAAGAACAGCGAACGGGAATAATTAAAAGAAGAACTCAATCGACTTTTTTATAAACACGTATCACACTTAATACAAGTATAGCACGTACAACAAGTACTTCTCTATATCCTCACGAGTATAACTACTCAACTCACGTTAAGATATATTTATCTCTCAACCACTAACATCTGAAGTTCTACCCCGTGAATAACTTCATATCACAATGCCCAGTCTGATATAACTGTGTTGTGAATTGCTTCACATGAGATACTCATCCCTTTGTTTCCAGTGTTTTACTCTCGGTTTTCGCTGCCTAAAACCATCGTCTTAAACCCTAGAATTACAACCTTATATATAGATATCGAGAGATTAATTACAGATCATAAATGTGGATTTTATTTATCTTTAACAGATAGATAAAATCGGATTTAAGATATTCTATCTTCTTTCCTTGTTCCCTTGGTTTAGGACTGACGCACGTCTCCTGGTATTGGTCTTTTTGTACTCGTCAGTATTGAACTGAGTTTGCCGATCAAAATTACATCAATAGTTTCCCCCTTTTTGATGCGGCAAACTATTGAAGTCTTGAACACCTTGAATTGATTCCCCCTGAGTCTTGTATTATGATAACTCCACATAAAAATGTTCCCCTCAATCTCATGTAACTCTTAGTTTATCCTGTACTCAGTATGAAACTCACAACCTTTCAAGCATTAAGTAGTTCATGACAGCAAGTCTAATAATAACTGAAAAACAGTTAGAAAGCACTAGTTGAGAGATTCAACAGAAGCAATATTCAAGAATAGGATTGAACTGAAAATGAACTGTAGCATTAGCAAGAATAAAATGTAGCTAGAATTTCCAAGATATCATGCACTAATCACAGTAGAGTTTGTAGTTCAGCCATCCACCAACTATTCATGCACCAGAACATTTGTCTAAAACTGAGGTAAAAGAAATTCAAGGATCAAAAGAAATATAAAGACTTCCAAACACTTCCCCCTTTTGCCACATCAAAAAGATCAATCCAAAAGTAAGTAGAAAAAATTTATGAAACAAACTTTTTCCAGTCGCTGATTGTGGAAGAGAGTGCAATTACAATTAGAAAGAAGTATTACAATTTCTCAGAAGATTCAGAGTTTGAATTCGGCACATGCATTATAGTATCCAGCTTGTCCTCCAGCCTATCCAAACGTGCCATTAAACGCTTCTCCAAAGCCAAAACAGAGTCTAGAACTGACTGAACCAGAAGTTGTAGCGTTGGATCTTGAATAGACTGCTTGTCAATCTTTGTGTCATGTGGACCCGTCTGTTTAAGTTGCCAGCCAGACTCGAAGAGTTCCATCCCCATCTTGGAGAGAGTAGGCAATGCAAGATAACTCGTTGGTTGAGCTGGGATGGAGTAAGCATCCACCAGAGAAATCTCATGATGCTTAAGGACCTTCGTCAGCCAAAACGGGTAAGGAATTGATGGCTTTGAGCTATTAATAACAGTTCTCAGATGGGAAATGATTATTCTAGGCAGAGACAATTGTATCTTATTATCAAGGCACCACATAACTGCCAGATCCACAGGTGTAACTTTGTCCCTCATGTCAGATCGTGGAAAAAGGCATTGATAAGTAATCAGATGTAAAAGACGGGGCAAGATTGCTAAATCCCTCTGTGGATAGTGCTTGAGTCTAGAACTCACACGAGACAGGGCAAAATGATTAACTACATCAGTATGGGACGCTACATCAATTTTTTGTGGATTAAATTCAGCCAGTCCATCTAGTGGAACTTCCAAGATCATAGCACGCCATGAGGTGAAATAATCAGTTTCTTGCCAGCAACTTCAGTTTTGAATTCAAAGGGAGAAACAAATTCCATGTTTTGGATGAATGGAAATAGGAATTCTGGGTAATAAACGGTTTCAGACTTAAACAACTTATCCCATCCTTGAAATTGCAAGATATCTCCTAGAGATTCTAAAGAGTTATTCTCTAGCCAATCACAATCTACTAGCTTACCAGGAACAATATCCGATTCGAGTAGGGCACTACCGAAAACAGGCTTCTGAGGGTAAGAGCGACCTAGATTTTGTGACCGTTCAAGATTGTAAGCTTTTGCCTTAGTTCTAGATAGAGGTTTGCCTACGGTCTTCTTGCACTTCGAAGATCGGGACTGTTGAGCAGGAGAGTCGGCGATCTTGCGCTTTGAAGAAGGCGCAGGGGTATGCTCAGTTGTAGACGATGCCTTCTTGAAGCAATCCCGTAGTCCTCTTCTAGTAGTAGTCGGTGGTGGAGAAGGTAATTCTTCTTCTGTAGGAGTTGCCGAGGATGCATTGTCGCTCAGTATCGTTGCTTCAGCGTTAGGGTTTAGGGAGTCTGCATCGGGAGAAGATTTCAGAGTAGAATCTGGAATAGGCTGCGAGACTTGTTGATCAATTGGTTTCTCCATAGCGAGTGGGCGCACATTTTCGTCAACAAGCAAGTGTTCAAAGGAATCCATGTTAGGTGGGTACGAGAATTCGAGTTTGGTTCGAGATGGTGAGAGCTGACAGCAGTGAGAAATTTGCTTGAAAATTAGAGAGGGTAGTAAGTGAGAGAAAATGGAGGAGGTATATCAAACGTTTTTAACAAAGAAGGATATTAAAACACTCTTTGTTGTTTTCTCCCCTTTTTTAAAAAAAAATGGAGCGAGGTGAATGTAGCAGACCGTTGCTAAACATACTATCTCAGTTCCAGACTGAGTTTTACGCAATACAATGTACCACGATAAGTTAAGTAGTGGAGTGTTGTATCCAAGGAGATCAAGTAATATGTCTGAATAAATCGAGATAGTCCACTCTCCGTGGTTAAAGGATATATGCACATATATAGTGGCACTTGTATTACAGAAAGATTTCCTTCTTTTTTCACTTTCCATTGAATCGACAAGGGCGAGAAGTACAATCTTATTCCACTGAACCTTTCATCGCCACAGATTCATACTCACAGTCTAGTTCTTTAGCACTAGAACTTCCGCTTTTGGGATTGTACGTCTTGCAAACAGGGACTTGACTTTTACTCCTTATCTTTGTAGCGGCGTTGGGTCAACTTGCCCAGAGCAGTTGCCCTTAGGAAGTTAGGTGATAAGGCACCCTCAAAGACTTAATAGCCAGATAAAAGAGGCCAATTCTGTTTCCCCTTTTTTTATTTTGTTTTTATTAAAGTGCTGAGTATCAATCTGTGAGTAGCGGAATCTCTGCCTTGTTCATACCACCAATCTATCCTCCAAAACAAGTTCATTTCTTAAATACAATGTGTCACTGTATACATACCTATGATCCATCTTAACTGTCAGGTGTAAATTAAGTTCCCAAAGTATTCAGACGTATTTCAGTTTTGATCTCAGGATATGAATAGCTACTTGGACAAGAACAAAACTAATTAACGTAAATCATGGTAATTGATTATGTAAAGACTCATTAAGAACTGTGATAACAATGTTATAAAACAGGTGTGACCATTCCCAACACTAAAAACAAGGAGAAGAAAAACAAAGCAACCATAGTTCTAAACTGAAGATGTCAAAATGTTGAAACTAAGGAACAAGAATAAAATAAAAAAAATCTCTCACTTTGTGTCAACCATGCCAATCTCAAACCGAAGTTTCTCGAAGGTTTCTCTAGGTAAAGGCTTGGTAAAAATGTCAGCCAACTGCTTTTCTGTTGAACAGTGAAGTAGGATGATAGTACCGTGTTCAACATGATCTCGAATAAAATGATGACGAATATCAATGTGTTTAGACCGTGAGTGGTGAACAAGATTCTTTGTAAGCTCAATGGTGCTTGTGTTATCGCAATAGATTGGGACTGGTATAAAAGATAAGCCGTAGTCTTCAAGTTGTCTATATAGCCACAAAATTTGCGCGCAACATGCAGCAGCAGCAACGTACTCAGCCTCAGTTATGGACAGAGCAACAGATGCTTGTTTCCTTGATGACCATGCTATCAGATTGGATCCAAAGAACTGCGCAGTACCAGTGGTGCTCTTTCTATCAGTAAGAGAACCTCCAAAGTCAGCATCCGTGTATGCAACAAGATTAGGCAGTGATTCTGCAGTGTATAATAGTCCAAGTGTCGATGTCCCTTGAAGATAACGAAAGATGCGTTTCACGGCCTTGACATGTGGTATCTTTGGATGAGCCTGAAATCTTGCGCAGAAGCATACACTTTGCATTATATCTGGTTGGCTGGCTGTAAGATAGAGGAGTGAACCAATCATCCCTTTATAGATCGTGGGATCCGTGGACTCTGCATCAGTCTCCAGTCCTAGTCTAAGAGTCGTTGACATTGGCGTAAGCATCGGCTTGCACTCATTGAACTTATACTTGGCCAGAAGTTCAAGTGTGTATTTTGTCTGACTTATAAATGTGCCATCTGCTGTCTGCCTAATTTACAGTCCTAGAAAAAATGTTAGCTCACCCATGTTACTCATTTGAAATTCATTCGTCATCATAGAAGCGAAACCTTGTGTCAGACTGGGACTGGTGGAGCCAAAAACAATATCGTCGACATAGATCTGTACTAAAAGCTTGTCTGTCCCGTTTTCTTTGATGAACAACGTGCGGTCCACCTTTCCTCGTACGAAATTTTGTTGTAGAAGGAAGGATGTCAGCCATTCATACCAGACCCTTGGTGCTTGCTTAAGTCCATACAATGTTTTCTTCAACCGATACACAAAATCAGGTTTCTCTGGATCTACAAAACCGGGTGGCTAAGAGACGTATACCTCTTCTTTGAGATTTCCGTTTAGAAACGCACACTTTACATCCATTTGATAAAGTGTGAATTTGTGTAAAGTAGCAAAAGCAATGAGTAGACGGATGGCCTCAAGACGAGCAACTGGAGCATATGTCTCATCAAAATCCAAACCTTCTTGTTGATTGTAACCTTTTGCCACCAGTCGTGCTTTGTTCCTGGAGATGTGTCCTTCTGAATCGAGTTATTCCTATATCACTGGCCCCGTTTTCCAATAACGTTTTGATCTTTAGGTTTGGCAACAAGTTCCACACACATCATTTCGTACAAACTCATTCAGCTCTCATGCATGGCATTAATCCAGCTCTCATCCTCCAGCGCTTCTTTCACAGTTTTAGGTTTGTTTTTGGAAACAAAACCAAAGAAGCGCAGAAGTTTTGTGTCGTAGATCGAGTTCTGACCCCTATGTTCAAGTCTGACAGAATATTGGTGAGTTCTATACCGGAGCGTTCCTGGCCGTCAAACGATGAGATGCCTTGTTGTCTGTCTTTAAGAAGTATTGGTGTCGGTGGTACAGTCGCACTGTTCTGAGTTCTGAACTGATGGTTGTGGTGTCTCGGTTTGAGTCAATTCTTCCTCCGAATCAGCTCCCAAACTATCATCATGAGATGTGACTCCATCCTTAATCTGACATAAATCCTCGATTACACCTTGACCAGATCTGCCTCAAAATTGTTTTCATCAAACTTAACATTTGTGGATTCTTCTACCATAAGGGTCCGTTTGTTGAAAACCCGATATGCCTTGCTCTTCATAGCATATCCGAGGAAAACTCCAATATCACTCCTCTTATCAAACTTTCCCAATTGATTTTTCCCATTATTATGAATGTAGCACGTGCAGCCAAACACTCTAAGGTGTGTAATAGTGGGTTTACGACCTTTGAATTCGTAGGGAGTTTTGATCAATATAGGTCGAATAAGAGCTCTGTTAAGTATATAACAAGCGGTATTGATAGCTTCTCCCCAGAAGCTAGATGAAAGACCACTGCTGTTTAGCATAGTACGAGCCATCTCCTGAAGAGTCCTATTCTTACGTTCTACAACACCATTTTGCTGGGGTGTTCTGGCTGCAGAGTGAGTGTGGGTTATTCCAGTGTTAGTACAGAACTGAGACACTCTATGATTTAGGAATTCCGTTCCTTGGTCAGTGCGTATGCACTTTACCTTACTCTCAGTTTGAGTCTGAAGTTGTAAAATCAGGTTTTTGATTTCATTAAAGGTCTAATCCTTATGATGAAGCAGGATAATCCAAGTATACCTCGAGTAATCATCAACAACCACCAAAACATATCTCTTTCCAGACTTGCTTCGCACTCTCATAGGCCCCATTAAATCCATGTGTAGTAGCTCTAGAATCTTGGTGCTACTGACCACACCTTTAGATTTGTGTGAAACGTGTGTAAGCTTATTCAAAGCGCAATCTTGACAGATCGTACTGTGATCAAGTCTCTTCTCTGGCAGTCCATCTACTAAGCCTTTCACCTTGAGCTTGTTGATTAGCCGATGATGTGCATGTCCCAACCTTCGATGCCACAGTAACACATCCTCTTCATTGACCGTGAGACATGATAGATCATTCTGATCACTGACATCTACCATGTAGAGATTACCTACTCTACAACCTTGAAGCAAGACTTCCTGTGTTGCCTTATTACGTATCTGAAAACCGTTAGAATCAGACACAACTTCGGATGGACCCTTATCACAAACTTGTGAGACACTGAGTAGATCATGACTTAGGCCTTCCACAAGACTAACTTTATCAATGCAGTGTTCTTTTCCAATCATGCCAATTCCGATTATTCTACCTTTCCCGTTGTTTCCAAAAGTTACTTTTTCTCCTCGTTGTTCAACAAGAGTGTTGAACTTTCCTCTATCACCACTCATATGTCTTGAGCAGCCACTATCCATTAGCCATCAATTCTCATATTGTGTAGCTGCTAGTGCCTATGAACAAACAATTACTTGTTAGTCTTAGGTACCCAAACCTGTCTGATCACGGTTTTCTTTGGATACGAGGAATTGTTTCTGTTTTGGTCAGTTCTGGACTGGGGAAAGGTTCTGGGTATGCGAGTGATTCGTCTGGAATTTAAAGCTCTACAAAAACCTATGCTATGACCATGCTTATGACAAACCTGACAGAAGTATTTAGTCTTAGTATTTTTAGGATTAGGAGTTTTGCATATGGTTGATGGACCTGATGTTTCTATTCTTTTCTTTCCAATCAACATTCGTGTTAGAGCTTTTCCTGTGTACCGGACTGGATTCTTGGGAAGATATTTCTTTTTCTCTTAAGATTCCTGACAACTTGTTTGTCAATGTCTCATTTTCTCTTCTCGAATTCTCACAACCTTCCTGAAGAGACTTAAACTCAGTTTGTGCCCACTCAAGTAAACACTCGATTCTTTCTAACAAAGGTTTTACAAACTTTATCTGAGGAGTTTCTTTAACTTGGTTTTCCCTGATAGGTTCCTTAGACACCTCTAATCCAGACAACTTTGACTCAAGCAGTTTAATTTTAACAACAACAGTAGTTAGCAAGTTAAAAATCTCTTTCTTAGACAAGGAATTGAAAGCACTTTCAACGAGTTCAGGACTTACCTCATCTGCCTCAAGAACCTTCTTCTAGTCTTCACTAGCCATCATGCAAAAGTCTTTGTCTGACGCTGCACTTACGTCTTCATCTTCCTCGACCACAGCCGTCATACACACCTGGGTTGTTTCTTCTGTTTCTGAGTCTGTGTCTGAGACGTCTTGTCCCCATGCTGCAGCTGCAGCTTCTGTAAATTTCTTGACTTTGTCATGGAAATTTTCCTTCGGCTTTAGTGTGCAATCCTTGACCACATGTCCTGGTTTATTACACCGAAAGCATATAATCTGGTCTTTCTTGGATTTGGTTTTATCAAACTTAGATCCCGACCCTCGCTTTCCTCCAAAAATTTTCATAATTCTGTTGGCGATCATGGTAATCTCCTCATCCTCATCCGTATTTTCACTCTCCTTCTCTTTTTCATTTGAGACTTTCTTGGCCTTCAGTGCCAAGTCCTTGTTCACACTCAGATTAACTAGTTCCCCTCGCATCTTTCCCTCGTAAACTGTCAGTTCTGAACCCATCTCTTCAAAGGACAATTTTGACAAATCCTTTGTGGTCTCCAACAATGTGGCGAAGTTTAGCCAGTCTTTATCGGGACTATCTAGAAATCTCTAGTTCACCACATCATTATCAAGAACTACCCCGACAGCCTTGAGCTCGCATAAAATCTTGTCAAACCTCTCTAGTGTCTCGGATATAGTTTCACCATCCGACATCTTGAAGTTATCAAGCTGTCTTTTGAGTTGTTTCCCTTTAGCCTTTTTAACCGAATCAGTTCCAGCATATGCGGTTTTAAGAAATTCCCATACCTCCTTAGCGGTGCGCAATCCTTACACCTTTTGTTGGTCTGAGTTTGATAACGATGACATAATGATCCTTCGAGCTTGTCTGTTCTTGCTTATCAGCTTATTGTCGTTTTCACTCCAGCTAGCCCTAGGTTTCTCCTTGGTAACTCTGTCCTGCTCAAACTTCAGTTTTAGGTCGCCTTCAGTAACTACATCCCATAATTGGAGATCGATGGAAATCAGTTGATCTTCCATCTGTTCGCATCAGCTGGTGTAGTTGAACTTTGTCAACTTTGGAGGTTTAACACTGTAGGAATTCATCACGATCTACCCTGAAGAAGTTTCTTCGAAATAGAGGGTAACCTTGCTCTAATACCAATTGTTGAATCCTACCGCGTGAGTATGATACTGATGAAGAACAGCAAACGGGAATAATTAAAAGAAGAACTCAATCGACTTTCTTATAAACACGTATCACACTTGATACAAATATAGCACGTACAACAAGTACTTCTCTATATCCTCATGAGTATAACTACTCAACTCACGTTAAGATATATTTATCTCTCAACCACTAACATCTGAAGTTCTACCCCGTGAATAACTTCAGATCACAATACCCCAGTCTGATATAACTGTGTCGTGAATTGCTTCACATGAGATACTCACCCCTTTGTTTCCAGTGTTTCCCTCTCGGTTTTCGCTGCCTAAAACCTTCGTCTTAAACCCTAGAATTACAACCTTATATATAGATATCGAGAGATTAATTACAGATCATAAACGTGGATTTTATTTATCTTTAACAGATAGATAAAATCGGATTTAAGATATTCTATCTTCTTTCCTTGTTCCCTTGGTTTAGGACTGACGCACGTCTCCTGGTATTGGTCTTTTTGTACTCGTCAGTATTGAACTGAGTTTGCCGATCAAAATTACATCAACAGACATGAACATCCATCTTATGAGTCAAGTAATGAGACCCGGGCATCCATTTTCATAGACACAAGTTTCATAAAACATTCTAGGTAAGGAAACCTAAAAGACATTCACAAATACATATTTCAAAAGACTTTCCCGAATACATATATTTTCAAAAGGCATTCCAGACACAGCTTTGTTTTTCCAGACAAGAATCTAATAAACATTCCATTTAAGGAATATGATAGACCATAATTTGGTGAGGTAAGACAATAAGTGCTATTTCTAAATGACAACTAGCGGGGCAAGAACAATAATGTGTTCGGTCCTTTGGGCACATACAAAATCATTATTGTTATTTATTGGTGGACGATGACAAATAAGTCCACACAAAAAGCCCATAATGGCACCATTTTAAGACTCGGATAATGAGCCTTGAACATTCGTCTCAAGAGTGGGGTAATCAGACCAGAGTATCCATCTCGACTCGGTTAAGGAGATCAAAGAATCCATCTGAAGACTCGGGTAATGAAATTAGAGCCCATAAAACTTTGGATCTTTTTCTCAGAAATCGATTTGTATTGTCATTGACGTTCTAAAACGGAGTTGATGCATTATTTCAGTGAGCCAAAGAATTCAGCATATGATGTCAATATTATTCCATAGATTGCTCTCTCCCACGATCCTGTTTTTCTCCCTCCCCAACCACAAAAATAGAAAGAAAGCAGTACCTACTATAGTATTATTTAGTATATTTTATGGCTGCGGGTCAGGCTAGCTCCAATATATTTTTACATCTTCATGCATCCGACTAACTCATGAATGGCCGGCCACTCACATTAGTATCGTCTTGTCCCCTGAAATTATTAACCAGTTCCATCTCACCTACCTCTAATCTCAAGACTTTTTCTCTTAGCAATTCTCATTCTTTTTTTTAATTTTTTGGGAAAATTCACGAGATACCCCTGTTTTCTTCGTAATACAATATATCCCTGTGATTTTCGTAATTCAACTTTAAACATATTTAAATGTTGTCCAAAATAGATGAAACTTTACATGGACGATGCTAAAGTGTTATATTTGGTCCAATATCAAATTTGATGTTTTTAAGCTCATATGTGACCTGTGGGACCCAATGAATATGTGATTATTCATTGGGTCCCATAGGTCACATGTGAACTTAAAAACTTCAAATTTGATATTGGATCAAAATATAACACTTTAGTGTCGTCCATGTAAAGTTTCATCAATTTGGATAACATTTAAGCATGTTTAAAGTTAAATTACTAAAATCACAGGGATATATTGTGAATTACGAAAGAAAACAGGGGTATCTCGTGAATTTTCCCTAATTTTTTTTCGCCCCAGCACAATAGAAGACCATACTATATATAGCTTGAATTTATAACAATTGCAATATAGTCATACTTTCTGGTATTTTAGCCTCACGTAGAGAAGCGAAACGATCGAACATTCTCCTCTGGGTGGGCAACTTAACAGACAATCCAGCTTAGCAGAATGAGCCGTGCATTTCCAGTAGCTGCGGTGGTGGCAGCAGTACTGGTAACTCTCTTGTCGACTACATTCACGGCTGCAGAGGAGATCACGGTCGGAGGAGGTCTTGGATGGACAATTCCCCAGAGCCAGAATGAATACGCTAACTGGGCTTCCTCTCAATCGTTCAATGTTGGTGATGTTCTAGGTATGAATTGAAAGCATATATATGTCATAAGAGATTTGCCACCATTGCTAACTAATTATTCTCTCCACGTACAAAGAAAAGCGCCCAAAATCACATTGGGATTAATTAAATCATTAATTAACCACTTCTATTACTTGTATAGTGTTCAATTTCGGTACAAGCCACACCGTAGCTATGGTGTCTAAGGAAGCATTCGACACCTGCAACATCGCCGACGCAAAACCCATCACTGAAGGGCCTGTGAAGATTATTCTCGAAGAAGAAGGAGAGTTGTTTCATCTGCACAATTTCAGGACACTGCAGCAGAGGCCAAAAGTTTGGCATCATGGTCACCGCTTCAGATGCTGCTGTCCCTCCATCATCAGATGATGTTCTCTCTCCATCTTCAGATGATGTATCACCATCTCCTCCTCCACTGGAACTAGTACCCGCAACTCCCGCTCCTAGTCCACTACAGAATAAGAATGGTTCCCCAGATGGTCTACACTTTCAATCCTTGGTGCTAACCCTGCTGGCCGGTTCTCTGCCGTCGCACTGGTGATGTTTTGATTTCTGTCAAACCAATTGTATTCTTTTATCGATTTTCCCTCTGGGTTTTTTATTTCTTGTCTTCGTATTTGTATACCGGTGACGACACATATTTTCCTGATTCAATTTTTTCATTACCCCCATTTATGTGATTGATTGTACTCGGTTTAATATAGGAATTTTTGCTCCCACCTGAAAATTGTGTGAATTACCGTATTTTATGGACGTTCTTTCATTAGTTTTTTTTCTGTTATAAAAGGGAGAGAGCCGGAGCGGCCCAGGTAGGGATGTCAATTTTGACCCGAACCCAGAATCTGAAACCCGATCCGTAAAAAGTCAGGTTCGGGTTTAAATTTTTGACCCGAAATGATTTTCGGGTCGGGTTCGGGTTGGGTCATTGAAACGCCCTTCGGGTTCGGGTTGAACCCGTTAACCCGTAACCCGAAAAAATTAATTAAAAATAGAAAATATGTTATATTTAATGACTTATTAGTATTTAATGATTAATTTATGACTAAAATAAACATTTAATCGATAACATATGATTATATATTGTACATAATAATTAATTATATTATAGTATTATATTTTATTAAATAATCTAAAATTAAAAAATAAAATAAATTTTTGAAAAATGGATCGGGTTTAGGTCAACCCGCTCCGGATTCGGGTTAAAGAAGTACAATCCGTTCCGGGTTCGGGTCGGGTTTGAGTTGACCATAACTATTTTCGAGTTGGGTTCGGGTTGAGCTCAACCTGACCCGAAACCCGATTTTGACACCTAGGCCCAAGTGCTGTTTTGATTTAAAAATGTGATGAGAATACATAGAAAGAAAGATTAGTTGGAATATAAGTATATCCCCTCATTCCGACTTAAAAAAAGGTCACATATATATTAGGGAGAATGGTATTTATATTAAAAGCCGGAGAAACAATAAAAAAAGGGAGAAGAACTATTCCTTGGAATTGGGATAATTTTTACCCCAAATTCTTAGCTACATCCTGCTGTAGCTATCCCTAGTTACATTTAGGGAGAATTTTGTAATTTAGCTAAGTTAGAAATGACAAACGTTCAAAGGGAGAGAGTGAGCGCGCCCTGGATTTGTTTTTCATTTTGTATTTTAATTTTTTTTTCTTTTTTTTTTCTTTTTCTTTCTTTATTATACTAACTTTAAATTGTTGTAATTTTTAATATATAAGTCCAAAATGAAAAAAAAATTATATCATTGTTCACCTAAATTCAAGCTCTTCAAAACAAGACCATTCATGCATATGTTTTGACAACTTTTTAAAAAAAATATTTTTATGTATACGAAGATTTTTTACCATGAGAATGTATGTACATATTTTGATGTGAGAATATACACGTTTGAATGTGACGATGTACATGTTCAAATGTGAGAATGTACATGTTTTTAATGAACATCTGTACATGTTTGTATGACCATCTGTACATGTTTGTATGATTGTATGTACAAGTGTTCTTTCTTATATGTATAGGTTTTTAATCTAAGAATATACATATTTAGTGATTCGTACAGGTTTATGTGACCTTCTGTATGTTTTTAATGTACATGTTTTTACATGAGGATGTACATGTTTTAGTGAACATTTGTACAGATTTGTATGACAATCTGTACAAGTTTTCTTTTACGTTCTATGCTCCATACATGTAAAAATAATTTTTTTAAAGTTGTCAAAATATATTCATGACTAGTCTTGTTTTGAAGAACTTAAATTTAGATGAACAATGATATAATTTTTTTCATTTTGGACTTATATATTTAAAGTTATAATAATTTAAAAATTTTATGATAAAAAAGAAAAAAATAAAAAAAACACACACAAAAGCGGAGGTGTTCAAAAAAAATACTCCCTCCGTCCTGAATTGACCGTCCTGTTTGCTTTATGACACGTTTTTCCACTTCAATATTAAGCATATAATAAAATAATTTTATAAAACTAAAATTTGTAGCATATAGTTTATCATGTAAGGATTCATAGCAAACTTAATTTTCAAAATTAATTCTCTATATGTTAAAAATTGAAGTCAAACGACATGTCCAAATAGTAAACAGGACGGTCAATTCAGACGGAGGGAGTACAGAGAAGAGCTGGAGAGTCCCCCGCCTAGTCCATTCAAGAAAATTTCAAAATCTAGCCAAGAAAAAACAAATCGTTCAAACTGCCTTAAGAACACTACTAAAAAATGAGATTGCTAACAAAAAATTCATTAATAAAATAAGAAAATCCGTCAGGTAATAAACTTTACTGACGTAATACCATCAAAATATATCCGTAATTGTTTTCACCGTCACTAAAATTTATTAATGAATAATAATTTGAAAGCAATCTCTAACAATAAAGTTACATTCATCGCCAATGTCATAAATGAAGTGAAAATTACAATCCATTCTATCCATTAACAATTAACAATGGATAATTTCGACCAAAAAAAATTAACAATGGATAATGAATCCATCGGTAATTAGCAAGATTTCCTATCTATCGGCAATTAGTAAAGAATTTCCGATTTATTGGCAATTACCAAGGAATTATTAAAGAAGTATCATTTGTCGGTAATTACGGATAACAACATATATGTACAATGTCCCTCCCATCATTGTTTTATATCAAGCATAGTCCATGGAATCTCAATTGTATACTCTTTATAAGCTCTAAATATATTTATAGTATACCAAATGCCAAGTCCTCGTGGCTTGATCGGTAGAAGGGTGGTATCCTCAAACCAAAGGTCCTGGTTCAAAACCTACCACACATATCAAAAAAAATATGGTATACCAAATACATCTACCATTACATTATTAGTAAACTTTATACATCTATAAATTCAACTTCTACTTAATTGAATCTCTTTACAACAAATTCAAATGATGTATAAATGTCTATTTACAGTACAAGGCCTATATCTCGATGACTAAGAACTACATATTACCAGAACTTCTTCATCCTTTGCTGAAACATCCTGCACAAACCATAAAGAAACTCATTAGACACGGAATATTATCTTAATAATCGTACGACATAGACATAAATAAGGCATGATCCATCAGTCAAAGAAATTTTTGGTCAAGAACTCATACAAGTGTTCAGTCTTCCTAACAACAAAGCCAATTGCCACACCTCATCCAGCAATCTTGATGTCAATTAAGCGAAAGCATATAGTTAGAAACTTCTAATAAAGAAATAGAAGTTAGTGCATACCTTGGTGTTCGAAACCATTGTGCTCAGTTCATTTTGTACAACAGTAGAAACAACGGGTTGCTTTTGAACCACTGCATACGATGTCTCATATTGAGCCTCATCGACTTTGATTCCTATGCCGAATCAGGAGTAGGAATAGTGAGTATCAACTGCATTGATGATATCTTACTTAAATCCCAAATTCTAGTTCCTATTGCTTCTCGTATAAAGCGTTTTTTATGTCTCTGGAACGCTTAGCATAAAGAACGCTTCCGTTTAGAAGCGTTTTTTTATGTTTTTTGTCTCTCAGCATAAAAAACGCTTTTGAATTGAAGCGTTCTTTATGTTGTCTGAATAAATTTCACAAAAATTTAATCTCTCCCGCGCGTAACCCTCAGCTAGCTACCTCTCTCTCGACTGAGCTCACATACGGTACCCCGGCCAGTACAATGTCCGCTAGCTACTGCGCCATCGCCGCCACTGCCGCGTCGCCGTCCGTGCCGCCGCTACCGCTTTCCGGCCGGTCGTCTCTCGCGCCTGCTACACGTTGATTTCTCCCGATATTTGCGCCTGATGATCATCAATCGATCGACCCAAATATGCATGCCTAGCTCTCGATCGCCTCTGTTTCGGTAATTCATCAAATCTGCGAACATCTTTCACTATTATTAATTTTGCAACCTGCTATCGAACAGGAACATACATGTCCGTCGCCTCAGTGCATGTTTGGGATTAATTAATTTTGTAAACCGGATTAAACTGTCGCGAGCTGATTTTTGGTAGTATATACTTGCTGGTTGTGTCCAAATGGACTTGAGATTAATATGTTATTAGGCGAAAAATATAAGTGTTCGGGCATACAAATTAATATAGCCACGTAGTTATGGTGAAATTTTGCAAAACCAAACTGAGGAACATACATGCCCGTCGCCTCAGTGCATGTTTGGGATTAATTAATTTTGTAAACCAGATTAAACTGTCGCGAGCTGATTTTTGGTAGTATATACTTGCTGGTTGTGTCCAAATGGACTTGAGATTAATATGTTATTAGGCGAAAAATATAAGTGTTCGGGCATACAAATTAATATAGCCACGTAGTTATGGTGAAATTTTGCAAAACCAAACTGAGGAAGATACATGCTCTGTTTGAGATTAATGTGTTTATTAGGATTAAGTGTATTTGGGATTAATTTTGCAAACCAAACTGTCGCCTCTTGTACATGCTCTATTGTGGTGAAACCCTATATTTTTAGGGGGGATTCTATCGGATTTCCCAGAAATTTTGTCAAAGTATTGAATTATTGGATTCGAATGTAATTATTCTTGTGTACAAACTATCTTCTGCAGGCATTGGTAGTAACTTTCATTGTCACACCTCATACGGGCTGGTTGATTGAAGTATAGCAATATTCACATCAGGACTAAGCAGACTACTAGGTTAGTTTATAATTTTTCTTTAATTACTTCTTAATTATTCATATAGTGTTTCTCTGAATAGCTATATATTAAATGACTATATATGACTCTATGTATGACACTGACTATATATTTATGTAATGATATTGTGCAGATTATGGACGCCAACGATCATGAGATGCTCCTACAATGTGATGAGGATATGGAGATGGAGATAGATGCAGAGATGCAGTTAACAGGGCGTACACAGATTGTCGTTGCCGCTGATCAGCCTACGACCTCTCAGGACCCTCCTACGACCTCTCAGGGCCCTCCACGAAAGACACGAGGACCATCATGTGGTCTAAATGAGAAGAAGGAGAGTGGCATGATTGATCTGGTGTGGGAGGTATATGTTACACCTATATGTTATTCTGTCTTATTTTTTCATATATATACTGATATTTGTACATTTATACGTAGTACTATATATATTACGTATGACTAACATATATACTGTTAATATTACAGGTATCTTAGACCCACTGGCGCGTCTAAGAAGAAGTTTGCCAGCGCCATGGGTCGATTGGTTAAGACCCATTGCTGTATCAACAAAAACTGGAGGAACCAAGATCTGGAAATAAAGAACATCATGTGGACGAGCTTGAAGAAGAAGTACCTGATCCCAGATGAAGCATATGATAAAGTGTTGTCACTGCTTGCTTTGCGTATGCGAGCGTTCAAAAATAGGCTGGTGGCTGGTTGGATCAATACGGACAACCCGAAGCAGGTGCCTCCCTATGAGCTGTACGCTGGCATGATCACTGAGGAGGAGTGGAAGGAATTCTATGAAGCACATATCACCCCTGAGTTCAGGGTACGTAATTGTTTTCATAGATTAACTTTTAAGTTTATGTTGTTAATATAAAAGGATAAAGTTAAAATGAATTGTATTAATTCTTTCCACAGGCAGTTTAGGAAAAAGCCCGACAAAATCGCTTGAAAGATCATAATCCACACTACATGGGCCAAGCTGGGTACGCGGGGCGTATACCAGGCTAGATTGAAAAAGGGTTATTAAAGCGTGTGTGTGAGGACGGCACAATTGAGCCGATTCAGAGTCTGGATGAGGTGAACCGGGCACAAGCATACATGCTTGGCCACCAATTAGAGAAGGACGGCGAAATGTATTATCCGCGAAAGGAGACTGCAGACTTAGCTGCAAAAATTGTGAGTGTCCTGAGTAATATTTAATAGTTTATAAATTTTTCTTTACAATTTATAAATGTTTTATTTATTTGATCTAATTCATAATTTACATTTTTTTTTTTTGCGTATACAAGACTGCAGAGGGTGCTTATTCTTTTCTTGGCCAGCCTCATAGTCAGGATGATCCATTGAACAAAGCGCTTGGCAAGAAGGATTACCCTGGGAGAGTTCGAGGATTTGGATCCGCAGTGCGTCAGCGAGATGTTTTTCCGCACTCCCAGCGGATGGGAGAGAGGAAGAAATGAGGGACATCGAAAGGAAGTTGTCACAGCAATTCCAATCTGATTTGCAGCAGCAGTTGCAACAAATGGAAGCAAGATTGATGCAACATCTGAGTTAGGGGCATCAATCTTCCAGCTCATCAGTGTATGCCCCTGCACCCGTTTCCACCCCTGCACCTGCTTCCATCCCTGCACCTGCTTCCACCCCTGTACCGTCTCAGGTTTCTCATTCTTACACTGTACCTGCACCTTTTGATCCATTCCCATATGCCAAGCTCCAGGTATGTGTGAATTTCAGTGGTTTGTCGTTATTTATTTTTTCAATTAATCAAAAGTATGCATGTTGCAATGTGTATATATATATATATATATATATGAATCTAATTGTTTTTGTTCGTTTATTAAGAAACCAAAAAGTATCGTCTTCTGCACATCAATGAACATGGCAGCTTTATGGTTGCATTAGGCACAATTCTACAGACTGATTCGGCGTCACTATGTCATTTTAAGCGAGTTCCGCCCTGGTACGTCCGTGTGTTCGTAGACAGTGTCTGTCAAGGCTGTGATACCATTCCACTACCGATGGAGTGGAATGGTTGGAGCACTGTCATTGAAGCACGTGGCTCACAAGTACCGTGGCCTTGCAATCTGGTGGATTTATCTGATAGTACGTTAAGCAAAAGAACTTAATTTTGTTTACTAATTAACATTCCATATATAACTGCAGTTTTGGGAATAGTTTCCTAACGTATACTAACTTGTCATTTCTTAGGCACTTGTTCCTATTGCTGACAAGGTAAGCAAGTCTGTGCGTCGAAAGGAAAGGGACCATCGGGTCAGCAGGATGATCACTACATCAGTCCACTTCGAAAAGATTTCATTCTTCCCCAAATTTGGTGAATACACTGTGAAAGCGTCAGCAGGTCTTATATAACATGATACTCGGGAAGGGTGATGATTTCATTCAGTTCATCGTTAAGGTTCCAGCGTCTGTGTTCCACAACAAACAATCCCAGGAGTTGCTGATCAGTATTAGAGATGTCAAGGAGCTGCTGCTTGGTGATATGCTGAACATATCGGTGATTCAATCGTACTGCTTGTAAGTATCACATTTTATCTCTCTCAAAGATAATAGTACGCTTTATGTATAATTTTAATTTAATGCCTTTGTCATTAAGGCCCTTACTATCGAGGCTGGCGTCAAACAATATGACAAATACGATCACCTTCCTATGTCCACAAATTGTGTCTGCCGATGAAGCTACGAGAGACGGTGTTGCGTGTCAGAGCCATGTGCGCAATGCCATAATTGCGGCGGTTACCAGGAAAAGCCGATTTGTGCTCATACCATATCATCAGATGTAAGCGTGCTTGACCACCTTATGTGTTTGTCTTTATTGTTTTATATTAACTCATATATATTTCGAAGCTGAAGTTGATTTGTTGTTGTTTTCACTTGTAGCAATCATTGGTTGTTGTTAGTGGTTTGTACTTACTCATCACGCTGTATAGTGATTGACCCTATTAAAGGAATTAGGAACATCACCATTCATGCTCTGCTGACAAAGTAAGTAAATAGTGCATATTTTCATTTCACAAATAAAATTAGGGGGTTGCTATTCGCAGTACAAAATTACTAATCACCGCAGTACAAAATTTTTTTAATTCATATTGACGTTGTACACATGTAATGATGTGTCGCTGTGTTTTTTTTTTCAAAAAATGATATCGGAAAGTAAATTTACCGAAGTAGTTTGTAGTTGATTAGTAGCGAATTTTACTAGTTACTTTTTTGTTGGAATCAATACAGGAACCTTTTTTTTGTAAAAAAAAGTGTTGGATTACATTTTTATGTTTTTATATTACATTTTTATGTGTTTATATTATTAATTTGACTTAAAATTAATTTGTACTGCGAATAGCAAATACTTTACTATTCGCAGTACAAATTTTTTTTTTCACCAAACTTAGTTGAATAAGTTTGAATGTTACGGGGAGACACTTTTTTTTGAAATAATAGATGTTTGAATAACCAAATTTAAGTGAATATGAGTAAAACAACAACTAAGTTAAAGAGAAACTAAGTTAAAACAACTAATTTATTGATAAACTAAGTTACAACAACTAAGTTAAAGAAAGACTAAGTTACAACAACTAAGTTAAAGAAAACTAAGGTACAACGTTGATCCAACTATCTAACCTAGATTGTAATTGATGAATCCAAGGTCCGACAGTGTTTGGATCTCTATAAGCGAACCACTACGGATAGACAGGGGGGAGTGGGGAGTCTTGAACCATGCCGAACCTTATGAAATGACCCTCGGGGCAAATTCCTATGTGGATCTCTCCTCTTGGGCTATCACGATCGGTATAATTATCGATGGGAAGGTATGTGGCGCTTGCCGCACCCCCATAGACAGTAGAGTAGAAAACTACTATCGAAGTGTACCTTGTCGCGATCACCAACCCCATTTCCGTGTGCATCCATTTATGTTGAGGTGCTGGCTCTCCTGAATTCCAATGAAGCGCTCTTAACATGGCGTTGTACGGTCCTTCGTTAAAAATGGCCTTGTATAGTCCATTCGCCGGTGCTTGATTCTTCATGTGATTGAACAATGCTACACGGACATCTTTCCACCTCTCTTCGTCTGAATATAGGTAGTCAGCAATGACCCTGAAACCACAATTCCCATCTCCACGAACATCAATATACCAAGTCATATATTGATATAGGTTGGGGTTGAAATTCTGGTAGTATGGGAAGTCGGCAAGGGGCTGGAATCGACTCGGATTTGATGATCCTCTATTACGTGATCTTCTATTTGATGGCGCTCCTTGTGACTGGCCTGCCCTTGGTCGGTTACGTTCCCAAGATGAAGGTTCCCGCCGGTTTGGTCTTGAGGGCCCAGTAGGTCTGCCAATCCCAACCTGTTCCAATGGCTCTCCTAATTGGCACACCATATCTGGGTGAAGGAAGTTTTGGAGTTGACTGTAACATCTCGCAATCAGAGTAGGATCATCTGACTGTGCTACCTCAGAAGCTATGTCTCGCCATCTATTCTGTTCTTCCTCCATGTAGGATACCATATCAATTGTCGATTCATGTTTCTCCCAGCTTAGGGTATACTAGAAACGATGTATATCCCTCTTTGAGCATAGTATACCACTATCCAGCATGTAGTTTAATTTACAAGCGCATGGTAATCCATGAGAGGTTACCTTGTCACATCCACAGATTGAGCTGTCCATTTGCACATAATTCGTCCTTCCAAGCTCCTTGACTAGCTCATCTAAGCAAAGGGTACTAACCTTCCCGATCAAGTCAGCGATTGGAACCCTCATGTGCTCTCTTCTGTGTTTTGTCCTGGCTGCCTCAAAATCCTTTTTTAACTCCCGGATGCTTGTATTCACATGATCGTTAATCTTTGGAAAGATTACATCCAAAGTGTGTCTAGCACTCCTTAATCTCGCCTTTAGAGAAGAATGTGCGGCCTCCACCCTATCAAATGTTTAAGTAAGTTTTATAGATCTATAACAATCACTGTATTATCTTAAACATTACAAGATTAACAATTTTACCTATTTGTCATTGTGTTGCCGAAGTGCAACACATTCTTGACCCAAGCCTCCACAAATTTTTCCTTATTTCTCCCAGACTGATGCAACATACGTAATGAAACGTGGGTAGCTTTGGTATGTGTCCTTGAAATATGCGTACCTCTCGTTGTAGTCCTGCTCTGTGCTCGAGTAGACAACCGAAGTCCACATTCGGACTGCAGCCGCCGCCCTTCCTCTATCCCCCATATAAGTCTCGGCTTTCCCCTGAACGTTCCTACTTATGTGCCACCGACATAGTAGATGATGAGATTCAGGAAATACCTCATTTAAGGCATTCATCAGGGCCAGACATCTGTCGGTGATAAATGTAGAGGTTGTAGTCCGCCCGAGGAGGTCCCTTAATTGTTGAAGTACCCACACATACATGTCTGTTGCTTCTGATACAAGGAAGGCGAAGGCAATGCTGAAGTTTTTGCCTATACTCGTCATCCCGATGAACTGAACCAAAGGCATTTTTGCTATGTTTGTTTTATAGGTAGCATCAATGCCTATGACATACGGGAACGCATGGAGCAGTAATCTAGATGTAGGGTGTGCAAAGAAGATGGACCCAAGTCGTGTTTGATCATCTAAATTGTGAAATATAATCATGTTATCTATCAAATTAAGATGAAACCTAAATGATTGAAGTTATTTGAGACATACTGAGTTGACTTACTTGGTAGCTGTAGTGTAATCGTAGTAGTAGTTGTTTTTGTCTAGGTCACTCAGCAGAGTCTGCACCATAGATCGACCATCTCTATTTACTAGTTTTGTTTTTTGTATCCGATTGTATATGTCCTTCCCTTGTTGCTGACGTTTCTGGGTTGATTGTTGTGAGCTCGGATAAATTGCACAGGGGGCACACACCGACTCTGGTTCTCTGGTCGATCATAATCTCCTCCCCTCAGTCAGGCGTTTCCCACAAAATGACCCTCTGCCCACTCTGCGAGATCATGGTTATGCCATCCGTTACCCACTTGCAAGAAACACCCGTAGCTTGTGTAATACCCCTTAATTTTAAAAGGGCAACCACATTTCTTTGAACCCGATGATCTGCGCCGGTTGATGACACCCAGGTCGTGATGTCCTTCGTGGTTTCCAATACCTCTCGCAGGTTATGTGGAAATCTTGGCCCGCCCTAGAACTTTGAATTATGGTGTAGATATGGTTGGGATGGCCAACACTATCTACCCAAGCTTTCGCTTCTTCTTTACCCCTAAGGCCTGGTTTGTTTGAAATAAGTAACCTGTGTCCACCACCGGAGCTCGATTATACATCTCTTGCATGTACTCATCTCTGTGCATAATGATCCGGAACGCCTTCATCAAATTCATCCCAATCTAATCAGTGGTTGAGTCACTATCCTGCATAAGGGTCGAGAGAATTTAGATAATATTGAAATATGAAATGTTAGTGCGAATATGATTAACAAAGACAAGTAAACTAAATACTTACTGGGCTTGATATTGGAACATACTCATGATCGGAATCTGAAGATTGACTCATGTTTAGAGAGAGAGCTTGCACAGTTTAACGAAATAAGTGTTGGAAGAGAGTAAGGAAATAGAGAGCTTCGAGAATATGGAGAGAGAGTGTGTGAAGATGAAATGGAGGAGGCATCCCTTATATAGAGGTTGGTCATGAACTAGCCACAAGGTTACAAGTTAAAAAAACGTAACCTGGTACGTGTACAGTGACCTAGTACGTGTACCTTTCCTGACAAAAGTAATTACCTATGGTAACTTTGAATTCACTTTGTACTGCAAACGGTACCCTGGTACGTGTACCTTTCCTGACAAAAGTAATTACCTATGGTAACTTTGAATTCACTTTGTACTGCAAACGGTAACCTGGTACGTGTACAGTGACCTAGTACGTGTACCTTTCCTGACAAAAGTAATTACCTATGGTAACTTTGAATTCACTTTGTACTGCAAACGGTAACCTGGTACGTGTACCTTTCCTGACAAAAGTAATTACCTATGGTAACTTTGAATTCACTTTGTACTGCAAACGGTAACCTGGTACGTGTACCTTACCTACAAAAGTAATTACCTATGGTAACTTTGAATTCACTTTGTACTGCAAACGGTAACCTGGTACGTGTACCTTACCTGACAAAAGTAATTACCTATGGTAACTTTGAATTCACTTTGTACTGCAAACGGTAACCTGGTACGTGTACCTTTCCTGACAAAAGTAATTACCTATGGTAACTTTGAATTCACTTTGTACTGCAAACGGTACCCTGGTACGTGTACCTTCCTGACAAAAGTAATTACCTATGGTAACTTTGAATTCACTTTGTACTGCAAACGGTAACCTGGTACGTGTACAGTGACCTAGTACGTGTACCTTTCCTGACAAAAGTAATTACCTATGGTAACTTTGAATTCACTTTGTACTGCAAACGGTAACCTGGTACGTGTACCTTTCCTGACAAAAGTAATTACCTATGGTAACTTTGAATTCACTTTGTACTGCAAACGGTAACCTGGTACGTGTACAGTGACCTAGTACGTGTACCTTTCCTGACAAAAGTAATTACCTATGGTAACTTTGAATTCACTTTGTACTGCAAACGGTAACCTGGTACGTGTACCTTTCCTGACAAAATTAATTACCTATGGTAACTTTGAATTCACTTTGCACTGCACATGGTGTGTTTGGTACGCTTCCTTTCAGTAGTCGTTGAACTAGCCGTTGAACTAGCCGTTGAACTAGCCATTGGACATGTAGTGTTACTCAAATATTATAAAAGTGGGTATTAGTGTCCCAACATACTCATTCCTTACCCCGTGCTCTCAGAATCTGTCTAATTACATCTTGCTTGAACTCTTTACACCTTAATTCCCATTTCGCTCTCAAAATCAAATGGAGTTTCCTTTCTGTTTGCACGTTAATTATGTAGCTACTTTTGGTCGTCATGGAGCACAATTTGATAGAAGAATGGGACACAGACGCGTAGAAGTTACTATGCCATATCCTAGTAATCTCCGGGATCTACAACGACGAGTAATACGGCACTACAGTCCCTCCTTGGCAGAATAAACATAACAACAATGGTGTATTTGGGGCTGGAGGGCGACTACGAGTGGACTTTTATTCATGTACGAAATGATACATCAGTTCGCCGGATGATGGAGAATTACATGGAGTATAATGATTTCATCGCTCATATTCCATTACTTGTTATTTATGATCCTATTGAGCCCGATGATGATGATTCCAACACCAAGAACCAATTTATGAGATGAGACGTAATGTAATAGCACGGGGAATAGAGAGACAAAGGCTAGGAAATAATTAGGTAATTGGTTATTGTGTAATTGATCTAGTTAGTTTCGTGTTTGTTATAATTTTTGGCATTTATAATCGTTAAAAGATGTTTGGACGTGGAATAAACGTGTTGTTATAGTTATTGACTGTTAATTATGTGATTCATCAGATTTGAATTCGTGGGCTTTTCTTTCTTAGGAATTTCTACATTTTGATATATTTCATTTCTCGTGACATATACAATCTTTGGTACATGTTAGATATTTCATTTCGACACTATCATTGCTGGAGAACATTCAACGACCAACAAAGAATTTAGACCACCCAGATTGGCATTGATATTAACAAGCACATTTGTCAAATACTGATCGTTAACTTTGAAAGGAGCCATGCATTGTGTGACGACACCAGATTCTACCAAATTCTTCTTCTGCCAAGGCCCATAAATATCATAATTCTTTCTCACAGGCAGCAAGCTCAACAGAAACAAAGCATTCCAGGAAACGATGCATTTCTAGAAAATTTTTGGCATAGTCTCCCCTGTTTTTCTTATCTCCACCGGTTCTAAGAACCTCCACAAAATCAACCAACAGATCATCAACTAACACACCAAGTCAAAATGAAAGACAACAAATAGTTCCAAGATGATACTAAAGTTTATTACATCCAAATCCAAGATGACAAGCACTAGGGTGCACCATGCTGGCGCTGGTAACTATCCCATATGTACAAAGAGCTGAACACATCCACAAGACCATCAGTTGCAGCCCTTTGTTCTTCTTCTGGCATCCCTTGACGATAGTATGACCAGTCCATGCATTGTTCTCTTGGTAGTACGGGCGTGCAAGCTCACTTGCCTCAGACAGTAGCTGTAACACACTTGGTCAGGTAAGTACACATAAAAAATAAAAGTGATATTTAATGATGTACTATGACAAAAAGAACTTACTAGACAGGGATCTGGACGATGAACCAGGGTGGTCTGATAAGTCTCAGGGTTTAGGATCTTCGGGTGTTGTGCTTGGTGTACCAATCCAGGTAGAGTGGGTCACAAGCATGCAACCGCGCATTTGTGCGCGTATACCCTGGAACCAGCAATTTAGGAGTGTTTCCCCAAAAATTATACATGGGGGGGTATACACAGGTGTAGGGTTGGGTTTTTCTCTCTTTTTTCAGACCTTGGGTTGGGTCTAATAGGAGGTTCAGGGATATCCTGAATGTAACCAAACTGGCGTAGACAGCGACCAGGCATGTATGGCTCATTCAACCCCAAATCGGTATGTTACCTCTATACCATGTACGCCCTCCATGAACATTAACATTATCTCGACCGTAGGGCAACCAATCAATCTACAATGAACATTAATAGTAAAATGTAACCAACAACGAAAGACAAAAATAATAATGGTTCAATGTGTTAGCAACTACAAACACTTACATTTAGAGCAGTCAAAGCATCTAGATGCTCACGATATCCTTGCAGTGAACGATGATCCTGCACTTGAGAGGTAGATCTCACCCATCTTAGAGCCCAAGGTCTATCATCATTAGCACGCCAGTCCGGGCTAATCGCTGGTCTTAATGTAGGGAAGTACGCATAAATCCAGCACTGTGCATATAAAACACTAGAATGATTAAGCAGTACCAATTATTAATAATCAGTGAGTTATCTTATACTAGATGCACATTAGGGCACATACCTCAAGTAACGTCATAGAACCACCTATCCCACTGGAGTCGGCACGAGATGCTATCCCTAGCTGGCGATATAACCATGCAAGAGTACCAGCTCCCCATGCATATTTACGAAGCTTGGTACCTTTCTTCACAGGAGCTACTAAACTAACAGCTGTGGACTCAGACGACCATTTGATTTTCCAGCTAATATGGTGGTACCAATCAGATGATATAACCACCACATGCCTGCTTCATTGCCTCTTCATTTTCATCCTACATTGCTGCAACAAGCTCGAAATTGATACAGCACCGGTATTCCACAGTGCCTCTGTCATACTCTCAACATCTGCCCCAAAATTAAGACAATCAGCCATTACCTCCTTCAACTCAGGGTGGATGAATTCGCTGTCAATGAACGACCGACGATGGGGATTTGCAGTATCATCCACACATCATGCAGGGTAATCGTCATCTCACCAAACGGCATATGGAATGAGTTTGTATCAGGCTGCCACCTCTCCACAAAAGCACTGATCAGGGACATATTGTTGTATGGCATCGTAATATCCTGTAGGTGCTCTATACCAGAATACTCAAGCATCTTCCTTGTTC
Source organism: Limonium bicolor (assembly GCA_023374045.1). NCBI lineage: Eukaryota > Viridiplantae > Streptophyta > Magnoliopsida > Caryophyllales > Plumbaginaceae > Limonium > Limonium bicolor. The sequence goes on along the minus strand of CM041776.1, from coordinate 318,469,012 downwards.
TTGGTTTAGAAATTTGATCTTTTGGCCAGCAGCTAAGCATCACCCTACGGGATTTGAAACTCAAAACCCCACGATCCTACATAATGACCAATATTTAACAATTACAAAACGTAGTATGATATTAAATGATCAATACAGGAGAAGATAGAGAACATACCTTAGCCGAGGTCCATAAGTCAAGCGCCACATGACCCCCGAAGCTAGTGATAACACTAGTGAGTAGTGGACCGCCAGGAACTGGCACCTCTGTCAACTTCCAAGAGGTAGGAATGACTGGAACCATCGCTAGCGCTGCTTCCTCGTCAGTGTCATCCTCCTTATCCATGACTTCATCATCTTCCTTATCCTGCTCCTCATCCACGTCGGGTGAGTCCTCATCATCAGCACCACGACCATCGTCATCAGCATGTGGCGAACGCTCAGTCATCACATGGTCCTCAACAGCACGGGCAGGTGATGGGCGTGGTGGACGTGATGAACTACCACCGCCTGACGGAGCAGTCTGGTGGCTTGATTGCCCTGAGATATTGAAGCTAGAGCTGTGCAGTGATCTGTCAGAAAAAGCACTACTGGATGATGACAACTCTGGCATGCGTCTCCTCGGTATATTGAACACCGCCGAGTCATCCTCCGCTACCATTGGTGGTGCTGGTACTTGAAACGCCGGGTCTTGGAAGATTGACCCGGATGGAAAGATGAATGGCGTGCTGCTTCCATGCGGGGGGCAGGATTACTCGGCCCTTCACCAGGAACATGTGCACGACGACGGTACGAGGCCGTCATAGCCTGCTCCGCACCCCGGTCTTTATTCTTCCTCTTCGTGACATTCTCACTGCTTTTTCAGACGACCTCACTGTCCATACGAATAATCACACAGTTATATCCCTCATTCATAACATAAAAATTCAAACATTTATAATCATATCATTCACAATATTACAATTCAAAAAAAATTCAAATATTTATAAATCATTCACATATAGTTAGAATTCAAAAAAATAACAAATTAAAACATTTAAAAATCATTCACAATACTATAACATAAAAATTCAAACATTTATAATCATATCATTCACAATATTACAATTGAAAAAAAATTCAAATATTTATAAATCATTCACAATATTAGTTAAAAAATCATTCACAATATTACAATTCAAAAAAAATTTCAAATATTTATAAATCATTCACATATTAGTTAGAATTCAAAAAAAAATACAATTAAAACATTTAAAAATCATTCACAATACTATAATATAAAAATAAACAAATTAAAACATTTAAAAAAAACATAAAAATATTAAAATTTTAAAAAAATAAATAAATAAATACTGGGTCGAGTAGCTGTGCTACTCGCCCGTCTGCAACCCGAGGACCACCACTACTCTAATTCTCCGCCCACGAGCCCTCCTGGTCCTCGCCCTTTCCTCATCGAGCAGCCCAGCTACTCGCGCTGCCTGGGCCGTTGGACAACGAGGCCGCGAGCCGTGTCTTCCTCGCCTGGGTGTCATCCGAGCTCCGCGCCTCCTCCCCCAGCCCAACACGAGCAGCGACTTTCCTCGCCCCAGCCCAACCGAGCAGCGCTACTGCTCGCCTCTGTCCAGATCGAGCACCACCAGGGCTCGCCCTGTATTCTTTTTTTTCAAAATTTTCAAGTTTTCCTCCGAATTTTTCTTGCTAGATCTAGCTCAAATGATGTTGAATTTCAAAAACTAACACCAAATTCATACTCAGGACACCCAAATCTATAAGTTGAAAAAAAAAACGAAAAACTCACCGAAAATTTTTCCGACGGTGGTCCGGCGGTGGTTGGCGGCGGCGGGTGGCGGCTCCGGCGGCGGCTCCGGCAGGTAGAAGGGAGGATCAGATGAAAGAGAGAGAGGAGAGAGAGAAGGAGAGAGTGAGTAAGAGAGAAATGAAGAAATAAGGCGGAGGTTACCTATATATAGTACAGCGTTTTTTTACCCGAAATTTTGACGTTTTTCAATTTTGGACGTTTCAATTGCGATTTCAATACAACGTTCTGAAAGTGTAACAATGTTTGTAATTTAGTTAAACACAACATAAAATGTCATTAACTTATGTGGAGTCACTATTATAACGTTTAAATGCGCTTAAAAAGGGGTTTAACGTCTTTTATACGGGTTTATAATGTTTTGTAACAATCAGAGTGTTTTTTACTGTTTACGCTCAAGAAATTATTTTTTTAAAAAAACAAGAGTTACAACACGACATTATTACATGTGTACAACGTCAATATGAATTAAAAAATTTTGTACTGCGGTGATTAGTAATTTTGTACTGCGAATAGCAACCCAGATAAAATTATAAACTATTTCATTACTTGTCACTTAAATGCTTGTTTTAATTAATTTCAGTGGTTTTAGAGAAGGTATGTGCAGTGTCGGGCAAAGGAATTCTCCTTTGAATGTACAGTATTTGAAAAAGGTAAAAAACATTCTATTTACTCATGCATACGTAAATATATTTTGTATATTAGTGTGTATATATATATAATTAATAATATAATTTTATTGAAAATAGTGTCCCAGGCAACCGGATAGCAGCAGTTGTGGATATTTTGTGATGCGATACATGTACGAAATCGTGTCCAACATCGATAGAGTCCGCAATGTCAATGAAGTACGTATTATAAGTCTTGTGTTTGAATTAGTAAATTTAACTTGTTGTGCATGTTAGGATAGGCTTATTCTCTTAGGCTTATTCTCTTCATTCTCTTTTATTTCTTCTAATCTCTTTCTTAAACGGTCATTAGTTCTTTAGTCCGTTTAGCAACGGTAATATCTTTCTGTATATATGTTTCGGGTTTCTCCCGACCTTACTGGCGAATAATAACATTGAGTATCTTCTTCTTCGTTCCTCCGCTTCCCTCTCACGGCTTCGCCCTCGATTCCTCATCGATCGGCTTCGCCTTCCTCCGAATCTCCTTCTCCCCTTCTCAATCTTTCCTTCTTGATTTACATGGTATCAGAGCGGTAACGACCGCATTCTAACCCTAACTTCACAAAATGTCTTCCGAGTCTGATGAAGAAGACGACGACCTCAATGACGACGAAGAGAATCCTCTGAAGATGAAGAAGAAATCGTCGACAGAAGAAGAAGCAAGCGTCGGCTTGATGCAGATCCACTAGTTGTATCCAACTCAGAAACACCGGGAGTCCAGCTCACGTCAACAAAATTCGACGGTAAAAAGGTTTCAAAACTGGAAAAGGAAGATCGAGATCTGTTTGTTAGCTAAAAAAACAAGATAAAGATCATTGATGGTACTCTAAGAGATCGAAGGTTCCAAAAGGGCAAAGGGATGCTTGGGACAGATGCGATGGCCTTGTAAGATCTTGGATTCTCGCTTCGGTCGAAAGTAGCATCGGAGACAGTCTCGTCTCTTGTTCCACCGCATTTGATATGTGGAAGCGCCTAATTCGCAGATTTGACCAGATCGACGGAACCAGACTCTTCAAACTCAACAGAGACCTATCCAGAATCGAGCAAGGTAATTCCACTGTCACTGAGTATTTCACAAAGCTTACGAGTATTTGGGATGACATCGCTGCTATGACAAACATCGGTACTTGCGTATGTGGATATAGCGAGAAAATCGCCAAACACTCTGAGAATCAGAAGTTGTTTCAGTTTTTGTTGGGTCTGCATGAGGAATTTATCAATATCAGGGGCAATCTTCTCATGAAGAAACCCTTGCCCAGTCTGGATTCGGCTTATGCCATCATTCTTCAAGAAGAAAGGCAGCGGATCAACAGAAAGGGTGAGAATGAAGCCTCTGGTGTTTCCTTCGCTAACAACAGCAAAACAGAAGGGACTTTTGGTGAAAGAAGCAAATACAGAAAGGATGGTACCGGGAAAAGAGTACCAGTGTTTGCACACACTGCGGGAAAACTGGGCATCTCAAGAGTGGATGTTTTCGAATTATGCGGTTATCCCGACTGGTGGAAGGGATCTAAGAACAACTCCAATGCGAATTTTGTTGGTAAAAAGGCTGAAGGTACAAAGAGTCTTTCAGTTTCTAACATTGATAAACTCACTAAACTCTGCAATTTGCTTGAACAGACAGGAAAACTGTCTGATAAGGGTGCTTCCAGCAACAATGTTTTCAGTTGTGAAAGAGAATCCCAATTTGCAGGTATTGTTTCTTCTAGATGCTATAATCATTTCGTAACTGTAATGATAATGAATGGCTTCTAGATTCCGGTGCTAGTGAACATTTGATTGGGAATGAATCTCTTCTGATTGATAGAAAACGAAAATCTAATGTGAGTTATGTTACTCTGCCAAATGGAAATGTTGAAACTATTAGTGTGATGGAACTGCTATGCTTACTGCTACTGATGGATTCAGATTAGAGAATGTTTTACATGTTCCAAACTTTAAACTCTCACTTGTCTCTGTTAGTAAATTGGTTCAACAGAAGGATAGTGTGGTCTCTTTTGATTCTAATGCCTGCTATTTGCAGGCCCCTACTTGGAAGAATAGAAAGCTGATTGGATATCAAAGGGATGGTTTATATTTCTTGGATGTCAAACTTCTGCGTGATTTGTCCAATACTTGTAATGAAAAACTTTCTGTTCATGCTTGTAATTCCCGTGTTTTGACATTGCATAGAAGGATGGGTCATCCTCCGTTGAATAAGATGGTTCATATGGACCTTATTAAAAAACATGAGATTCCTGATAACTTTGTTTGTGACGTTTGTTTTAGGGCCAATGGCCATAGGATGCCTTTTCCCCATTCTGATAATAAATCAAAGCATTGTTTTGATCTCATTCATGTTGACACATGGGGTCCTTGCTCTACTATAAATCATGATGGTAGTCGTTATTTTTTAACTATTTGTTGATGATGCTAGTAGATCCACTTGGGTTCTTCTCATGAAATCAAAATCTGAAGCGACGACTCAACACATACAAAATTTCATATGCATGATTAAGAGACAATTTAATAAGTTTTGTAAAATTGTCCGGTCGGATAATGCGTATGAATGGGATTATCTAGAGTTTTGCAAGATTTTTTTCATGAGAAAGGGATCATTCATCAAACCACATGTGTCTATACTCTCCAAAAATGGAGTGGTTGAAAGAAAACATCGTTATTTGCTCGAAACCGCTCGTGCTTTATTTTTCAATCGGGGCTTGACATTACATATTGGGGGTGAAAGTGTTCTCATGGCACATTCCTTATTAATAGAATACCTCTTCTTCACTCTAAATGGTTTGTCTCCCTATGAATTTTTGTATGGGTTCCACTCCTAATTTGAGCAGTATCAAACTTTCGGTTCCTTGTTTATCACACTGGGCAATCTAATCGAAGCAAGTTTGAATCAACGTGGGCTCAAAGGGGTTTTTATCTCGGGCTAGGCTTATGCAAGAAGGGACACCGCATTCTTCTTCTCGAAGATAAGAAGGTCATCACAAGCCGCGACTTAACCTTCTTTGAAGAAATTTTTCCTCTGCAAGAACAATCTTCACAGTCCACCGAGCCGGCCCAGAACGATTCCCCGTTCTTTCCTGTTGTTTCTAGCGAGGACGCGGACGACAACTTATTTTTTGAAAGTAATAAAGATGGGCCTGGTCCACCACAACCTAACCCCAATACCCTTGTCAATCTCAATCCCGATTCGGATCATCAAGCCTCTGATGATATTACGCTGGAGCCCACAGACAATGACAATTCTCCCACCTTTTCTTTATCAGAAAACCAACCGGCTGCAACTGATTTTGCTCCCCCTTTATCCGACATGGAGCAGGCCAACGACACAGATCTGGGTCACGATAAAACTCCAAACACTTCTGGGCCTCCTCTTCTTCGTCGTTCCACGCGCCCAAAACAAATACCGGTTCGCTTGGCAGATTACGAATGTAATCAAGTTGGCAGTGACCCTTTCACTCATCTCTTGTCCACTAGACTTGAGCATTCTAGGCCAATTTTGTTACCTTCTTTAAATACTCTTACTGATTTTATTCCTTCTCAAGTTTTGTGCTCTCAGGTTCAAGTGCAGTGTCCTCTTGAGCCCTCTTCTTATCACATCGCCATCCAATATTCTGAATGGAGAAAAGCCATGGATTATGAGCTTCAAGCTCTTAAGAAAACAAAACATGGACTCTCGTTAAACTTCCTAAAGGAAAAAGGTGCATCTCTTGCAAATGGGTTTACCGCACCAAGCACAAGGCCGATGGATCCATTGATCAATACAAAGCCCGTTTAGTCGTCTGTGGGTTCACGCAAAAGGAAGGAGTGGATTTTCATGAAACTTTCTCCCCGGTTGTCAAAATGACAACCATTCGAACCTTAGTAAGCGTTGCCATGAAACGACATTGGATCATTCATCAACTCGACATCAACAATGCGTTTATTCATGGACACCTTCACGAGGAGATCTACATGAAAATCCCAGATGGTTTAGAAGCCCCCAACGGTTTTGTATGCAAGCTACAAAAATCTTTATATGGTTTGAAACAGGCCTCTCGCCAGTGGTATGCAAAACTTTCAACTAGTCTTACTAATCTTGGTTTCATTCTTTCAGATAATGATCATTCCTTATTCAAATGGAGTCATGGCAATTCCATCCTCTTTCTTGGAGTTTATGTTGATGACATCCTTCTGTGTGGGAACGATGATACCAAGATTCTCCAAGTCAAGAACACTCTACATGATGCTTTCAAAATCAAAGATCTTGGCAATCTTACATACTTCCTTGGGCTCGAGTTTCATTACAATTCCCATGGTGTCGGCATAACTCAGACCAGATTTGCCACAGATCTTCTCATTGACTACGATATCAATTCCAAGCGGCCCGTTGCTAGCCCTCTCTCTCCTGGCACCAAACTTCTCTTACAAGACGGTCCTCTCCTCCCTGATGCTACCGCCTACCGTCGTCTGATTGGCAAGTTGAACTACCTCATCAACACCCGTCCGGATCTTAACTTCAGTGTTCAGCTTCTAAGCCAATTCAACCAAAATCCTTGCCAATGCCATTGGGATGCCGCCATCCATGTTCTCCAATACATCAAAGGGACTCTCGGTTATGGCATTTTTTTAAATAACGAATCTGATTTTTCTTTGTTAGCCTACTGCGACTCTGATTGGGCTTCTTGTCCTATTTCTCGCAGGTCTATCAGTGGATACTACATCTTATTCGGCGGATCTCCAATTTCTTGGAAATCCAAGAAACAAGCTTCCGTCTCCCTTTCCTCTGTTGAAGCCGAATACCGAGCTCTCCGACGTGTCACCACCGAATTGGCTTGGCTATCCCGTCTCCTCAGTGAGCTTGGCATCGATGACATCACTCCCATTCCGGTAAAATGTGACAATAAATCGGCGGTCTACATTGCTCACAATCCCGTTCTTCACGAACGCACAAAGCATATTGAAATCGATGTTCACTACGTTCGTGATCAAATTCAAGCAGGTCTCATAGACGTCGTTCACATCTCCAACACTCATCAGAAAGCGGACATGCTCACAAAGTCCCTAACAGGAAAGAATTATCAGCAGCAACTCTCATCAATGGGAATGTTACACACTTCAAACCTAACAAAGTAGTTCCCTTTCTTAGGTTTGAGGGGGGGTGTTAGGATAGGCTTATTCTCTTAGGCTTATTCTCTTCATTCTCTTTTATTTCTTCTAATCTCTTTCTTAAACGGTCATTAGTTCTTTAGTCCGTTTAGCAACGGTAATATCTTTCTGTATATATGTTTCGGGTTTCTCCCGACCTTACTGGCGAATAATAACATTGAGTATATTCTTCTTCGTTCTCCGCTTCCCTCTCACGGCTTCGCCCTCGATTCCTCATCGATCGGCTTCGCCTTCCTCCGAATCTCCTTCTCCGCCTTCTCAATCTTTCCTTCTCGATTTACAGTGCATGGTTGGATATGTTTAAATGGTGTACTTAATTGCTTTTATAATTCTTGTGTGCAGCTTACTGACTTCTTCGAAAAACAAGGAGCTACTTATTCACTTGCCGATCTAGAGTTTGTCAAGGATCACATGTGCAATTACTGGACGAAATCAATAGCTTATGATGATGAAGATCAGCAGAAGTCATGAGTACGCGCTGCAGCTATTTCTTTTCTTCTTTGAAGTTGTGTCTGAACTGAACCAATTTGCACCTGTAAATGCAGTTTGTTCCCCATGAGTTCAACTACAGTACTTGCATTGTGTTGAAAAATGAAGTTTCTTGCATTATCAAATTTCTACAGATTGCAGTACAAACATAAGTACTTAGTAGCTAGCTTCCATCTGTGTTTGGATTTTAATTGTAATTAAGTTTTGTCTGCATGTTTGGTAATACTAGCAAATCTCTGTTAATTTGGTACTAATATATACTAGCTGATTAATTTGTTGCAATTGGCCTGGGATCTGATGTGTTTTGCTGTAAACTGAATTCGTATAGATTTAATTTCTCTGTTATAGTTTGTTGTGATGGATTCTGCTGTGTTGAAAATGCAACAATGCATTGATCTGATGTAATGATATATCTGTAGCATTTGTTGGAACAGAGATTTCTGAAGAAAAAAAAATTTAAAAGGAAGATATAAAGAACGTTTATGCATATAAGCGTTCTTTATGCTCTCCCGCCAACCATTATAAGAAACGCTTATCACATATAAGCGTTGTTTTTGTCTAAGCATAAAGAACACTTTCTAGGCTAAAACGTTTTTCATGTCGTCATCTTTCTCGCATTATAAAGAACGCTTTGCAAATAAGCGTTCTTTAAAGATAGTATAAAGAACGCTTTGGAAGCGTCATTTAAAATGTTAGTTCATTTGCGTCGCTCGAATAAACTGCGCTTTATAAACGTTCTATATGTCCAATTCACTACAAGAAAAAACAGATTTAGCTACCAATGATTTGCTACCACACATATATTGGTAGCTACTTTCAAAAATTGCTACTGATTTTTAATGGTACTAACATAGTGGTGTCTATTTTGCTACAACAACGACAATGGTAGCTAGATTTTTTAAACAGAAGTCAAATCGCTATTGCCTGACAAGACTGCTACCATTAGTAGTAGCTATTTTTGATTTCATCTTGGTTCTTTTTGTAAGAACAATTTAGCTACCAATGTTGGTAGCTAAATTACGGAATAGCTACTGCAAGATGTGGCTAATTCAATCATGGTAGCTATTGTGCCACTATTAAAGCAGCAGTAGCGAAAAATATTATAATTAGTAGCTAAATTGCTACTAAAAGTTGCTACTACCAAATAGATAAGCTAAGTTAATAAAATTGCTACTAACACTCATCACGGTTGCCGTTCTGCTACTGTTTGGGTGTCGGTAGCGAATATTTTTAGCAAGCATAAAAATTGTTACTATCTTTAATTATGAAATTGCTACCGATTAATGATGTTAATGAGATTATGGCTAATATTTTGCTAAATTATAAAAAATGATAGCTAATATTTTTAAGTGATAGCAAAATTATAATTCTCTTATAATTTGAATGTGTGATATGTATATAATTCAATTTTGAAATTGCTACTGACTAATAATGCTAAAAACTTTAGTTGATATTATGCTAGAATACAACAAAATGTGGTATCAAAATATTATTCTTAATGTGGTTTTCAACCGCTGCCATAGGTACCAAACAACCGCTCCATTAGGGTATTTTTCTACTAGTGAATATAGTACACCTTGCATTATGGTACTGGTATCATTGTTTTCCTCCTCAAACTCTTCGAAACGATGATTAGTTATCATAGTATCTCTATAGGAACCACCGCTCCTAGGCTGTAAACCGCTCATTGGCTTGTATGGTTTGTAGATTTTGATATGTATGTTTTGCTTTGTGTTTTTGGTCTTTGAGAACCATTGTACTTCCGCCCTTGTGACAATTTGGGCCTTGTGCCTATAATTATCTAAAAAAAACCCGTAGTACCACAAACTATATATATATATATATATATCATGTGGTACCTTCACATGGCCAGTGACAATAGATCTGCCAATTTACATTTTCTTGCATCCATATGCTTCTATATATTAGTCCTGCCTGATCTATATCTATGCGTGTGCATTCTCTACCAGGCAAATGACAGCATTTGGATGTGCTATATAAATGCAAATCTAAGCTCAACTTTCCATTCTTCATGGATGTTTGTCAGTTATTTGCTGCTAAAGTCTCATTATCTGTTATTATTTCTTAGAAACACCACCGACTCATAGAAGTAAATTTACCTAGTGTACAAAAGATACTTGTATCTCTCACGTATTGCTTCTTATATGGATGGAATCCTCACTTTGCAAAGGAGAACAGCTAATAGTAGTGGCCTTGGTGAAGGTGGGATGATCCTCTTGGCATGATATTGACTTCCTCACACGAAACTCTTCAGTACTATCGGTTTGCATCCTTGGCCAGAAGTAGCATAACCGGGTTATTCAGTGAATAGATTTAATTTGTATTTTCTTTAGTTAAATTGGTTATTTTTATGTTGAGTATTGGTTTGATAATAATTTAATTATTTGACACATTTTCTCTTGCATTTTATGTCACAATTAAAATTGTTTACTTAATTAAGTGAATATTTTTAATTAGATTTACTTATTATTAAATAACTAATATATAATAATTATATCCGAACAAATGTCCTAAATTAAAAACAATAGTATTAATATAGTGTGCTGCTTCTCACTTCCGACGCCGTCGTTCTGCTCCTTATTTCCGACGCCGCCGTTCTGCTCCTTATTTCCGACGCCACCGTTGGTCCTCAACTCAAGCTCACCCGAGGTCGTACGTAGAATAACGCTAAAACGCAAACTCACAAAATATGGGTGTCTCCCACGACGCCGCCATATCGAGCTCAACTGAGACTTGCCAAGCGAAAGTACCACCAGCACGTAAGAGTAGAGAGGACTCCGGCACTAACGGCAGTTATGGTAACCAAGTCCCTGAACAAACCAATACTCATTTACGCGCAACTGATCTGTCTGAACCTGGATCTGCACTGAATTTTGAGGGTGTAGCTAAGCTAGTGGGTTTCATTTTTCGTCAAGCAATCCTCGCCGCACACTTACTGTTCGTGAAAATGACTGAATGAGGGTCTTGTTTTGCTTTCGTCGAAATACTATCTGTTGTGCTCTTTCCAAATCTCCATTGCCACTACTCTCCCAAAAATCTGCACCACCATTCTTCTCATGTCCACCGATGTGCTCAGCATCTGAATTTGATGCTCTCTACTGAATCTTCATCACCACCGGGAATCTCCACAATATAGCCTCCAATTTGAGAGGAATGGCACAACCACAAGCATCACATGGTGTCTCTGCTGCATTTCGACCCAAGTGGAAACAGCATGTGCAAGATACCTCCACTGATCTAGGAGCAGAATTTCTCCTTATCCGTGAATCTTCCTCTTTTCTCAAAATGGGTCTGCCTACGCCAACACCTGAAAGTACACTGTTCGTCGATAATCTTCGTGAAAATGTAAGTATCAATCTGCTGTGGAATTTTTTCATCCTTTCGGGGATATATGTCATATTCAAATAGCAAGAAAGAAAAGAGTCGATTTAAATCGACACTTTACATTTGTTGAGTTCCACTTCCAAAGAGATGCAAAGAAAGCTATGAGTTATCCCATGGTCGACCCATTGAAGGCCGTAGGATTATTGTTGAGTAGGCCATCCCTTGGAAACCAAAAAATCGATGCTCTACTTCTACTGCTTCGTCTGCCTCCTCTTCAAAGAGAGAATGTTTCTCCAACCAAAAAATTGCTCAAGAGATTGAGAGTCCTTTGGTGGCTCATGATTCTCAGGTTATGACATGCTCTATTTGTCTAAAAGCTTCGAATATGATGGTCTCTAAGCTGGAGAGAAGCATTATGTTTCAATCTGGAAGTCATCTCCGTTCTGAACAACTTAAGATTAAGCTTCATAAATGGGTGCATGTGGATGAAATCATCCCCCTCTCTGGTGATAAGGTTGTTGTTGTTCTGCATTCGTTGAAGACTGTATTAAACTCCTGGAGAAGAAAGCTCATTGGAAAATCAAGGCTTGGGAGCCCTCTGACCAACCGAACACTAGACTAGCGGAATTCCATTGATGGCATGGTCTACAGAGAATATCATCTCCATTGCCCAACACCTAGGAAAAGTGATTGCCATTAAGGGAGACAAAAGAAGCAAGCGCTCTAGGCTACTCCGAGGCGATTGTTAGGATTGAAACCAATCAATTCACTTTGATTAATGAAAATTTCACTGTCCTTACGAATAATATCCCTACAACTGTGGGTGTTAGTGAAATCAACAATCTCCAAGTTTTTTCTTCCTTGTCTCCAACTCTGGCTATGGAGCATGTGATAGGCCAGGGCAACAAGATAGTTGATGAGGTGGGAATTTCAAGATCAAGTTCCCCATCCAGAAGTGTCGTTTGTACCAATAAGGATACTAACTGAAACACCCCTAAATTAAACGTATTAAATCATAACACGTTTTATAATACGGACATAAAATAACGTACGAATAATTAAATCTAGTATATGTATATACATGTGTATGTACGAATACGAAAACTACAAATATGTAACGTTACGATATCGTAACGTTGTAATAAAATGATAACGTCGCATAACCTTGTAACAATAAGCAAGTAAATATAAAACGATATAGTATATAGTCTTACATATATATGAATAAGTAGGTATATAGTTACAAAAAAAAACAGAAAAAGGGGCAAGGACGCTCCCACTAGGTTTGAACCCGAGACCTCTCGTATATCTATAAACGCTGTAACCGGGTGAGCTGTGCTCGAATTCAGCTACTAACTCACACGAAATAAAATTAGTACCCAATCGACTAAAGTAATGAGAGACTAAGTGAATCACACGCATCTCTGTAACTGCACCGGCTCTTCCTTCTCCATTACAGCAAGATCGAGCAAACAGATTTCCACCCGTCACTTGCTTATCTCCACTCATGCGACAGGAGTTCCTTTCCTCTCATGAGCCCATACCCTCTTGTAACTGGCACACTCCCATTTCCCCAATCGATCCCCTGCATCCTCGGGAACCAAGAAGACCAATGCCTCAGACCTCTCGCACGTCCCTGTTGTACCTGACCGTCTGCTACTACCCTTTCATTATCTAGTTGTTCTCATTCTCTACTCCCAATTCCCAGCGTCATCACAATTCAGTCAACAGACAAGCAGACAGCTCTGTTAGTTTCAAAAAAAAACTATACACCAGAATCCACGTTTCTTTTACAAACTCCCACGCTTAGACTGTGTGTTTCAAACTCTCACAACCCTGCACACTGTCCCTCATGCCATGTGCTATCTATTTTCATATAACCCCTAGACTATCCTCTCTCGCCTGCTGTGCAACGTTTCTGCATGGGCAGGAAGCTCCCTCATCCTCTCTGATTTTAACACTCAAGGTAAGCAACTGCTGGACTCTGTTCATCTTTCTTTGATGGGTTTTTCCTTACCCGATAATACCAACATGAGACCTCCCTGATTCCTTATTGTCTCCCGATAGCCAATTCAGCTGGTGTTGTCTCACGCAAGTGCCCATCTCGGTTGTACCAGTCTAGGAAGAGCTCCTGGAGCAAAGTAAACCAGCTCTCTGACTCTAACAAGTTTGCCAAAGCTCTCCAGGAAGAACCATCTCACTTCTGTTTCAAAAAAAAAGGGCCAAGGTAAATTCCTAATCAGGTTCTCAACGACCTGTTGCATCAGCCCCTTGTCTGTTAATGCCAGTACTACCCACCCCATTCCTTCTGTCTTGTCGTGTCCAAAAAGTCCCTGTATTTGACTCCTCCTTTCACTTCTGTGTGCATGCATGAACATCTTGGGAATACCTTCACAAGGTGTGCAGAGACTTGCCAGAAAACCAAAGCATCCTGGTGAATATCAGCCAAGGTGAGCACAAAAGAAAAGAGAGAAGGAAACCTATCTGTGCATTAATCAGTTTTGTCACTAGTTTTAACACCTGAGTAAATGTCTCAGTTGCGGTCAAATAACCCAAGATCTGGGAGCTTCACATTGTGCCTGGAAGCAACCAAGGGAGACAGCTAAAACAAGAGGTGAGCCATCCTTAGATTTAATACAGCAATACAAAAAAAAATAACCGATCTATCAAGGGCAAACCGATAACTTGTTACAGTTTCTGAAACTTGGAGTTTCTGTGTCGTAAACTACTCAAGTATAGACAGTGTCTTGTGGGTTGCTTTCGAGGATAAAACCACCCTAAACTCACTAGTTAAACAACTAAGGGACTCGGAGAGAAAAGAAAAAAAAAAAGAGAACACCGAAACAACTTAATGTTGAGTGGTCCTGTCAAACTGAGGATCTACTGAATCTTATAATCTGTTGTGTCTGTATTCTAGCAGGCTAGGGTGTACCGTGGAGTAGTGATGATTATTAAGGGACTTAACATCAGGTAATACTGCTAAGGCTAATTGGGAAACAAAGAGAAACTAGAATCAGGTTAGAAGAACAGAAGAGGCAATGACAGAAACAATGCTTTAGTTTCAGTTTCTTAAAGATATATGGTTTCTGTATATGAATTTCTCAGGGGTGTGACTACTACTGTTTGGGTTTAAAATGTTAAAAGAACCTATAACTAAGTGAGCTATCAAGGGGGGGAGAGCTAGAGAGCTAGGAAAGAAACAAAAAAAAACATGGGCGTGAGAAAACCAGAACTGAAATAGAAGAGGACATCAGTTATTCAGTTTTCAGTAAATATGGTTTTCTGTAGTTTTCACTTAGGGTCTTGGGTTGTCATAGAACTAGAACTGTAATAAGACACACGAGTAGGTAACTAAAGCCGTGAGGAAAACCCAAAGAACAGATCAGGTAACCAAAGCAAATAACAGAAGAAGAAGAAAGAAGATATCAGTTTGGCATTCCAACTTAAAGTTGCTACCGAGGACTTAGGTCTGTATGCTTCTGTTACAGAAAACTGTAGCAGGTTGTATTTGAGCAGTTATGGGGTCTAAATCATCCTAACCCATTTAAGTAAATGTCTAAGCATCATGGGAAAGATAGAGAGACAAGTAACCGAAAAGAAATACAACAGACCATGGGTTCTGCCTCTTTCAGTTTCAGTGTTAAACTTCAGTTTCAGGGTTGGGTCTAGTAGTAGTCCATGCCACTTTAGGGTCTATTATGAGAGTTAAACTGCATAGAGGTCCTAACTAAACAGCTAAATAAGTTGGGAAGAATGGCAAACCAAACTGCAAACAGAACAGAAATACAATAGAGGTAAACACCAGTTTTAGTGTTTTAGTGTTTCAGGTGCTGCTTCTGTAAAAAAGCTATCCAGGATTGTTAAACTAGGCTATTTTGGGTATGTTGAAACTCAAACCTAGCACACCCTGTACTACTTGAACTAGCAATGAAAAAAAAACGGATGATCAACTCATGAGAACAAACAGAAAAGAAAACAGTAAGAAGAAAAGAACTGAAGCAGTTCATTCCTTGTTTTGTTAGTTTCAGTTTTCTGAGCTTCTGAGGTTCTGTATTAGTCTGTTTCAGTGGGTACAACTGCCTTGCTTTAGGTTGTATTAGAACTAGAACCGTAATAAAATACTAAGACATTTGAGGGAACTAAGAGATGGACTAGAGAACAGAAGTAAAATAACAGGAGAAACAATAACAGAAGAAAAGGAAGTCATAACAGTTTCTGTTTCAGATTGTCGAAATCAGTTCAGGTTTCTGGTTGAAAGTTAATCTTGGGTTTGTCACAGTTTCAGTGGCTAACTACATCTTCCTGGTTAGTCATGTCTGCTCACGAGTTTAAAGACTTGTTAACACTAACCAAATACAGATACCTAGAAAGGAAACAAGTAACAGATTGGAAACAGAAACGAAAAAAAAAAGAAGAAGAGAAAATCAGTCCAGTCTTAAGTTACAGGTTGTATTCAGTTCTGTACAGAAAACTTATTGAGTATGCCTATAGTAGTTTTGGGTCTGTCTAGGGATATAAAACCACACAAAAACCACTCAACTAAGGAACTAAATAGCTGAGGAAATGGAAACCAAGATAAGATCCTAAACAGAAAGATAAACCAGAACAGAATTAAACTTCAGTTTTAACAGTTTCTTTAATTCACCTCAGGTTTTCTGGTTCTGTACAGAGGGTAAGTAGTGAGTAGCTGGAGTGGTTTTGAGTTTAAACTGTGGCTTCACACTCAACTAAACAGATAGGCACCTTGGGGATTTGAAAGACAAAAGTGTGACTAAACAGAAGAGAATTTGAAATGGTCAGAAACCAACAATCATGGAAAGTTGCACATCGGGTTCTCAGTTACAGATTGAGATTAGTTTCGGTGCAGTGAATTAAGTGAGGATCATTGGAGTGGGTGGAGTGTAATATGGAGATTTAACTTTTAACTAAGTATCTATGAGATGGGGAGTACTGGAGAAATCAACTCACACCTCAAAAAAGAAAATAACAGTGGGAGGGTGCGACAACCTGAGTACTTTCTGTTTTCAGCTCACTTCAATTTTGTAGTTTTCCTCGATGAGGGTTTCTGTATAGAGTGTCACAGTAGGTGTGGGCGGCTGGTTATGGCTGATGATCAACCTAAAACTAAGTTGATACTCTCGAACAAAGATATAAACGTTTGGGACAGGTTGGGGTTCTAACTGATCGGGGAAGAAGGGAGAAAATAAGAGGAAATACTTGGGGTCTGTTTCAGTTTCAATAACATTATAGCTTCTGTATACTGGGTCATGAGAGTACCGTAGGCATGATATTAGTGACCAATGAATTCTAATAACAACAAATAAATATAACTAGGATAGCCAAGGATGTGGAGAAGATTACACATCAATGAATACATTAAAAGTGAAGTTAGATAAGGTGTTACATGGGGAATGAGTTCAGATTTTGAAACGGTTGGATTTCTGTATAAATGGGTTCTAAGGGGTATACTATGATTTACAGTATCGTTACAAGGGTTAAAATATCACTCACCTATTTATCTAAGAAAGGAATACACATTAGATAAGACATATCTATGTTACACAAACTTGTTACATAATTACCTCTTAAAACGCCCTAAGACATTAACTAAGGAAAAAGGGCTTGATTAACATGTAAATAAAGATATGAAATATCCTAGGAGTAAGTTAAGCCTAGGGTTAACGCATGCGGGATTCTAAGAGTCAATCTAAGCTAAGCGTGTAACAACATACCTAAGGAATAACATACGATATAAAGTGTCGTCACATAAAATAGTGAGCTGACACATTGCTTTAATTAACTCTAGGATCGTAGCGTGCTCCGACCGGGACTCCGAGTGTGAGACGACTCGAACTAGCGAAAAGGTATGGACATGTGTGGTTCGTATGTTGCCGTGTTACACGGCTTGTTTGCTGTGTGCCTTGTGTGAAAATGACCATAAGATTAAAGCATGAAATTGGATTGCTTGCTTATCTTGCTTGTATGATTGCTATATCATTGTTGCATATTATTTGCGCGCACACAGTAGTTTAGTCCCTTCTCGTTCATGAACTTGAGATGAAACACA
The DNA here is from genome assembly GCA_023374045.1 of Limonium bicolor. Classification (NCBI taxonomy): domain Eukaryota; kingdom Viridiplantae; phylum Streptophyta; class Magnoliopsida; order Caryophyllales; family Plumbaginaceae; genus Limonium; species Limonium bicolor. Next base: position 318,451,506 of record CM041776.1, on the reverse strand, counting down.
ACTAACTACGCAAACAAAACGAAACAACAATACAAGAAGAGGACTCCTCTTAAACTATAGAGGACTTCTAATGACACCCACTATGGTGTCGAACTTATAATGTTAATGAAAAGTAAAATACCTATTGGTGGAGCACATCCTGAAGTCTAAAGACGACCCCGCTTCCTCGACGCACGACGCCGGGAATGGAGGATTAGCTATGGAGAAGACGTTCGACAACTTGTGGTGATAAGAGAATTCACAAATAAACCTTAAAGAAACAAGGAAAAGATTAATACCTACAAGATGTGGTCACGGGATTTGAACCGTACCCCCAAACCTGGTGCAAGGAAAGAGGAAGAAAATATACATTATGGGAACAAGAGAAAAGTAATGAAAACACACAACGCTCGAACGATCCCATAGTGAGGATCATTGGTAAACATACTTATGCACGTGTTTGATGACTTACATAATTGTTTGTGTGCCATACTAGCAGCTTGTTGTGCTTGGTTGCGTGTTGATGTTGCTATGATGCCAATATGTGATGCTTGGATGCTTGTTACTAAGGTTTTGCTACCTTAAGTGTGTATGATATCATGATATATTGTGGTGTGCTTTACTGCTTTACTATAGCATGTAAATTGACTTAATAATATTCGACCAAGTAGTCGTGTGGCCCGGCAACATGCGGGCTACACACGTTCATACTCAGCGTAGTTTGCTGAGTCCTTCCCAACCAAATTTTTACAGGTATTATGCCGAACGATAACGGAGCGTAGGCGGGATGGCTACCATGGGGGTAGTCCATCAGGGCATAACGTTTGAGGATGTGGCCGTATGTTTAATGTACCCGAGATGTAATTTCAGTTTATAATTTGGCAATTTGTTGTAGACACTCAACATTTGGAATTGTATCTTATATAGTATATGAATTTTGGTGAGAGCTGTTTCCAGTCATGCAGACCGTAACTTGATGTTAGTAGAGTGGTCATGTCAACCACGTGGGTGGTTGGCGTCTGTAGCACCCGGATGGAGTTTATACCGCTGCAAGTTAACTTATGATATTGTCAGACGCTTCATTAAATCTATGGATGTTTTATTCGGGGTGTTACAGAAAGTGGTATCAGAGCGTAGTTGCGCTCTGATGAGGAACAGAGAGAGGTACCGAGCATAGGAAAACCAGAATTCGGGGAAACGGGGTTAAGGGTTAGTATGTGAGGCGCGATAGCTAGGATTCTCCCCAGTAATTACTGGATACCCAACAGACACCCACACCCAACCCCTACGTCCAAAGAGTCCATTTCAAATCATAGAAAAACGCCGGAGAGGTAGAAAGCCTCCTCTTACTCGGGGAAACCCGATCTGGCATCTACTTAATGTTACACATCAACCCGAGGAGAAAAGACCATACTACACAATCGACGTTGCCAAAAGGGATAATACCCGTAGAGGGACCAATTTTAGCGACAACTTGGGTCGACATGCTTAGCAGTCGATAGGACCAACCACACAAGCAAAGAGGACCAAAATACCCTAAAATACATGAAATAAATAAAGCTAAAATAAGCAATTACTTAAGCAAAGGAGGGAATGAGATAAATTTCAACTCGTACACTAGGAGTTAATTTTAGAAAACCCCTCGTAAAACCATGTAATGAGAGGATATGGTTCAAGACAAAATTACACCATAAAATTGGTACAATCTATAATGCTTAATTAAGCATGGCACAAATTTTACGCACTAAAGTATAATATTACGGAATTCAATAAATTCCCTACCCCAACACAAGGCAAGCAGATAAAAAAAAATGGCAATAAATCCGCCACTATGTTCAAACATCTATCAAATATGTTGTTCAAGGAGACCAAATAAAAGGAGTTGTGTGTCATAGAGAGTTAAGCTCCGATCATGGAGGAACAAGTTCCGAAAGAGGAAACTGTTAAAAAAAAAAAAAAACGCCCGCAAACAATGCAACGGGTAACTGTGGAATTCAATGTTATAAAAATAAACCCTTTGGATCAGGTGTATAGCATTAACTATGGTTATGAAGGAAATGATCACACATGCAACGTTATATGATAGTATTACTTCACCATTTGGTATTGTACCATATATTACATATCACGTTATTCATTTTAAATAAACTATACTTTAATTTACACTGTATGATTTACAGCATATATATATTGATAGCGATGTCATGACACGTGTCATCTATCACTTCACGACATTAAAACCATATTGTATACACTTACATATACGTATCTTCTGGGTTTTACATATGCACATATTGATATATGTTGTTTTCTTTGATTTAATCATATAATATAGTTACATGTATTATATAATTCATGTACTTTGCAATATGCTACCCTTGATTGTATAATTTACAGTTTATCAACTCTATTCACTTATAACACCCATCATTTAATATTGTATGGTCCTCAACCATATTTTATACGTATTTTCCTACAAATATTAGTCACGCCTTTATGCACGTACAATATATATATCTTATAAAACTCCCTTTATTTGATGTTACATTTCATTATTTTATGTAAGGCGATTATTCTCACTAGTTTGTAATATGTTATACAAATTTATATAGAGATTCCTATCTTGATATCATGTAACATTTGTATAATACCATAATAAACTTTCAAAGTTTATTCACTATACTCATTATTTTGTAAGCTCATTTAATCATTATTATCACATTTGTTTTATGTGAATAGTCTTACCTATACACGTATTATATCCACTTTAAATACCAACTGTATATGTGGAAGTATTTATATCTTCTTACTTCAAATGTTTTTCAAGATTAATATTACTTAGCCAAGAAATTTCCAACCTTATGATTTAAATTCAATTATACAATATCGTATAACTTAATTTCTCCTATCCAGTATAACAACCATGACACATGGGGTTAAACATAAGGCAAGAAGATTAAGAGAACATAATCATATGGGGAGACTATGAATACGGTGCGGATGGATCACCAATATCCATACTATATCTATACGGTGCGGATGGATCACCTATATCCATACTATATCTATACGGTGCGGATGGATCACCTATATCCATACTATATCTATACGGTGCGGATGGATCACCATATCCATACTATATCTATACGGTGCGGATGGATCACCAATATCCATACTATATCTATACGGTGCGGATGGATCACCAATATCCATACTATATCTATACGGTGCGGATGGATCACCAATCCATACTATATCTATACGGTGCGGATGGATCACCAATATCCATACTATATCTATACGGTGCGGATGGATCACCAATATCCATACTATATCTATACGGTGCGGATGGATCACCTATATCCATACTATATCTATACGGTGCGGATGGATCACCTATCCCATACTATATCTATACGGTGCGGATGGATCACCTATATCCATACTATATCTATACGTGCGGATGGGATACCTATATCCATACTATATCTATACGGTGCGGATGGATCACCTATATCCATACTATCTATACGGTGCGGATGGATCACCTATATCCATACTATATCTATACGGTGCGGATGGATCACCTATATCCATATATCTATATCTATACGGTGCGGATGGATCACCTATATCCATACTATATCTATGAATACGGTGCGGATGGATCACCAATATCCATACTATATCTATGAATACGGTGCGGATGGATCACCTATCCATATCTATAATACGGTGCGGATGGATCACCTATATCCATACTACATCTCCCTATGATCTTGGAATGAATGATAATATCAGAAGGGTACGAATGTATGTACCAATATACCATTTAATTAATGGAAACAACCATATGTGCGTATTTAAGACAAAATGGTAGTATAATTCAAATACAACCTTGGAACTTATAACACATAAGTACACATATTATGGATACAAGAATGAGGTAAAGTATATATGTATACATTTAGATATATACATAGTTGGAAAGATTAAATTGAATGATCGTTTGTTGGACGTGCGAGGTTGAACTTGACCCTGGTCAGGTCAAGTGATACTGAGCACAAATTGGGGTGGAAGGATAGTTCAACACTTACGCTGACCACGTAAGGGTTGGATAACTCCCGAGACCTCCTACAAGTGGACACACGAACTACAAATATGAAGGATGCGATATCGATGTAGATATTACAAACGGGTGGAATACATTGATACATGATTCGAAATTTAGGGGATGCAACCACAGAAACTTCTAACATATATAATTTAGTAACCTTTTGACTGAAACCAATCGAAGTCAACCAACAGGATCAAAGCCATAATTGGGTTGGAAAATGAAGATACTTAGAGACGAAAGACGTCTAACCGGGTTGTAAAAAACTAAAAATAAGTATGAGCGGTAGTAAAAACCTAAACCAATCATGGTAACAGTGACACGTCGATAACATTCAAATAACAAGAACTAAATCATTAACACCCAAAAGGGGCAGCCAGAAACAAAAAAATCTAGACACTTAAAAAGCGTACCAAAAGCATGAATACCCAGTCTCCAAAGGAACTGAGTAGACAAAATACAATCCACAGAGACCGTGTACGAATTAAATTACCCCATGTTAGCCAAGAGACTAGGCGGAGGAAACAATTAAACCATCCACTACCTTGAAAGACTTAGTAAGGGAAAGATAAACCCGAAGGTAATCAGAGTCGCGCAGCAGAAGCTGGTGGGCCATATCACACATCTTCCAGTTGAGTAACAAGTGACCTATCGGCCAATACCTTAAACCTAGAGAGGCTAAACCCGAATCCGTTTCTAGATCAGTACGACTACTGATAAGAGCCTCTTGGATACAAAGACTAAAACCCTTAACATGATCAAGGCCTATGATGAGAGCATATTGTAAGCTACAATGCATAGAAACTAGAATGCTCAATGAGAGTTAAAACAACCTGAACTAAGGTTCTAGGATGGTACAAAAAGGATTACGTGGGCGTAATCCATTTTTAAGGGGGGGGGGGGTAGGCGTGTTTCGTTTTGCTATGTTGTTGCTCGTGTGATGTGCTATGTTTTGGATGCTATGTGTGTGAACTGTGTTCGTATACCTGTGGAAATGTTATGTACGTATATGTATGCTCTGTATGAATGAACATTGTGTGTCTTGACTGGCACTTTAACATGTTATACTCATTGCTAGCTTCTTGGTCTACTATGAAAACTTGTATGAAGCCACTGACGTGGCATGGTGCTTAGAAGCACTGAGCATTATAGTTACGGACTGGATCCCTAAGATTGCTAGGAGAGGAAATTGTAAGTTAAAGAAGTAAGACTTCGGGACGAAGCCTCTTTTAAGGGGGATAAGCTGAAACACCCCTAAATATTAAACGTATTAAATCATAACACGTTTTATAATACGGACATAAAATAACGTACGAATAATTAAATCTAGTATATGTATATACATGTGTATGTACGAATACGAAAACTACAAATATGTAACGTTACGATATCGTAACGTTGTAATAAAATGATAACGTCGCATAACCTTGTAACAATAAGCAAGTAAATATAAAACGATATAGTATATAGTCTTACATATATATAAATAAGTAGGTATATAGTTACAAAAAAAAAACAGAAAAAGGGGCAAGGACGCTCCCACTAAGGTTTGAACCCGAGACCTCTCGTATATCTTATAAACGCTGTAACCGGGTGAGCTGTGCTCGAATTCAGCTACTAACTCACACGAAATAAAATTAGTACCCAATCGACTAAAGTAATGAGAGACTAAGTGAATCACACGCATCTCTGTAACTGCACCGGCTCTTCCTTCTCCATTACAGCAAGATCGAGCAAACAGATTTCCACCCGTCACTTGCTTATCTCCACTCATGCGACAGGAGTTCCTTTCCTCTCATGAGCCCATACCCTCTTGTAACTGGCACACTCCCATTACCCCAATCGATCCCCTGCATCCTCGGGAACCAAGAAGACCAATGCCTCAGACCTCTCGCACGTCCCTGTTGTACCTGACCGTCTGCTACTACCCTTTCATTATCTAGTTGTTCTCATTCCCTACTCCCAATTCCCAGCGTCATCACAATTCAGTCAACAGACAAGCAGACAGCTCTGTTAGTTTCAAAAAAAAAACTATACACCAGAATCCACGTTTCTTTTACAAACTCCCACGCTTAGACTGTGTGTTTCAAACTCTCACAACCCCTGCACACTGTCCCTCATGCCATGTGCTATCTATTTTCATATAACCCCTAGACTATCCTTCTCTCGCCTGCTGTGCAACGTTTCTGCATGGGCAGGAAGCTCCCTCATCCTCTCTGATTTTAACACTCAAGGTAAGCAACTGCTGGACTCTGTTCATCTTTCTTTGATGGGTTTTTCCTTACCCGATAATACCAACATGAGACCTCCCTGATTCCTTATTGTCTCCCGATAGCCAATTCAGCTGGTGTCTGTCTCACGCAAGTGCCCATCTCGGTTGTACCAGTCTAGGAAGAGCTCCTGGAGCAAAGTAAACCAGCTCTCTGACTCTAACAAGTTTGCCAAAGCTCTCCAGGAAGAACCATCTCACTTCTGTTTCAAAAAAAAAGGGCCAAGGTAAATTCCTAATCAGGTTCTCAACGACCTGTTGCATCAGCCCCTTGTCTGTTAATGCCAGTACTACCCACCCCATTCCTTCTGTCTTGTCGTGTCCAAAAAGTCCCTGTATTTGACTCCTCCTTTCCTACTTCTGTGTGCATGCATGAACATCTTGGGAATACCTTCACAAGGTGTGCAGAGACTTGCCAGAAAACCAAAGCATCCTGGTGAATATCAGCCAAGGTGAGCACAAAAGAAAAGAGAGAAGGAAACCTATCTGTGCATTAATCAGTTTCTGTCACTAGTTTTAACACCTGAGTAAATGTCTCAGTTGCGGTCAAATAACCCAAGATCTGGGAGCTTCACATTGTGCCTGGAAGCAACCAAGGGAGACAGCTAAAACAAGAGGTGAGCCATCCTTAGATTTAATACAGCAATACAAAAAAAAATAACCGATCTATCAAGGGCAAACCGATAACTTGTTACAGTTTCTGAAACTTGGAGTTTCTGTGTCGTAAACTACTCAAGTATAGACAGTGTCTTGTGGGTTGCTTTCGAGGATAAAACCACCCTAAACTCACTAGTTAAACAACTAAGGGACTCGGAGAGAAAAGAAAAAAAAAAGAGAACACCGAAACAACTTAATGTTGAGTGGTCCTGTCAAACTGAGGATCTACTGAATCTTATAATCTGTTGTGTCTGTATTCTAGCAGGCTAGGGTGTACCGTGGAGTAGTGATGATTATTAAGGGACTTAACATCAGGTAATACTGCTAAGGCTAATTGGGAAACAAAAAGAAACTAGAATCAGGTTAGAAGAACAGAAGAAGCAATGACAGAAACAATGCTTTAGTTTCAGTTTCTTAAAGATATATGGTTTCTGTATATGAATTTCTCAGGGGTGTGACTACTACTGTTTGGGTTTAAAATGTTAAAAGAACCTATAACTAAGTGAGCTATCAATGGGGGGAGAGCTAGGAAAGAAAACAAAAAAAAAACATGGGCGTGAGAAAACCAGAACTGAAACAGAAGAGGACATCAGTTATTCAGTTTTCAGTAAATATGGTTTTCTGTAGTTTTCACTTAGGGTCTTGGGTTGTCATAGAACTAGAACTGTAATAAGACACACGAGTAGGTAACTAAAGCCGTGAGGAAAACCCAAAGAACAGATCAGGTAACCAAAGCAAAATAACAGAAGAAGAAAGAAGATATCAGTTTTGCATTCCAACTTAAAGTTGCTACCGAGGACTTAGGTCTGTATGCTTCTGTTACAGAAAACTGTAGCAGGTTGTATTTGAGCAGTTATTGGGTCTAAATCATCCTAACCCATTTAAGTAAATGTCTAAGCATCATGGGAAAGATAGAGAGACAAGTAACCGAAAAGAAATACAACAGACCATGGGTTCTGCCTCTTTCAGTTTCAGTGTTAAACTTCAGTTTCAGGGTTGGGTCTAGTAGTAGTCCATGCCACTTTAGGGTCTATTCTGAGAGTTAAACTGCATAGAGGTCCTAACTAAACAGCTAAATAAGTTGGGAAGAATGGCAAACCAAACTGCAAACAAGAACAGAAATACAATAGAGGTAAACACCAGTTTTAGTGTTTTAGTGTTTCAGGTGCTGCTTCTGTAAAAAGCTATCCAGGATTGTTAACTAGGCTATTTTGGGTATGTTGAAACTCAAACCTAGCACACCCTGTACTACTTGAACTAGCAATGAAAAAAAAAACGGATGATCAACTCATGAGAACAAACAGAAAAGAAAACAGTAAGAAGAAAAGAACTGAAGCAGTTCATTCCTTGTTTTGTTAGTTTCAGTTTTCTGAGCTTCTGGAGGTTCTGTATTAGTCTGTTTCAGTGGGTACAACTGCCTTGCTTTAGGTTGTATTAGAACTAGAACCGTAATAAAATACTAAGACATTTGAGGGAACTAAGAGATGGACTAGAGAACAGAAGTAAAATAACAGGAGAAACAATAACAGAAGAAAAGGAAGTCATAACAGTTTCTGTTTCAGATTGTCGAAATCAGTTCAGGTTTCTGGTTGAAAGTTAATCTTGGGTTTCTGTCACAGTTTCAGTGGCTAACTACATCTTCCTGGTTAGTCATGTCTGCTCACGAGTTTAAAGACTTGTTAACACTAACCAAATACAGATACCTAGAAAGGAAACAAGTAACAGATTGGAAACAGAAACGAAAAAAAAAAGAAGAAGAGAAATATCAGTCCAGTCTTAAGTTACAGGTTGTATTCAGTTCTGTACAGAAAACTTATTGAGTATGCCTATAGTAGTTTTGGGTCTGTCTAGGGATATAAAACCACACAAAAACCACTCAACTAAGGAACTAAATAGCTGAGGAAATGGAAACCAAGATAAGATCCTAAACAGAAAGATAAACCAGAACAGAATTAAACTTCAGTTTTAACAGTTTCTTTAATTCACCTCAGGTTTTCTGGTTCTGTACAGAGGGTAAGTAGTGAGTAGCTGGAGTGGTTTTGAGTTTAAACTGTGGCTTCACACTCAACTAAACAGATAGGCACCTTGGGGATTTGAAAGACAAAAGTGTGACTAAACAGAAGAGAATTTGAAATGGTCAGAAACCAACAATCATGGAAAGTTGCACATCGGGTTCTCAGTTACAGATTGAGATTAGTTTCGGTGCAGTGAATTAAGTGAGGATCATTGGAGTGGGTGGAGTGTAATATGGAGATTTAACTTTTAACTAAGTATCTATGAGATGGGGAGTACTGGAGAAATCAACTCACACCTCAAAAAGAAAATAACAGTGGGAGGGTGCGACAACCTGAGTACTTTCTGTTTTCAGCTCACTTCAATTTTGTAGTTTTCCTCGATGAGGTTTCTGTATAGAGTGTCACAGTAGGTGTGGGCGGCTGGTTATGGCTGATGATCAACCTAAAACTAAGTTGATACTCTCGAACAAAGATATAAACGTTTGGGACAGGTTGGGGTTCTAACTGATCGGGGAAGAAGGGAGAAAATAAGAGGAAATACTTGGGGTCTGTTTCAGTTTCAATAACATTATAGCTTCTGTATACTGGGTCATGAGAGTACCGTAGGCATGATATTAGTGTACCAATGAATTCTAATAACAACAAATAAATATAACTAGGATAGCCAAGGATGTGGAGAAGATTACACATCAATGAATACATTAAAAGTGAAGTTAGATAAGGTGTTACATGGGGAATGAGTTCAGATTTTGAAACGGTTGGATTTCTGTATAAATGGGTTCTAAGGGGTATACTATGATTTACAGTATCGTTACAAGGGTTAAAATATCACTCACCTATTTATCTAAGAAAGGAATACACATTAGATAAGACATATCTATGTTACACAAACTTGTTACATAATTACCTCTTAAAACGCCCTAAGACATTAACTAAGGAAAAAGGGCTTGATTAACATGTAAATAAAGATATGAAATATCCTAGGAGTAAGTTAAGCCTAGGGTTAACGCATGCGGGATTCTAAGAGTCAATCTAAGCTAAGCGTGTAACAACATACCTAAGGAATAACATACGATATAAAGTGTCGTCACATAAAATAGTGAGCTGACACATTGCTTTAATTAACTCTAGGATCGTAGCGTGCTCCGACCGGGACTCCGAGTGTGAGACGACTCGAACTAGCGAAAAAGGTATGGACATGTGTGGTTCGTATGTTGCCGTGTTACACGGCTTGTTTGCTGTGTGCCTTGTGTGAAAATGACCATAAGATTAAAGCATGAAATTGGATTGCTTGCTTATCTTGCTTGTATGATTGCTATATCATTGTTGCATATTATTTGCGCGCACACAGTAGTTTAGTCCCTTCTCGTTCATGAACTTGAGATGAAACACAACTAACTACGCAAACAAAACGAAACAACTATACAAGAAGAGGACTCCTCTTAAACTATAGAGGACTTCTAATGACACCCACTATGGTGTCGAACTTATAATGTTAATGAAAAGTAAAATACCTATTGGTGGAGCACATCCTGAAGTCTAAAGACGACCCCGCTTCCTCGACGCACGACGCCGGGAATGGAGGATTAGCTATGGAGAAGACGTTCGACAACTTGTGGTGATAAGAGAATTCACAAATAAACCTTAAAGAAACAAGGAAAAGATTAATACCTACAAGATGTGGTCACGGGATTTGAACCGTACCCCCAAACCTGGTGCAAGGAAAGAGGAAGAAAATATACATTATGGGAACAAGAGAAAAGTAATGAAAACACACAACGCTCGAACGATCCCATAGTGAGGATCATTGGTAAACATACTTATGCACGTGTTTGATGACTTACATAATTGTTTGTGTGCCATACTAGCAGCTTGTTGTGCTTGGTTGCGTGTTTGATGTTGCTATGATGCCAATATGTGATGCTTGGATGCTTGTTACTAAGGTTTTGCTACCTTAAGTGTGTATGATATCATGATATATTGTGGTGTGCTTTACTGCTTTACTATAGCATGTAAATTGACTTAATAATATTCGACCAAGTAGTCGTGTGGCCCGGCAACATGCGGGCTACACACGTTCATACTCAGCGTAGTTTGCTGAGTCCTTCCCAACCCAAATTTTTACAGGTATTATGCCGAACGATAACGGAGCGTAGGCGGGATGGCTACCATGGGGGTAGTCCATCAGGGCATAACGTTTGAGGATGTGGCCGTATGTTTAATGTACCCGAGATGTAATTTCAGTTTATAATTTGGCAATTTGTTGTAGACACTCAACATTTGGAATTGTATCTTATATAGTATATGAATTTTGGTGAGAGCTGTTTCCAGTCATGCAGACCGTAACTTGATGTTAGTAGAGTGGTCATGTCAACCACGTGGGTGGTTGGCGTCTGTAGCACCCGGATGGAGTTTATACCGCTGCAAGTTAACTTATGATATTGTCAGACGCTTCATTAAATCTATGGATGTTTTATTCGGGGGTGTTACACTAACGATTCTCAGACAGATCGTGAGAGCTCTGATGCACTGCGTTGTCTTGGAACTCTGCGTCTGCTTGAATACGGTTTTCCTGAAGATGGTCCCAATATTCAGGTGGATTCACTTAATTGTCTGACGTGCTCTCCAGATCAGACCCTACAGGACCAACTTGCTCTATCTGCCCATCTTGCATATGAGAACATTGACGATGCTCCTGGTGGTGTGTGTGATGTTTCTCATGAAGCTCACTCAGTCATAGGGTCGGAATCTCACATTGAATTAGTCAACTCTGAACCTATTGAAGCGATTGACACAGTCCATGTGGGCAGTAGTACATCAGACCATCCCACCATGATTCCATTGCCACATGAAATACCTGACTCTATGCGAACTTATTATGATATCGGTGCTAGCTTAATTGGGAAAGACACGACCGATAAAATTGCCAACAAAGAGGCAGTTGCTTGTCTTGGTTTTGGTAAGCGTCTAAAGGTGCATATTCCGAACCCCTTATTATCTATTGAGAACCTTTCAAAATCTCTCGAAGGCCCGAGAAGAAGTGCAAGGGTTGAAGAAAAAAGAAAAATAAAGAAAATCGCCCGGAGATCTCGACTTCTAGTCTCTCTGATAGTCTCTAATTAGAGTTCTAATCTCCCTCTCACTTTGATCCATGTTTACTATGGATTGACTCTTCTCTCGTTGTTTATTATTGTTCTATTTTGTATTGTTTTTGTTAGCCTGGTGCCTCTAACTTGGCAATGCTTTTTCTTGAAGTCTTTGCCACAACTGTCATAGCTAAACTATAAAAAAAAAAGTATTAATATAGTGCATTTTCATGGAAAGCATTGCACGAACGAGTGTCCAATAAGCCTTCGTCTCGGTGTTCTTCCTTATATCAATGAGTGTTAGCTACAAGCATATGTAGCCATTTTTGCTACAATTTTCATGGTACAGTTTTTATAGGTAAATGTATTTTTTATAAGTTTGTTGTACAGCTTATAAAGTTATGTATTATGTTTGTACAAATTCAGAAATATCACATTCAGTTAATACATGGTACATATACATCGTACAGTTTTGAATGATCAAATGTACAGTTTTCAAACATTACCGAATGTACCTGTATTAACTATCTATAGCTACAAGGTATAGCTACACATGGTTGTAGCTAAGAAATTGGGGCTTATATATTGTCATATAATAAGACCTCATATAATTAATTATCCACTAAAGGTTAGCAGTTACACACTGATTCCCATCCGAAGCCATTTCCCCTCTTAGTTTCCGCCATGGATTCCTAGCTAGCTCCATCACACAAGCCGAAGCTGATCCCAATTGATCTGGAAAGGAGACCGGACCGGGCGAAGGCCACCACCTGTGCGTCTCCATCAATCAGATTAATTTTATTTGTACCCCGGGTCACTCAATCTGAGAGTTTGCGATGATCAGTTAAGTCAGGTCAGGTAAAAGAAGGAAAATTTAAGTACGCAATTGAACGTTAATACCGTATTAAAGAAATTAGTTTATTTGAGCATATTCCGTAGTTTGATTTGACATTAATTCTTGCACATAATCCTATCCATACATATGGCTGATAACTAGGCCATCTCTACTCCTCCCCAATGCAGAAGTGACATATACGAGAACATCGCATTCAAGCAATCACGACGTGGTTGTTATGTAGTACCTATATAATAATCCGTCTGGTCATCAGTTGAAACTCAAGATGGCTTTCCACCAGCTCGTTTCTTCGTTGGCTTATGTAATAGCTGCAGCCTCACTGATGCACTCAGTCACCGCGAAGAAAACGTTTGTAGTCGGTGGAAATTTGGGTTGGGATGTACCGCCATCATCAAAAACGTCGTCGTACGATCTTTGGGCTTCTAAGCACACATTCTACCTACATGATATTCTCTGTAAGTGTTGTGTTTTATTAGTGATTGTTCATATCCTACATAGTGAGGCAAATTAATACGTACGCTTGGATCGATTAAATCAAATACAACATCTCTACAATCACAAACTTTATTCTATATATGGTACGTAGTTTATTAATCAATCAGTTTAATACTTTTTGGAATATATATATATATATATATAGTGTTCCACTTCAACAATGGAGAGCACACCGTTGCACAACTAAACAGTATGGATGCTTACAAATCATGCAACAAGACATCACCAATATCCATCCGTGATAGATCGACGGCTATCGTTCCTCTTAACATGGAAGGTGACAATTTCTTCATCGATACCGTTGGAGATCACTGTGAACGAGGTCAAAAGCTAACCATACACGTCTATTCTCACCACCACCAGGACACTTCATTACCCCCGCCGCCACTATCTCCTCCTCCTTCATCAGTAACATCACCTCTCTATCCTCCTCCACCTGGCTCGTCACATCCTCCACAACCACCACCACCGATCTCCTCCTCTTCCCCTCTTCCCCCGAGTTCACCATCACCAATCCCTATTCTTTCTCCCAGTACGCCTACCAACTCACCACCTGATCTTACGAAGCCTCCAACTTCCATGCCGCCTAGTCCTAGTCCTTCCCCAGCTGCTTCCATTTTTCCACAACCACCGATCACCCATTTGCCTCCTCCACAAACACCAGCAGCATCACCAGGCCGTCCTGGCCCATCACCACCGCCCTCTCCAGCACCGTCTAAGCCCACTGCTAGCCCCACACCACCAGGAACTGCCTCTTATTCTCCGCCACCTCCACCACTGAACCCCTCTACACCAATTACATCTACTCCACCTAACCCTCCAACTGATAACACTGAGATCCAATCTCCACCACCAAATAAGGGTTCCTCCTTGACTACTAATCTATATACTACTCTATCTGTTTGGCTAGCACTCATCAGTCTTGCTGTGTAATTAATCATCTTTTCACGCGCGCACTGTGTGATCGATCGTACGTGCAAGCTCTCTTCGAGATCAGCGTTTGATCATACTATCAATACTTTTTAGCTTTTGTGCATCTACACATACACTACACCTGGTTGATTTGAAGCCAAACGTATATAGTTGACTACGTGACCAATTCATTATATGGGTTCTTATTTGTAAGCTTTGATATGATGTACACACACTATATATATATATATATATATAATATATACACCATATACGACTTTGGTCTATGTTTCTTTTTTTCTTAATCCTTCATCTTTCTCATGGATTTCGAGCTTGTTAATTAAACCGTTTGATTTTCGATCTTCTTTCCTTGTAATATTAATTGTTGACTCGGTACATATCCGTTAATTTACACTAAGAACTAGCAATAATGAGGAATGTGTTCTTTAGGACTGAAATAGTGAATAGACTTGGTAACAATATTGGCTAGTTCTTAGAATATAATGAGGAAGGGGCAAATAAGTCAAGTGATCTCTTGAATAAGGGTTTTGGTGGATGTTATGGGGCCATTAACATCGTGCCTTAGTGTGTGTATGGCGGGGAATTCCTATAAGTTTTGGCTCACTTATGAGAAGCTCCTAGGTTTCTATTCTGTATTTGGACGGTTCACGCACATCACTCAAGGGGGTGTAGAGAAGTGAAGAATGTTAAGGACAATGATTATCAGTATGGACCCTGGATTAAGGCTAGACGTGCCAGTCCTTGTTGGGCTAATTAGAGGAGTGCGGGGAAGGAAGGAGATGTCACTGGAAAAGCAATTGTAAGAAATCGGAAAAAAGAAGAGGAAGTAGCACTCCTCCTTCCTTGGGCCGTCAGTGAATAAAAAAGTTGGAACAGAGGATGAGCTCTTGATAATGGGTGTACAAAGGATAGTAGTTACTTATGGTAAGGATGTGGTGGAAGTGCATGAAGTTAAGGGAAATCCTAACGTGCCCTTGGATGTGGAATTTGTTGTAGATAGTATTTGTGAGACAGAAAAGAGGAAACGAAGTAACGATGAATATTCCTCTGTATTGAGAGAACAGTAAGCTCAATGGAGCTAGAACTGCTTAACTTGTGATAAGTACAAAGCGTAGGGTATTTATACAAAGAGGATAAAGCTGTAACAAAGTGACAGCTCAGCTAACAAACTAATTAATGCTAACAAACTAATTAATGCCTTCTAACAAACTAATATCAGCTTAATACCCCCCTCAAGACGTAGAGGGAAAAGACCTCAAGTCTTGGAATTAGGAGGCAAATGAAGATCATCACAGAGACCCATCTCAGAAAACTGATTTCTGTAATCCTTGCCATATAAGCTCTTCGTGAACATATCAGCCAGCTGAAGTTGTGTTGGGATATAATCAACACAGATTAATCCATTGCGAATCTGGTCTCTAACATAATGGCAATCTATTTCAACATGTTTGGTTCTCTCATGCATAATAGGGTTTTTGGCAATGTAAACCGCCGATTTGTTATCACACTTCAAAGGAATCGGGTTTATGCCGGTAACCCCAAAATCATGCAACAATCTGGTTAACCAGGCCAATTCGGTGGTGACATTTCGCATTGCCCTATATTCAGCTTCAGCTGAAGATAAAGAAACTGAAACTTGTTTCTTAGATTTCCATGAAACTGGGCAACCACCAAATAAGATGAAATAGCCACTAACCGATCTTCTAGTCAATGGGCAGGCCGCCCAATCTGAATCGCAGAACGCGACTAGGTCATAAACGGGTTTGTTACTGAGAAAAAGGCCATTGCCCAAAGTTCCTCGAACATATTTGAGTGTATGAAGAGCAGCCTCATAGTGCGCATCATGTGGTGACTGAAGAAATTGGCTCAAATGTTGAACCGTAAAGCTTAAATCTGGGCGAGTGTTTGTTAGGTAATTCAATTTACCCACCAACCTTCTGTAGAGTTCAGGATCTGAGAGAGGACTGCCACTATCAGGTAGAAGCTTGACTCCAACCTCGAGAGGACTAACAACAGCTTTGGTGTGTTCGACACCAAATTCTCGAATAAGATCAAAAGAATACTTTTTCTGAGTGATGAGGAGACCTGAGTTGGTGCGCTGAAACTCTAGTCCCAGAAAATAATGCAGCTGTCCCAAGTTTTTGATCTTAAATTCTCTGTCAAGATTCAGTTTCAAACACTCTATTTCTTTGTCATCGTTGCCGCAGACTAACAGATCGTCAACATAAACACCCACAAATACCACAGAAGCAGCATCAGATTTAAAGAACAGAGAATAGTCATTATATGAGTTGCAGTATCCTTGCTGTTTGAGGAAAGTAGCTAAGCGAGAATACCATTGGCGCGAAGCCTGTTTTAACCCATATAAGGATCGCTTCAGTTTGCAAACCAAAGTGGGATCAGAGTGTGAAATACCTGGGGGCAGCTTCATATAAATCTCCTCATCAAGAGACCCGTGTAAGAAAGCATTGTTCACGTCCAGTTGTTCGATCCTCCAATTTTTCTTAACTGCAACAGAGAGAAGGGTTCGAATGGTTGTCATTCTCACCACCGGAGAAAATGTTTCTGTATAGTCAATGCCTTCCTTTTGTGTGAATCCTTTCACAACCAATCGAGCTTTGTAACGCTCAAGAGTGCCATCTGATTTCAACTTAACACGGTATACCCACTTACAGCCAACCGCCTTTTTTCCTTTGGGTAAAGTAGTTAACTCCCAAGTTTGATTTGCTTCCAAAGCATACAATTCTGCTTCCATGGCTTTCTGCCAATGAGTTTTCTTGCATGCTTCAGAATAAGTGGTAGGTTCATGAAGATCAACCTGAGAATAATCAGCAAGCTGTGCTCCCAAACCAAAAATACAGCTACCGTTTGCAACCGGTTTAACATCAGTCAAGGTATCAACATTCAATACTACTCGATCACTGATGTTATTAGACAATCTAGCAGACAGAATTTGTGAATAGGAATCATCTGTGCAGAGGGTGTTACCTTCAGAAAGACCAACGAAATAGTCTTGAAGGTGTTTGGGAGGTTGACAAGATCGTGTGGATCTTCTGAGGGGAATTGTGTCTGTATCAACAATACGATCATCAGACTGAGTATCATCAGCCACAGAAGAAGCAGGAAATTCAGGAATGTTATCTGTGTCGCTGATGGTATGAACTGGAGAAGAGAAATCAGCTGTAGGATTAACTGTCTGCATACTGATATAATCCTGATCATCATCATCAATATATAACTGTTCTGAAGAGAAACATTCTTGAACTGTCTGATGTGACTGGCACAAATCATTGACATTCTGAGCAAAAGGGAATATAGTCTCAAAAAATTTAACATCTCTATTGACTATAATCTTCTTATCCCTTAAGCGTAAAAGCTTGTGACCTTTGCTGTGAAAACTTGGTCCCAAGTAGACACATTTATCAGCTCTCGGATCAAACTTCCTTTTTCCTTGATGAGTAACAGTAGCATATGCTAGGCAACCGAAAGTTTTTAAAGAATCATAACTTGGTTTCTCCTTGAACAACACCTCATAAGGGGTTAAACCATTCAATTTAGAACTTGGCAATCGGTTGATAATTGCAGTAGCAAACAGAATACTTTCACCCCAGTAGTTCATAGGTAAGCAAGACTGAAAGAAGACAGCACGAGCAGTCTCAAGAACATACCTATGTTTTCTTTCCACCACACCGTTTTGCTGAGGTGTGTGTGGACAAGAAGTCTGATGAATGATTCCTCTTCCTTTGAAGAAAGCAGTAGCATCTTTAGATAACCCCAACTCATAAGCGTTATCAGACCTTACTACTTTGACTCTCTTCCCAAACTGATTCTCGATCATCAGGATAAATTCCTTGATTTGATCTGTTGCTTCTGATTTTTTACTTAACAATTTAACCCACAATGTTCTACTTTTATCTTCCACGATGCTAAGAAAATAAGACGACTGATCATGGTTTTTAACAGAACAGGGGCCCCAAATATCCAAATGAATCAGATCAAAAAATTCAACAGATTCATTATTAGAACTTTGAAAAGGAAGTCTACAACCTCGTGCTCTATAACATGAATCACAAGCAAAGACTGTAGGAATATCAGACTGTCTAATAACCCCTAGCTTAACAAGCTTTTCTACAGGGACGTGTCCAAGCCTATTATGCCAGTAGACAGCTTTATTCTGTATCAAAACATTACAAGCAGTGGTCTGTTTCTTCTTTCTCCTTTCAAGAAACCTAACCAGAGCTGCATTGTCAAGTATGTACAGCCCTCTTTTCACAAATCCAATCCTTTCTTCATCATCCAAGACTTGGTCCTGCATGATACAGCAATCAGCAAGAAAAATCATTCTACATCTCATCTGTATGGTGAATCTGTTCACAGAAATCAGGTTATACTTGAAACTGGGAACCAGCAAAGTATTTTGCAGAAAGACTTCCTGTCCTAATCGAGCACTTCCTACAGTATCAACTTGCTCAACTCTTCCATCTGGTAAGTAGACTGTAAGAAATTTATCCGACTCTGTAAAACTGTTGAACAAACTTCTATCACCAGTAAGGTGTTCAGTTGCTCCACTATCCAATATCCAATTATTTTCAGGAAATCTCTCATCACACATCTCATTGACTACTCCCAAACAATAATGCATAGAATGATTAATACGCTTACCGGCAAAGTTGCAGTAAGTGGAATGATTTTCTTCAGGAGTTTCCTTCCTTCCAGTATTAACTTGTTGCAGATAACCAATGAGGGAGTTGAGATGTTCCTGTGACAACCCTGGGATAGGATATGCACGTTTCATCTCTTCAGCAGTGACATTGTTTGAAATATTTTTCTTATTCTTTCCAAATTTCCATCCCTTCGGAAATCCATTTTTCTTGTAGCAAGAATCTATATTGTGCCCCATCTTACCACAGAAAGAACATGGATTCTTGGCAGATCTGTGTTCATTCTACCATTCAAGCCTCTGTTGTGGTTTGTAATTAACGCCCGCCGAGTTAGCAAAAGTAACTTCACTTCCTTCTTCTTTCTTACTTTTGCTACTCTCACGTTGTCTTTCCTCAGATAGGATTAGAGCATAACCACTCTCTAGGCTTGGCAGAGGATTCATCATCAACATATTTCCTCGAACATTGATAAAATCTTCATTAAGTCCCATAAGAAAGTCCAGTAGTTTATCTTCCTCAAACATTTTCTTCATCTTATCAGTTTCTCCGCATTTACAGCACTTACAGGGAGAATAGCACACTACCGATCCAAGTTCATCCCAGATTCTCTTCCATTTTGAGAAATAAACGCTGACAGAATCTTTACCTTGTTTCAAGGCGGCCAATTCTTGCTTTAGGTTGAATCTTCTAGTGCCGTCAATACTGTCGTATCTGGATAGGAGGCTCTTCCACATCTCAGAGGCGGTGGGAAGGTAGACTAAGCTCTCTCCGATCTGCTTATCTACAGCATTCAGAAGCCAGGACTTCACCAAACTATCACATCTGGTCCATGCGATTCCCTTCTTTTCATCCTCCGTATCCTTGACGAGAGTTCCATCGAGTATTCCAACTTTGTTCTTCGTCATTATTGAAATCAGAACTGTCCTCTTCCACATTTGGAATCCAGTGCCGGTGAATTTCTCTGCGATAACCATGCCGGGATGATCGGAGGTGGCGATGAATAAGGTATCCGACATATCCACTATCCCTTGGTGAGATCTGTTCGAATTCATCGTCTCGAGAATCTCCTCCAGTGTGCGTCCCGATGGAGGCGTCGCCATCGAAAAGGATCCTCACAGGAAGGGAAGAAGAATCGAGAAATTGAATGCCAATCAAAGCCGTAGCTCTGATACCATGTAGAATTTCTTGTAGATAGTATTTGTGAGACAGAAAAGAGAAACGAAGTAATGATGAATATTCCTCTGTATTGAGAGAACAGTAAGCTCAATGGAGCTAGAACTGCTTAACTTGTGATAAGTACAAAGCGTAGGGTATTTATACAAAGAGGATAAAGCTGTAACAAAGTGACAGCTCAACTAACAAACTAATTAATGCTAACAAACTAATTAATGCCTTCTAACAAACTAATATCAGCTTAATATTGGATTATATCCAAGATCGAATTTCACCATGAATCTAAAAGGATTGGATTACTATGGTTGTGGTAACACCGTGGTGATCCAAACACAATCCTGGAGTCCCCCTAGGATAAGTTACCTCTTTTGTTAAGATGTTTTGTTGTTAAGTTGATAGGTAGATGGAGGTGGGTTGCTTATGTGTGGATGGATGTCGCTGAAGTATGAGGTTTAGTTTAGGTGCTATGGCTAGGGGATGATGTGCTCCCTATGTTATGGAAGGTGATAATGGGGGAAATTGGATGAGAAGGATCTGGATTCTGAAATTCACCTATCATGTGTGAATCACAATCTGGATGGTACTGCTGGAAAGATATGGTTCAATGTTCAGGTCTGTCGCAAGGTGGGCTTATACCAACATCTAATTCTTTAAAGGGTGTCTGAATCTGTTAATGACAATATTTGCTAGAATTATTTATTCGAATGGATGCTACTGTTAATGTAGCTTCGGTGTAAAAGTATTTGTAAAATGAAGGAGGGTTGTGAAAGGGGTGGATGGAGTACACGGGGTTTTGATCAGTGCGGCACGGTTTAGTCTGGTTGGTTAATGGATCAATTTACCAAACTACCAATGGCTTAAGGTGTTTACTAAGTTGGTTAGTGCTAGTGGTTTTTGGGGGATGGGTAATGTTACACATTGTAATCGAGTTCTATGTAACCTTGGTACTAGTATGAATATGAAGATGGATGTTTTTTCTAAAACATAGTCGGGGGGTCATTTTTTTTTTGTCATGCATTTAAGCACGTCTCTTGTCCTCCAGCAAATAAGGGTTCATCGATGAGTCCTAGTCTATAATTACCTCTATTAGTTTGGTTTTCCTGTTGTGTAATTATTCAGCTTTTCATGCGCTTGTGGTGGTCTAAGTTCTCGCAGCTGAGATTTCCTTAGAGCCTAGTGTTTTATACTATCACTTAATATAAATTGAAGGTCGACAGTATATCATATCGGTTATTTGTGAGCTTTATGATACATATGTACTTGCTCAACATACAAATATAACTCATCGTGTGTGTGTGTTTTTTTTTGGAAATTTCATGAAATTTATATTTTTGCCTAATTCGTGAAATGTCCCAAAATAAAACAAAAGTCACAAAATATCACTAGGCCTGACAATCGTATTTTCGTATCGTGAAAATGATAGAAACAATACACGACACGAAATTTACATGAAGATACACGATACACGACATGAATTTTGTGTATTGAATTCTATATACGAATACGAAATTCAAAAATCTGGAAACAAAACGAAATCTATCAAACTGCCCCCATTGAAACACAATGTTGTAGTGATCTCATGTGTACACGAATTAATAAAATAAATAAGTAACACGTAAATAAACAAAATACCCAAACATTATATATATATATATTTACATGAATTATTGAAATAAATAAGTAACACGAAATTTATTCGTCTATGCACGAATTACATGTGTACACGAATTATATGTCAACATGAATTATTCACAGGTATTTCGTGTATACGCGATATGTATACAATTAGATATGGTACATGACACGTTAATAAATCATGTATATATGATACATGACACGAAATTAGTTTCGTGTATAAAATTAAATACTTATACATGTTAATGTCGTGTCGTGTTTCAGGTCGTATATATATTTGTTTTTGTTACTTTTTTTCCACACCTAAATGTCACTATATTTTTGTGAAAGAACATGAAATGGCACTATGTCATTGACTAGAAAGAAAAAAAGATAAAAATACCTCTACTAGTTAACTAAGTATTTTTAAAGTTCACAATATGCCCCTAAGTGTTAAAAATTCACAAAAATTCAAAATAATATATAAATATAGATAACTATAATAAATATTTAAAATATTATAAAATTTTAAAAATAAATAAAAATATATTAAAATTTCATAATATAATGAAAAAAATATTTCTTATATTTTTTCAAATTAATCGGTACCATAAAAAAGAAAAAAATGTTGTGAACACATAATTTATACCAATTTTTCTACCAAGTTATACCAATTAAATACCATAAACTTTACCTTACATTTTTAGATTATTTTTTGCTATCAATTTAAATTATTTATTCAAAATCAATTTTTTAACTACTTTTTAGAAATTTTATTTTTTAAATTTATATTCTATTTTAAAGATAATTTTATGGAATGATTAAGTTTGAATAAATTATTTATATTTTTATCGAATATGTTTAGAATTTTTATTCTATTTCCAACAAATATTATGTCATAAACTTAATAGTAAAATAGAATATAAATTTTTTAAATTAATTTTATTAAAATTAATTAAAAAATATAATATAATTTATTTTGAATAAATGATTTTAATAGGTAGAAAAAAATTATTTGAAAATTGTATGGTAAAATATATGGTATTTAATTGGTATAAATTATGATACTTAATAGGTGTAAATTAGTAGGAAAATTGGTATAGATCATGTTATTAAAACACAATATTCTTTTATAGTACTAAAAAATTTAAAAAATCTAAGAAATTTTTACTATTTAATATTTAATGATATTTTAATATATTATATGTTTTTTAGATTTGTTTATCATATTTTAAATATTTTATAGTTATATATATATTTTAATATTACTTTGATTTTTTTATGAATTTTAGTGAATTTTTTAACACTTAAGGGGCATATCATGAACTTTAAAAGTACTTTGTTAACTAGTAAGTGTATTTTTGTCTTTTTCTCTTCTGGTGAATGACATAGTGGTATTTCATGGACTCCTAAAAAATGTAGTGATATTTTGTGACTTTCTTTTTATTTTGGGCATTTCATGAATTAGACAAAAATATAGTAGCATTTCATGAAATTCCCTTTTTTTGTCATAAAACAGGGCCATTAGGCCTTCATATTAGAAACAGAAGAGTTGCTTTCCTCAAGAATTTGAGGAAGGATACAGACTGGAGAGCTATGCAGCTCATGAAAACTGTAGCTCCATCCTAGGCCTACTTTAGCTAACTTGTCAGCCACTTTATTGCTAGTTCTTGGTGTATAAATCACTCTGGCCTCATCAATCAATGCTAAACCTATTCTGCATTCGAAAATCAACTGTTTACAGGGATGTGTGGAGGGTGATTTTTCGGTATGAGGGGGGGTCTATCTAAATATGGTCTAACTAAGAAGTCTAGATCCTAGAAATTGCCATTGTGTGGAGGGTGAAAACCCGTTATTCTGGCAGCCCTCAAATACCTACTAAATTGTCCGTCTTTCCCAGAAAGCTTAAGGGGAATGCTAGTGAGCACTACACCCGCTCTCGATGGGCTCCACGCGGAATTGACTAGAGTCGTCACCTAGTTTGACCTAAGGAACTAGGAATGGAGGCGAAGGGTTCTAAGAACCGTTAATTGACTCTATGATTTGCATATGGATTGGACTTATCTGGTCATACCAAAGATTATGTGTGGGTTCGCACTGGGTTACACCCCTTAGAAGTGGCAATGACCACGACTTCGGATTGGTGCCCGAGGAAATCTCGGTCTCCAATTGTTGGGATTGCCTTCTTTCAAAACCTTATTAGAGAGATTCAATTAAAGCCAAAGGATTGGATTAGGACAGGAAGAGTAGATGAAGCGAGCTTTTTTGCCAAGCTAGCGTCAAGAAGAAAAATCGGTGAATTCGGATGAGTATAGAATGAAGGTTTAGGAAAAGTCTGAGATTGAGTGAATAGACAAGACTTGGAGCCTGATGGTTAATGTTTGTGGGAGCCGAAGAAGGTTTGAACGTTTTGAGAGATGTGAGAGTCACCTTAGAAGGGGAAAAAGGTTTTTTGTTTGGAATGGGGTCGCACCCTAGAAGGGCTGCCTACGTACTCAACTCCCTGTTGAGATCAGACCTTACGTAGTTCATGGCATTTTTGGGTTTTTTTGGAGATTTTTTAGATATTTGAAGTTTCGGGAAGTTTTGGGAAGTTTTGGGTTTGAGAGGTTAGTCTGTTAGACGCTCGGGACTATGAGACGTTTGGAATATTTAGAAGGTGGGAGAAATGAGATATTTTAGTCTATGAGATGCTCGGGTCTGTGAGATTTTTGAAACCTTGAGATGTCAAAGTCTGTGAGACGCTCGGATCTGTGAGACGCTCGGGTCTGTGAGATGCTCGGGTCTGTGAGACATTCGAATCATTGGGATAACAAAGTCTATGAGACGCTCGGGTCTATGAGACATTCAAATGTGGGGAAATTGGAATTTTGGAGATGATTTGAGTTTAAGGTGATTTAGAGTTTGAGTGATGATTTGAGTATGGAATAACCTGGAGTTTTAAAGATGATTTGGGTATGTGTGAGGCAATTCAAAGTGTGGGAAGAGATCCCGGGTTTTTCGGGTTCGAGATTATGAAAGGGTTGATGTCTTGGGGTATTTCGAATTTAGAGTGAGATGATGATGGACTGAATTGTTTGGAGGAATCATTGTCAAAATTGTCTCTCTTAAAGTTTTTAAAACCGAAAAATCATTTTTTGTTGTAAAAGGGCGGATAATCCCGAGGGATTACCCTATGTACCCCCTCGAACACGACACCTACTTAATGGTAAGTGTCAAGGCTTGAAAGATGGGGCAATGAATTTATGTCGAAAAATAGGATTTAGAGAGAAACACCATGAATGAGATGTTCTCGGTCAAACCCTAATAACGTCTCTAACTCCCGGGTTTTAAAACGTTAAAAACTGAAAACATTGAA
The DNA here is from genome assembly GCA_023374045.1 of Limonium bicolor. Lineage (NCBI taxonomy): Eukaryota > Viridiplantae > Streptophyta > Magnoliopsida > Caryophyllales > Plumbaginaceae > Limonium > Limonium bicolor. Next base: position 318,426,296 of record CM041776.1, on the reverse strand, counting down.
ATCGAGTGGAAGGGAGTTAGACGATTCTAAAATCCCGGCTGCCACTAGGAAGGCCGTTGCTTCCCTAGCACCCCGCCTTGTAAAAATCTAGGCTGCAATTAGGGGAGGTTTGTCACAATAATGCCCCGCCTAAAGAGATCCAGACTGCGACAAGGGAGGTTATGTCCCCAGCGCCCCGCCTCGGATTTTTATTTTGGAAAGGGAAACAAGTGATGTTCTAACCATGAAGGAAATGTTTTGAAGGGGTCAGACATTTCTTGTTCCCCGAAAACGTTTATTTGAGTTGGAAACTAGTTTTGAAAACTTTTGAAGTTGTTCGGAATTCTAGGTAAGAAAACACTGATTTTGAGAAATGTTGTAAGAGAAAACTTTCTGTATATGTGAGAAGAACTTTCTGCAATTGAGAGAGTTTTCTGTGATGTGAGAAGAGTTTTTCCTTTAAAATTCCACAAAATGGTTTCTGTTTGAAATCCTTTTTTTGGTTTTTGGGTTTTGAAAGGAATTTACAAGTTGAGTGTGGATTGGATGAAATGTATTTGGGTTTGAGTTGAATTGAGCTGGATGAAATAGGTTTGAATTGAATTAGAGTTCGGTTTGGATTGGGGTCGAGTTCGGTTTGGATTGAGGTTGAGTTCGGTTTGGATTGAGTTTCGGGCTTGAACTAGGTTGAGTTTCGGGTTGGGTCAAAGTTGGGTCAAGGTCAACGTTTCTTGGTCAAGGTCAACGCTTTCTGGTCAAGGTCAACGGTTTCTGGCCAAGGCAACGCTTTTTGGTCAAGGTCAATGCTTTTTGGTCAAGGTCAACACTTTTTGGTCAAGGTCAACGTTTTTGGTCAAGGTTTGACTTTAGTGGACTTGGTTTGACTTGTGTGGGCTTGGGCCAAATTTGGGTATTGGGCCAGATTGGGCTTTGGGCCAGATTGGGCTTTGGGCCAGATTGGGCTTTGGACCAGATTGGTCTTTGGGCCGGATTGGGCTTTGGGACAGATTGGGCTTTGGGTATTGGGATTTACGTTTACAAAATGATTATGGAAAATGAGAGACAATTTTGAATTTGAGGATGGAGGATGAGAAGGTGAAATGTTAGTGAGAGATTTCGAATCAGGAAAATCTAATGGCATAAAGCCGGAATGAGAATATTAATTTATATACATACTTTAGGTGTGTGTTTTAGGGTTTAGGGGTGTCACCGCCACGAGATTGGTCAATGACCTATCAAACTAGGGGGAGCCCTCTATCCTAATGGCTTGGACCTAAGGACATAGTAACTAAGGCTTATGACATTAATAAGCAACAAGCAAGGGGCATAAATCACAAAATAACAAAGCAAATATCTCACATAGGGTACAAATATTGGAGAAGCAAAATGAAGTGTAAACATTATGTACAAAAATTTGGTGATTGAACACTAGCGAAAATCCTACAAGATTTCAAATTAATTTCAAACTCTAATCAATATGTAGAAAGGGGTAAGATAAGCGCTAGGACAACATAATCCAAAGCCAGCTAGAGATAACATTCTAAAATTATTCACATGCAGAGAATGAATTAAATTACAGAAATGAATAAATCCTAAGACTACCATCGAAAGTAAGAACAATAAAAAAATTACAGATTAATACAAACATAGATAAAAATCTTAAATAGAGAGCTGCTATGGGGGGTCGCATCGACGCCGCCTCACTTGAGCTGACAGGTTCAGCAAGAAATGCACCAACCGTTACATGTGTTTGAAGCGGAGACCCCGGTAGTCCAAGCCAAGATCCCGTTCCTTAGTCTTAGAGTAGTTTCCCGTTTCACGAGCATTATGTACATGTCAAAAACACAACCAAAAGAGGCAAAATGCATTAGTCAAAGAACGGAAGAGGGTTGGGATGTGTGCAATGGGATCATACGGCCCCTCTCAATGGGAGGAAAGGGGGCAATCTAATTATCTCCCACACCCCAACCGAGAACATAAAAAAGAGTTTCAAGCTGCCAGCAAATGCTAAGGATTGTAAGATAAGTCAAGCATCGGGGTTGCTACTCAAATTAATTCATCGTCTTAGATTATGACTCAAACCGAAGTGTAGTATCAAAGAGGTGAAGTCGTGAGTCATGTGGGATCATACCTAGAAGGGTTTATATCATTTCCCTCTAAGATGGAAAATTAACGAGGAGCATCCAGCCAATGAGTGATTTATGTACAATTATAGTATAGGGCAACTATCACTCAATTCATGTTTATATCTAAGCCCAAAAGGACAAGTACATGCTAGTTTCAACTTACTTTCCAAACCATATCAATGCGCAAGGGACAATTTAATATCAAAGCGATTGAATCATAGTGAAAGTTGAAAGATAGAATTTCCAAACCCAATGAAGAAGCCTCAAGCCCAAACGCATCAGCATAGCCCATGGTCAAACTCCAAATCAAACGAGCGAGGCCATCAACCAAGCACGACCCACTCCCAATCAAGAATGTGTACCTCAGTCAAAACATGGAACCAAAGAGTAATAAGTGAACCAAACTAAACAAACCACACAATGGGGGTTGTCATAGTAAGGCCTGAAACATATCAAACCCCGAACCCGCATACTAAAGGTGCCAAACATGTTAAAAGTTAGACAATTTCGATCGCAAATGAATGCACAATAAGGCTGCTGATGATGGCAGGAACACAACCATTTCCAAACCAACATGCGCAAAGGGCCAAGCTAGTAACGTCAGAAGCAACATTATTTCCAAACCAATGCAATGCGCAAGGGACAGCCAGAAATAATAAACAAAGTAAAAAGCCGAAGAAAGGATTTCTGAACCCAACCAATAAACACAGAGTCCCAAACCCACCAGCATAGTCAGGTTTCAAAGTCCAAGGTCGACCCCAAACCAAATTCGCATATGTAAGCTTCAGTTAATGCAGATCGATACACATATACCTCCGTCAGTTTATGAATAAACAACCACATATGAAATAACATGAACCAGCTCACGAGCAACAAAATAGTCCAAAGGCCGACTTGGTCTGAGAGGGGGCAAGTGAGCCTAAATGTCGAAGATTAATATAAAATGTAAATTGACGGTAACGAAAACGGGCTCATTTAAATGAACCCTAAGGTAACCAGAGCAGCCTTTCGGGTCTTTTCACCCCGACGTAACACCTGTACATAGAAGAACAATCCACACAAGGTTCTGGACCAACAATTCGATGATGACACTAGGGTCAAATGGCTGATTTTCAATTTGCACGGGTTAATGGGTCTAAGCCGCTATACTATGTCTGTTCGTTTTGACAAACCCAACATAATCATGGTCAAAATCATGTTAGCCAAATAGTATCACTCGACAGATCAGACCAACAAGAGAGAATACAGTCAAATCCTTCATTCAACCTGACATCTGAATTTCGATCTCAATTCAACAACTCAGAGGTGTTAACCTAAAAAACATTAGTCAATCAAAATAGGGTAATATCGCAGGCTCGTAGCATCTCTTCAGATTCGGGCATGAATCAAGTTAACGACAAGGATAAATCAGCTTCCGAAGTTACCTTCTATTTACACAGAGCTAGAGAAGAAGACAGTACCAAATCGGTCTTACCAGAAATGTACCACGAACCCCGGCCAGAGAGCACCGTGGCATATCCGCGATGGATAGAGGAAGAACGAACCCCAACACGGGGCCACCGTCAATGAAAAATGCAACACAGGATGGGAGCCTTCCAAATAGACAATGAGCGAACACCGACACCGTTCGCAGATCGAAGGACATAATCGGTGAGAAAGGATGAAGAGATGTGGAGTATATGCTCCTTATTTCCAGTTGATTTGTGATATCACCGGGAGAAAAAAGGAGGAAGGCAGAGCATGTATTCTCAGTTGGGGTTACACATTACCGTCGGGGTAGAGAATGAAGGGGGCGCAGAGCAAGTGCACTCTTTGTTCGCCAACCGGGTTGCAAATTTACGAGAGTAAAGAGAGAATGAGCAGAGCTGCAAATCTGCTCCTTGTTCGCCGGTCAATGTGAAGAGAATGGAGAAAGTCTTGGTTTGTGAGTTCAGTAGAAATGTGGGATTTTCGTTGGCGGCTGCTTCATCTGAGAACGAAGAACAACAAAGAGAGTGAGGGGGATCGATTTTCACAAGAGATGGAGATGAGGGGTGGGTGTCGATGAGGAGAATTCCCTAATTAGGGTTCAAAAATTTTTTTTGAAGAAGATGGAAGATAACGAGAGTTGGATGAAGCAAAAATATTGACAGAGGAAGAAGAATGTGGGTATGTCCGGCTGGGTTTCGCAGGAGAAGAAGAGGGAGTTGCTTCTGAGTAGATGAGCAGAACCTTCAGAAGATGATGGTGGCGTCTGGTTTTTTGAAAGGACGGATTAGGGTTTCGTTTGGGTCTAGGTGGATTGGAGTGGAGTGGGCCTGCAGGTCCAATGCTTGAGGTTGTAATGGGTTTAAGGGATTGGGTTAGACAAGACTTCAATCAAATGTGGATTGGGTTTGTAAGATGTAAATAAGTGTATAAATAGAAGTGAACTGAAATGATAATAAAAATACCAATGTTAATAGTAGAATAAAATAAAATATAAGAAAAGGTGTATAGATGAATAAAATAATAAAAATAAATAAATAGAATATAAACAAAACAAAATAAGATAGTAAAATAAGTGAATAAACAAAAAGGGACGACCTTGAAACTGGACTATCGATGTAAATTCATTTTCGAAGAATTGTGTGTTTTTCTGAAATGCTTTGAAAAAGATTATAAAATGATGGTTTTGTCTCAGCACACACGCTAATATGTTTTGAAAAAGAAAGGCAACGACCCTTCGTATTATTTCGGAATTTGCTTTATGGGGTGAGAATTTTTGGTGTCTACAGGATGATTAAATGGACAGTTTTCCATTAGATCCACAGTGGCTTTAGAATCAGAGCAGAAGTACACTCTATTCAGGTTCCTTCGTTTGACAAGTTGAATCGCGTATAGGGCTGCCATGATCTCCGAGTGTAAAGCGTTATCTCTTCCAAAAATAGCAATGAATCCAAGAACCCAGTGGCCTTCATGGTCTCTACAAGCGCCAGCTGTAGCAGCATTATCAAGACATGGATTAAAAGATCCATCAACATTAAATTTAAGCCAGGGAAAATCATGTGGAGTCCAGGAAATAACTTCCCTGTTCATATTTGAAGCCAAATTCCGAGTGCTGCATATAGAATCCATACAATTCTTTGCTGTCCACGCCCTTGTATTCTAATAAACCGCGTGAACCACTCTACTGAGGAAAGAAACATTCTATTATCCCCTTTAAATATTTTGGCATTCCTCCAGCTCCAAAGCATATGGCAAATAATAGCAAAAACAGCCCTCATCTTATCACGCATCAAAAACTGACTATGAGAGCCAGTATATAGTTGCAGCCAATCAGTCAGATTAACACCATAAAATCTGTGTCTATCTTTTGCAGCAACTACCTTATCCCATATCTTTTTCGCAATCGGGCAATCTCGAAGAATATGTAAGATAGTTTCATCATAGCCACAAAAATGACAAGCAATTATATTAGTAAATCCAAGCTGAGACCGACGGACATTAGTCATAAGCTTTCCCAGACCAACTCTCCACAAAAAGAATTTTATCCTTTCCTGCGTTTTAAGTTTCCAAATTCTTGAAAACATATCAGAGGGGCTAACATTAGAAACAGAAGAAGTTTCCTTGTTCGTTAAAAGAGTGTATGCACTTTTAACACTATAATCACCACTAGCATCTAAATGCCATGTCAAATAATCAGAAACACCATCAGGAGTCACTTTCAACTTCCTCGGATTATCATACCAGCTTGGGGAAAGAAAATTAGATAAACAATCACAGTTTCATCCCTCACCTTGTCGCCAGTAATTAGCTACATAATCATTAATCATATTAGAAGGAATATCAACTGTAGCAACTGAAGCCAAACTAGGATATACACACCAATAATCAAGCCAAAAATTTACCATTTTGCCATTACCAATAGCCCACCTAGCACCCCGATCAATCAAATCGGTACAGTTCAGAATGTTTTTCCAGTTAGAAGAGCCTCTTCTCGAGTATAGATTCTTATATTTCCTTAAAAGAATTTGCTAGCAAAGACGCGGGGGTTTGCTAACCAAGTTCCAAACAATTTTTCCAAAACATGCCCTATTAGTTTCCCACATTTTACGCAATCCTAAACCACCTTTTTCTTTTGGCATACATAATGTATCCCAACCTATATCATGAAATTTCCTTTCACCAGATTCATGGCCCCAAATGAAGTCCCTGCATAACTTATCGATTATGTCACATACTCCTTTTGGGAGTATTTGATATTGCATAGTATGGATAGGAATTGAAGCAGCAACTCTTTTAACTAAACATACCCTACCTGCCATAGAAAGGGTATTTCTTTTCCACCCAGCCAGTCTCTCTTTAACCTTGGAAATGAACAGATTGTGGTCTTGGTTAGACCGTCTGCCTTGTCTGATATGAACCCCTAAGTATTTCCCAAATTTCCGTGTTATAGACATACCAGATTCTTCTCTAATAATACTAGCCCTCTCTGAACTAATGTTTTTAGAAAGAAGAACAACAGATTTCTCAAAACTAACCACCTGGCCAGAAGCCCTACAAAACTCTTCAACACACCCCCGCATGACTTGAGCTTGTTTTGGACTCGCTTTACAAAACAGGACTAAGTCATCAGCAAAGAAAACATGGGATAAAGTGTTACCCTTTCTACCGATTGTTGGAGGAATCCAGGTTTTTGAGTCTACATACCTTTGGATGAGATGAGAGAATCTTTCCATGCATAAGACAAAAATATATGGGGATAAAGGATCCCGTTGTCTAATACCTCTACCTGCTTTAAAAGATTTAGAAAGATTCCCATTCCAGCCTATATGGAAGGACATAGTCGTAACACAAAAGATAATTAGATTTCTAAGGTCCTCAGGGATACCCGGACAACTTAAAGTATCAGCTATAAAATCCCAAGCTAAGCAATCATAGGCTTTAGCTAAATCAATTTCATTGCTATGAACCCATCTCTAGCATCAGAATGATCCGTACAATAAATAGCTTCCTGGACTAAGATAATATTGTCCATAATACTTCTTTCAGGAACAAAACTTGATTGGTTTTCAGAAATCCAACTATTCATGAACGGTTTTAATCTGTTAACTATCACCTTAGCCATGATTTTGTATTGAACTTGACAAAGAGAGATAGACCAAAAATGGTTAACCTCTGTGGGAACATCAATCTTTGGGATCACAGTAATGACAGTCTCGTTTAATTTTGGATCTAAGCATTGATCAGAAAAAGCATTTTTAACAAAATTGAATACACTGGGAGTAACTAAACACCAAAAATATTGGAAAAAATCAGCTGGGAGTCCATCAACTCCAGGAGCACTAAACGCTCGCATGCTTCTAAGAGCATCCCAGGTTTCAGCTAAGGTCACTTGTTTGCAAAGATCAGCCCTGTCCTCACTACTAAGAGTAATAAAATCATGACCCTCAAGGATAATTGGGAAACAGTCCTTCCTACTGAATAGATTACTAAAGTGATTCTTTAGCAAATTCCCTAAATTAGCATCCCAGCGACCCAGCAGCCATCAGGTCCTATAAGCTTGTAAATTTTATTTTTGTTTCTTGAATTGATTAGATTTAGATAGAAGTATTTTATAGGAGATAACTCTCGGTTACTCGTCTGTACATTACAAGAAAAAAGAAGGGGTATTTTGAAAATGAGCTATAACATACATATAGGTAGCTAAAAAAAAGATGCTTGACTAACGCTTTAGATAATCTTGTCAACTATATAGATTGATAAGTGCATGAGGTGGGAATAACATACTCAGCTTTACATATAGAAAATGTTACAATTGGTTCTTCATCGACTCCAAGTAAAAGTTGTATAATGTTTATACCTATCGCTATTGTACCCATTTAATAATATCTCTGTCTGGTGCGTGCCGGTTAGAGTTTTGCCCTATCATCCGGTAGTGGGAATAATATACTTTCCGTGAGTGCTTGTTGGAGGAATTGGACAGCTGAGAGGCTTAGGACACTAGAATGACTCTTTAGTAATCATGACGTCGTACGTGGCTGTTAATTAAGTCTGATAGAGCGGGTGGGGTAACGGCTTCCACAGTGGTGTGGATTCCACCCAAAATTGTTAGTAAAAAAATAAAAAAATCTACAGTTGTGTGGAATCCACTCACTTTCTTTTTCATCGTTGCTTAAATAAGGAATGTACGGAAAAATATTTTGATTGGTTGTAGTACTGTGCCGACTGGAAATATGCTTTTGATTTTAATTAATAGGTAAAATATTGAAAAAGAAATAGTGAGAGAATAATAGAAGGAGTGAACAAATTGATAGAGTTGCTTAGATAATAAAATAATATATTTTGATTACATGGCACCTAAGAATACGTTAACAAACACTATCCTATTGTGGATGCGGTTATAAACTTTGCCTTTGTGGTGATGGACATTATCTTCCCTCCTTGTGAATTAGAAGCCCAATAGTCTGTCTACCTATTCGGGAGTGCCTTTTTTTTTAATAAATATTCGGGAGTACCTTGATTCAAAGCCCAAATGCCCAATGATATGATGCAAGATTTGCGTACAAAATTGCCCTAACAATACACCCCCAAAAAAGTGGGATATGTGAGGACATCACACAAAAAAAAAGTAGGAGAAACTTTAGCAACTTAATAATTTCTTCTCGAACCTCTACACTGTACATATATTATATTATACTACTCGTACGGAGAAAACCCGTGAGAAGAAGACTCCAGACTCCAGCAGAAAATGAAAGATAGTTGACAAGTCAACAATCTCTAAAAAAGAAAGGGTGAACCTAAAGTCTTGATTGGTAAAAAAGGGGAGAGTCGGTGAAAGCAGCCCAGCCGAACATACTGACCGAACCAAATCAACACGGCATTTTAATTTCCCATTTTGATTACAAATTTCCATTTCTTAACCTTTTTTTTTGGTTGTTGTGTTCGTATTCCCCACTAAGACAAATTAACAAATAATAGAAATTGGTTAGTATAACGCCAAGGTCAACATATAGGTGGTGGTATCTTAGGCTGTTTTTTTCTTTTTGGTGTTTTGTCTGTTTAGGTTTTAGTTTAACTAACTCCACTGGGGTTTGAATAATTACATGACTATGTTTTCTCTGACTTAACTATGAGGGCTTGCTTTGTACTTTATTCGTTAACAAACAAAATACGACACATCACACGTTGAGAATTGAGTAAAGATAAAAAGTAGTATTTTATTATGTATAAATTCGCTTCTACGCGTTAAGTTGAAATGAGCCCATCAATAACTCGTCCCTCCTACTGGGCACTGACCCACCCACCGCGGCCCAAAACAGTCGTTCTAAGATATTTGGCGCGTTTGACTGACTGACTGACTAAGATTGCGGCCTCCACTCATCCAACGTCTCTTGTATACACATCCTATCCTACCATCGGTTAACAATCACCACGTGTCTGTCATCCGCAGTGTGAACTTTACTTTCAAAGTCTCCACCAAAAAACCTACCTGATTTGTTTTTTACTTTTCTCTCTATATAGTACGACTACTATACTACGGTTTTATTATATATAGCAAATAGAGGACAGAGCACTAAATACAATTACAAACCATATATCTTCGTATCTCTCTTTCTCTTCATTTTGTAAAATCAAGAGAGAGTGTGTGAAGAACCGGGGCGATCTAATCAACCCAACGAGAACACATAACAGAAGATGGCCGGTTGTAATGGAAAGTCAGAGAGGAGATCAGCAGTTGTTTATGCTGTTGTTGCGTGTTTAGGTCTGATGATGATGGTTGGAGTTGCTTCCGCCGCGACTCACACCGTGGGAGACTCTACTGGCTGGATTGTACCTACCTCACCATCTTTCTACTCAAATTGGGCAGCCAAACAGACCTTTAAAGTCGGCGACGTACTCGGTAAGCTTCCTTCTAGTAACTAGTCCTATTTGTAGTAATAAGTATATAATTTTGATTTGATTTGATCACATAGATCAATTGACTATTAGATGCTATTACTTATCAATAATATACTGATATATATGTCGCCGGTGCCGGAATACATACAGAGTTCAAATTCACGACGGGAACTCACACGGTGGCGGAAGTGTCAAAATCAGATTACGATTCATGTACCGCAACCAACCCAATCTCCACAAAGTCCACCGGACCCGCAAGCATGACCATTACATCTGGTTCCCATTACTACATCTGTACCATCCCTGGTCATTGTTCTGGTGGACAGAAGCTCGCTGTCTCCACTACCGGTTCATCTTCCACTCCATCTTCATCTCCCACTCCATCTTCATCTCCCACAGGTTCACCTGCTCCATCCTCTGATAGTGGCAGTACTGGTACTGATTCACCTTCATCTAGTGCCGCTGAACCAACTCCTAGCTCCGCTCCTATTGTCACCGCCACTACTGCTGCTGCTGCTGGCTTCATGATGCTCGTTGTTGGAGCTTTTTTGGGTTAATTAATTCATTATAGTCGTGGTTTATTTTAGAGATTCTTTTTTTTTCTCTTTCATTAATTCTCTTTTGTACCTGTAACCTGCAGTACGTGTGTTATTTTGCTTAATTACTGGAGGATTTTGTTATGTTATATGTAGAATAAACAAACAGGTGATTTTACATTCATATGTAATGTATGTATATGAAGTGATATTGAATAAGATGATAGTGTACTACATTAGTATTACTACTACCATCTACTATAAATTTGTTGAACAAATGTTTGGTGGTTAGCTAGCCTTAATTAACCAGTAAATTATGAAAGCAGAAACATAACAAAAATAATCATCAAACGTAAGTAGTTGTACATTAACATGTGTCGAATTCCACCAGCATGACATGATTCGACGTTGCCCCCTACAACAAACAAACAAACATAAACAACAACAAAGGTGCTTTTCAAAAAGATTGATGGACAAGTGGATACCACTTTCGAGGAAGATCGATGCCTTTTTTTATAATCTAAGTCGTCTTATCTCTGTACCTTCATCCATCATTCATGTTTATATAATCATACATATATATATATGATATTGACGAACGATTATAATATAAGATACATGCATATGATTATTATCTTCCAATTATTGCCAGTTTCTTTGACACTTTTTAAATATATCAAAAGACAAGTGAAGACATGTCAAACATATTTTATGATTCAGAAACAATCGAGCGAGCAGCTATCACGCAGATTAGTTGTGATAATTAGGTAAACAGAGTTTTTTTTTTTTTCGAAAGCAGGTAAACAGAGTTGTTGGTCTTGTCGTTTGTACGGACAGACAGATGGACATATCCCACGAATTATAGATCGGTATTCGGTAGTGTATGTTGTTGAGATGGTAAGTCCACATTGAAAAATTATATAGCTATTAAGTAGTTTATATAGCTTAGAGCTATTTTATTGAATTTTGCTAGTTTATATGGGTTATTGGGTGTCGGTAGGGTATGTATATATAGTATTTGAGTATTTCTCCATCACAAATGAAAGTATTAGTTATGTCCGCATATAAATGTAATGAGTGGTTGGTTGGTTGGTTGGTTGGTTAATGTGACATGACACGTAGGGATGACAACGGGTTCAGGTTGGGTGACGCTCCACCAGATCAATCATCCGTTTTCCACCGCACCACTTGCCCGACCCGTCACCCATTCTATTTAATTTTCCAGCAAGTATTTTTATTTTTTAACACCTTATATAAGCTTAATTTTTCAAAATAATGCACTCATAACACATCAACTAATGTTAATTACATACTCAAAACATAGAGTATTAACCAAAATATTTCCAAAGTATCTCAAAAAATATGGAATAAATATATTGTTTTACTTAAAATAATACATAGGGATGACGGGTCGGGTGAACGAGTCAGGTGAACGGGTGAAAAATGTTCATCCAACCTGACCCGTCACCCACACCCATTTCACCCATCACCCGTGTTTCACCTGTTTTTTTCAAGTTTTTCACCCATTTTAACGGGTCAGGTGGTCAGGTGAAACCGGCACCCCATCACCCACCCCTACACGCCAACCTAATGTCTTGTTCAACTTGTGGAAAATCGAATAGAAGAATTTGACTATGATATTAAATTAATAATCAACACAACAGACATATGGACACAATAGTTTAATCCTTGACCCAACGTAAGTAACGGAATGGTTAAGTTGAACACAATCTTTGTTTATTTCTTTCATTGATGGAAGAGAAAAAAATATGTACAAACTAGTTTTATCGATTAGAATTTAATAAACAAAATTATCCTTTGAAATGAAATTAATTAACTGTTGAAAAAAATGGAAAGATTGACCCAAAAGTCGTCCATCTCTTTCATTAAAAGAAAAAAAAAAACAAATAAAGTGTTTTATAATCTCATGCAGAAGTGGATTATGAACTGCAATAAAACTGAAGTTAATTAATACGGTAGACTTCCACATACTAAAAATTACAGATATTACAACCCAATATTGCTACACAAAATCTTTGATTCAAGTGTACAAGATTAATTTAGATCACCGAACAGAATCAGGATCAACTAGAACGGGTAAGAACCATTATGAAATTTGTTTTCAGGATTAGTTTAATTTGGTGAGATCGCAATCTTACTATGATCCAAACACTTCTTTCTAGGAAGATGCAATTGTCTATGTTAAATCATCTAGCAAACAACTAATTGGTAGGAAATGTGGAAGTATAAGTCCTATGAGAGGTAACACTGTGAGAAATGGTAGAACTCAGCAGAAAGAGGAGATGAGATAAAAAAAAACGAGAAGGAGAAGTTGTATTAGGTGAAACGATCCATTGAGAAACTTGATACGGATGCAGAAGTGCTTTACAGAGAAAAAACGTATTCTACTTAATTGTGTAGAATATGAAATACAGGCCCGCACCTTTTACTAGTATGTTCATAATCGGTTAACCGGATTATCTGTTAGTCGAATTTAATAACTGTAACCGGTTCATTTGGAAACGGTTAACCGGGACCGATTAACTGTCGGTTTCGGTGCGGTTTTACCGGTTTAACGGTTAACCGAAATGATGTAGATTTATGTGTTTTTTCTTATAATTAGTAACAATGTGGGGTTTTTCCGGTTTTGGTGCGATATTGAACCGGTTAACCACCGATTTTGATAAGTTTTTATTGATTTTGGTATAATTCTAACCATTAACTATATAATTGTATATTTATTTTTGGTAAATCTAATAATTAACCATATAGTTTTATACTTATACTCAAAAAAATTAAAAAAATTATAAATTAAATGCTTAAACAATTTTTTTGGTTAACCGGATTCGTCAAAATCAATAACCGCCGGAACCGGAACCGAAACCGGGAAACTAAACGGTTTGGTTAACCGAAACCAAACCGGCAAACGACTTCGGTTAACCGGGTTTCCGGTTTCGGTTCCGGTTTGGCGGTTCCGGTTTTCCATGAACACCCCTACCTTTTATACCAGCTATATAAATGAAACTAGGAATGTAAATGAATTGCTACTACACATATTGGTATCTAAATTAAAAAATTGCTAGTGATTTCTAATATTATTAAGAAAGTGGTTGATCACTAAAATATATTAGATCTATGAGGGTAACATTTATTGCCCTAATAGATCAATAAGATGTCACATTATAAGGGTGAGCGAACAGTTACCCCCAAGGTTGTCTCTGAAGACATGTCATCTTAAACTGTGCTACATGAGCAATAATTGTAGCTAAATTTTATAACCAGTAGTGAAATGTCTACCGCTTTATAAATTGCTACCATCAATAGTAGCTATTTTATCTATCATATCATATTGATTCTTTCAGTAAAAATACTTTTGCGACCAATATTAGTAGCTAAATTAAGGAATCTCGCAATCAATTTTCTAATTTTCGCAGTCACTTGAATAAAAATGCAGTCAAATTTTTAAAATTCACAGTCACCAACATATAGTCAGTATTCTAGAGTTCACAGTCATAAAAAATCGAGTATATATATACCCCAGACACTCTCTCTATACGCTCTCATTTCCCATTTTGCACGTGTCCGTTCAATTTTTTTATTTTTTTAAAATTATATATACCATAAAAATATGTCACTCTAATTGTAAAAATTAAATTTAAAACTACCGATCTCTTGGTCATTGAATTGGTCCGCATGTATTGGTCACACTAATTCTCCATGCTAATTAGTCATACTAATTCCTCTCGCTCTCATTATGTCTGCATATATTGGTCCGCATGGACTGGTCCGTAGAATTGAAACTCAAAACGGACATATTGCTTCAATGTCCGCATGGACTGGTCTGTAAAATAATTAAAACTCAAAAGGGACATATTACTTTAATTTCCGCATGGACTGATCCGTAAAATTCAAACTCAAAACGAACATATTGCTTTAATGTCCGCATAGATTGGTCCGCGCACACCGTGTCCATAAAACATTTGGTAATTAAGTCCACAAACAACTAAGTATGATACAAGTTCAATTTGACGTGACGGTACATTTTAAAAAATATCTGTATATTTTTCTCTATATATATATATATATATTGTTTTGTTCTTTTAACCGTCTATTATGTATTTTTCCATATCAATATTATTTGTTATATTTACAATTTTTATTTTATACTATGCATTTCATAAATAATTTTTAAATAATATAATAAAGAATATATATTTAAATGATAATATTTTAAAAATTAAATGTAATACAAAATAGAAAAAATTGAAAAAAAAGTTGGTTCAAAAAAAAAACCGGACCAAAATAACTAAAAATATTAGAAAGTATAAAAAGGGATTTTTAACTAAAAATATTAAAAAGTTTATAAACCGATATAATTTATGATGACTGTATGAACTAAAAAATTAATTATAGTTTCCGACCAAAAAAAATTAATTATGGTTATAACTGTAAATTCTAAAAAACTAACTGTATATTTTTTATAATGACTGCGGAATCCAAAACACTGACTGTAAAAACGAACACTCTTAAGGAATTGCTGCTGCTGGTTGGTGCTAATTCAATCATGCATCATGCTAGCTATTATGCTACCATTGGAGCAACGGTAGCAAAAAATATTATAACTAGTAGCTAACTTGCTACTATCTTAAAAGTTGCTACGACTAAGTAGATAAGCGAAATTATAAATTGCTACTGACACTTGATTACGGTTGTTACTGTGCTACTATTTGGGTGACGGTAGTAAATGTTTTAACAAGTAACTAAATCGCTACTATCTTCAATTTCAAAACTTCTCCCGCTAATAATGCTAATAAAATCTTAGTTTATACTGTGCTAAATTATAAAAAGTGGTAGGTAATATTTTTAAGTGGTGGCAAAATTATTATTGTCTTATAATATAAACGCGTGATTACTACATAATTCGAAATACTAACCTATATTACTATGGTCATAATAGATAAATTAAGTTCTTTTAAAATATTTTAATTTTATAGTTTTTTTCACTATAGTACATTTAATATATTTTACTTCTTACCTTTTAGCTATCGAAATTTGAAAAATAACTATAAGTAAGCAAAAATTATCAAATGCATGAAAAATAATTAGACTACATACGACCACAAGAATTTATTTTATCATATAAGATATACCTAACATAGTATATTTTTTATACTTATAATATTTTTAAGTCTTGAAGTATCATACATGTTAAAAATATTAAAAAATAGAGTACAAGTAATAATAATTTAAAGGGAAAATTACATGTTCCACCCATGACGTTTGGTGAAATTACACACTACACCCACGTGGTTTCAAAAATTATTTTCCTTACCCATGTGGTTTCCCCCGTTTTACATCCAGCAACTTTTCTAATTTTTGTTCAATTCAAAAGATGCTTAAGCATTGTCCAAAATTGATAAAACTTTACATGGATGATGTTAAAGAAATATATATTTTGATCTTATGTCAAATCCAAAGTTTTTTAAGCTTAAATGTGACCCGTGAGACCCAATGAAACATATACCATGTTCATTGGGTCCCACATGTCACATTTATGCTTAAAAACTTTAGATTTCTCACTAAACCAAAATATAACACTTTAGCTTCGTCTATGTAAAATTTCATCAATTTCGGATAACGTTTAAGCATCTTTTATATTAACCAAAAATTAGAAAAGTTGTTGAATGTAAAACGGTGGAAACCACATGGGTGGGGAAAGTAATTTTTAAAACCACATGGGTGGATTGTAAAATTTCACCAAACGACATGGGTGGGACATATATTTTTCCCTAATTTAAATTATTACATATTTTGGTTAAAATTTTCAAAATTGATATGAATTTCTAGTAATAATAATTTAATATATGTATGTGTATATATTTTCAGCTTAGTACAGTTTTATACATTTTACTATATAATACTTTTAATTTATAAATCCACATAAACTAATAAAACAATAAAAATTAAAATTAGAAAAAATAAAAACTAGTTGATGTGTTGGTTAAAATTTACAAAATAAAAAAAAACATATATAAATTTATAAAAATGTTAAGTTATAAAAAATTATAATAAAACGTACATAATATTTAATATATATATTAATGTTTTTAATTTAAAAACTTACAAATTAATATGATTTTGAAAAATAGTAAAGTTATAACAATCTAAATTAGTTGACATTATACAAAATTATACATCTATTTAAATTTATAAAAATATTATATTATACAAAGTTACAAAAAATATAATACATTATTTATAAGTTTAAATTTTCATAAAATGATATATATTATATTAGTATTTGTAACACTAATGTGATTTTAAAAAATAAGTAACTTTATATAATATATTATATTTTTATATAATTTCTAACAATTTAAAGATTTTTAAATGATATATATATGTATATTTTATAATTTTAAGTCAAACATACACTTAATTTTTTATTATTTTTACTTTTTTAATTACATTAAATTAGTTTTATAATATTAATATGTCATAGTCAAATGTATATCTATTTTATTAATTTTTGTATATCCATTGTTTGATCAAGTATCGGCATAAATTATCATTTAAATTACATTATTAAACATTCAATATATACATGTAGTCTATATATATGTCGTGAATAATTATCATGGCACAATGGTTAATACAACCTATATACAACTCACTTTGCGGATTGATTCTTACTATGTGCATTTTAACATATTTCATTTTTACAACCTATATTAGCCGCCTCTAATGTTTCTCTCACTCTCTTCAATTGTTTTTGTGGGAGTTCTTAAGCCTTGTTGGTGTAAAAATGTAACCTTAGAGTATATTTAATGGAGGAACTTGGAAGGGTTCTTCCTAAGGATGACAACGGGTTGGGTTCGGGTTGGTAGACGCTTCACCCAACTCATCACTCGTTTTTCACTCGCATCACCTGAACCGTCACCCACAACTTCATCACCCGTCACCCTTTTTTTCCCACCAACTCAACTACCCTAGTTGGGGCAGCCGCCTCTAATGTTTCTCACATACTCTCTTCAATTGTTTTTGTGGGAGTTCTTAAGCCTTGTTGGTGTAAAAATGTAACCTTAGAGCATGTTTAATGGAGGAAATTAGAAGGGGTTCTTTCTAAGGATGGCAACGGGTTGAGTTCGGGTTAGTAGACGCTTCACCCAACCCATCACCCGTTTTTCACTCACACACCCGACCCATCACCCGTTTTTCACTCGCATCACCCGACCCGCCACCCGCAGCTTCATCACCCATCACCCGTCACCCTTTTTTTTCAGCAAGCATTTTTAGTCTTTAACACCTTATATAAGCTTATTTTTTAAAAAAATCATTCATATTTGTTCAATAATACATATCATATAAACTAATGTCAATAACATACTCAAAACATAGAATATTAACCAAAATATTTCCAAACTATCTCAACAAATATTGGATAAGTATGTTTTTTATTTAATATAATACATACGAGTGACGAGTTAGGTAAACGGGTGACGGATGATCGAGTGACGGATCGGATCAGGTCACCTTGTTTATCACCCGACCCGTCATCCGTCATCCGTCATCCGTTTATCACCCGACCCGTCATCCGTTTAAAGTTACACCTTGTTTTATTTCAAGTAACCAAACAAATTTTATAGATTTTTTTTGAGAAAACTAAACAATACATTCCATTTTTGTTGTCTCTCTCATACAACGCAAAATTATATTTATTTTTTTATTGATATTGGTGGAATATTTAGTTACGTTGGAGTAAAGTTACTTAAAATACAAAGAAATTTTACCTTTAGCAATACAAAAATAATTTATATTCATTACTATTATAAAAGTTATTGTTTATCACCCGATCCACCCGCGGATGACGGATGGACAGATGAAGAATAAACAGGTGACGGATGGACATATGATGAATGATATATCCGGCTGACAGATACGGGTGATACTTCACCCAATCCGAATCCGATTCATGGACATCTCTAATTACCTTCCCTAATTCTTCCCAATATTGTAATATGTCACTTCATTATATTTTATTATTTATATATCCAAGTTTTACATTTTAATTTTTTATTATTTTCTCACATGTTTTACTTTTGCATTGTCGCACTGGAATGTGTAAGAATACCTTACAGGTTCCTTTTCCAAGAAACCATGAGAAACTCAATGTTCTTTCTTCCACCTAATTCTCCATGTCATTTTTTTTTAATTCACTTGAGAACGGATAGATTCTTAGATGTTGATGCTCTTAACCTAGCATAACCAGCTGTGCTTGCCCTCAGGAAGTTTAAAACAATAAATAACTGCAGGAGAGCCTCCTTTGGGCCTTAAAAACAAAAGATTCATAAAACAGGACAAATGACCCCGGCGCATTCAGTTATAATCAAATATGTTAAGTCAGTTCCAGATTACAATTCGTTGCCTGTTCTCAACGCACACACTGAGATGGGATAATTAAAATAAACAGCGTCCATAATAATAACCAGCGTCCAGCTTTCTGATATAACTCAGGATCACACGTCCACTGATCAACTGTCCTGTCTGAGAAGGCTGGCTAATAACAGCAAGAGTAGCACATATCCAACCAAGAAAGTTCATATCACCCAAAAATAAGAATACCAATCAGAAGCAAAAAGTTGGGAGCAATCAGGCACAGGGACAAGTTACATGGTTAGGTTACAATTGTATCCTATTCGGGATTCCATCATTAGAAGAGTCTGGTCCAAAAGAGTTCAGGTTGGAGACAAACAAACAGCAACACAAGCCACTGGTTATCTTCTTGGTCCCAAAATACCATGTATATCCTAGCAGAAATATCTCTTGAGGCCCTTCTCTTCAATGTCTAAACATTATGTTCTGGCTTCTCAGGAGATCACCTGAACCCCTGATCATGGTCTTCAAGAAGTATTCAGAAAGCAATAACATCTAGAGGATGTACTTTCCTTACCTTTTCCTTCTCTTTCTTTCCATTCATGAAAAGAAAGAGAAATCCATACATGTAAACCTTACCAGTTCACATTTGAAGTAAAGGCAGAATAATTGAGAATTTGATCCACTATTACCCATTTCTTGAGCTCAAGATTACAGGAAGAATCTTCTGCTACACCTAGCAGATCCAAGCTCTTCATAGTCAGCTTTGGTTACACACATAGGTTCAAATTCAGGACTCGAGGCCAGGAGTGATCCACCTCGCCAAATCCCTAACATAGGACTAAAAAAGACAAGTTCATTGTTATCGTCTTAGATAAAGAGGTCATATTGTTCTTCTCTTAGGGATATACCATAACTCAGCTACTTACTCTTCTTGAGTGGTTATTTTCACCCGGTAATCATCAGGAACAAGAGGTCTGAGCTCCATTCTTCTGCATCAAAACAAATAAAGCAAAATTAGTTCTTATATACAAACAGAACTTGGACCAAATGCTCATCAATTACTTCTAACCAAAAACCCAGAAGAAACTTACAGTCTTTCAGCAAACCGAGGAAATAATGTGCTTCCACCGGTCAATATGATGCTGAAGTAACAAGCACCGAAAATAACTATAAGTAAAGCTACAAGATTTCTCAATTTTGCAACTAACTAGAGCATGGCAGTCAAATGGCTCGGTACCTCTCATACAAAAGTGGGTGTAACAGGGAATTGCAAGAATTGACAGATCGAACTATGCACTCAGCTAGTCCAGCCTCATTCATTCCTGTTAAATATCCACCCCCAAAAGACTTGAGCATATTCATAAACTTGTTGAACATTGCAGCAGATCAGATTCTCAACTCACTAGTAAAATATTGATAGAAATGTGAACTGACCCAAATCCGCAGGATGAAAGATCATCTCTGGAACAAGGAAGCGCTCGTTTGTTAGGTTAAACTCCTATATACAAAAAAGATGTCAACTCTGATAAGAATACATAGAGGTTTAGTGTCAAAAAAACATTAAACCGAAAAGCCAGGCATGTTACATTCTTTGGCGGTTCAGCTCTTCTTCGCTTTTCAGGCCTGTCAACTTCATCTTCACCATCCTTTGAGTTCTCAGGATCGTTAGTTTTAGCCTCGTCGTAAAGGCTAAGGTACCTCTTCGCGTCATCCATGTCTTTTACAAAACCTCGAGTGTGAGTAACACCGTCAGGAAGGACATAAGTGGACCTGAAAAGATTGTCTCGCCCAGATTTCCTGATAAACAGTTTGAAATTGTAATTAGCCAAAAAAGCGTATTGAAGTGTTACATCAGAACTAAAGTTCGATTTCAAAAATTTTGCATCTTCAACACCAATTTGTAAATAAACACAGTAGCAGCTTGTCAAGGGTAGTAATAGTAAAGTTCTGACAGAAGAACCCACCCACCTAGCAATCTTCAAATCACGAGCAACATCAAGCGATACAAAGCAGAGCTTCTCCTTAACATCATCAATAATCATAGTTTCATCCATCACATTTACCGCCCGATACGACACCAACTCCTTGAGGTAATTCGTGAGCGCCTTCCCACCCAAATCAAGCCTCTTGACAGCATAATTGAGCGTGAAGTTCTGAAACACGGGTGAACAGTGAATAAACGAGAATCCGCAGTCGACTACAAGGCTACACTGAGCTCTGGATACGATGCCATTAGGGTTCCGGCTAGCTTCGTACAGGTGCACCAAGGAGGCGGAGTCGGAAACGTAGAGTGACCGGAAGGCGAAGTCCTCAAACACGAGCTCGAAGATGGATCGGCGAACGGAAGGGATGGAGAAAGCGAATGGGGGTTGGGTGAGGAGGAGGGAGGATGTTGAGGGTGTAGAGGGGAGGGAGCGGAAGAGGTGTGACCAGATGTCGCGTTGAAGCTCCGGATTGATTAGGTAGCCGCGGTCGTAGGGGCGGCGTAGGTTTAGAGATGCTGGATCGGTGGCGGAGACCTCGTCGGCGTAGAGGAGGTTCTTAGAGGCAGTCCGGCTGGAGATGGGTGAGGGAGTGGCAGTGGTGCTGGCGGCGGAAGAATACGAAGGAGGACGGGCGGCGCAGTTGGGGACAATGGAGGTCGGGTCACGCTCGCCTGCGACTCCGATTTTTATGTAGCCGCCCCCATTATCCAGGATGATAACGTTGGAGGTGGACATTACCCCCTTAATGAGTTGAAGATTGAAAAGAAGCTGAATACACAAGTATGAGAATGGTGACTTTCCTGTCACCCTTTGAGAGACGAATTTGTTAG
The DNA here is from genome assembly GCA_023374045.1 of Limonium bicolor. NCBI lineage: Eukaryota > Viridiplantae > Streptophyta > Magnoliopsida > Caryophyllales > Plumbaginaceae > Limonium > Limonium bicolor. The sequence continues at coordinate 318,404,601 of CM041776.1, read as the reverse complement.
CGAAATAAGCGAGCGACTGCTTCAGCCGAGTGCCGCGCTTCGGAGGAGGGTTTGGGGAATTTTATTCTCATCCTCCCGTCGTCTTCTGCATGATCATCTCCACCTTTCTCCATATACTCCATCAGTTCCAGCTTTGGTGTAGCTGCAGCGAAATGAAGCCAGCGGCGGAAGAATTTCCATTTTCTGCGATTTTGTTCATAGTAAGTTAAAAGCTGCTTTTGAGTTATATTTTGTTTAGGGAAATTTCACGATATACCCCGAGGTTTGAGCGAATTTCATGAGATACCCCCGAGGTTTCATTTTTATTATGAGATACCCCTGAGGTTTCAATTTTTTTACGATATACCCCTAAGGTATCATTTTCATTACGATATACCCCTGAGATTTCAATTTTTTTACGAGATGCCCCTGTTCAGATTCTGATAAATTATATTTTTCATATCCTAATTTACCCTCGCACCCTATGCCCCGTAATAACCTCATGGGTTTATGGTCAATTTTTTAAAAAATTTAAAATATGAACAAAATACACATAAAAATTAAAGATCAATTAAAATTTTAATTCAATTTAAAAAACATAAATAAAAGTATATAAAATTAGAATCATAAAAAGTTTAAAATAAATAGAAATGACTAAACAAAAAAAACTATTTAGAAAACTTATGTTGTTATATTATTTAAAAAATATTATAGTGGTGACTTAAAATCGTAAATTTTTTTATAATAATTATATTAAATACAAGAAATTATTAAATAATTTTATTAATTATAGTATAAGTTTATTAACAAATATATTATTTGATATTAATAATCACAAGAGAATGATCATATTTTATGGTTTTTATACTTTATTTTCTAATTTAAATGATGATTTTTTCTATGTATTATATGAAACTGTTGCTTTTAATATTCTTCATATTATTGTTATACATTTTTAGATTTTTAACATATATCTAGGTAACTCCCTAACAAGTTATGTTTATTTTTCAAAATAATTTAATTTTAATTTTTTAGTCATTTCCATTTATTAAATTTTTTGTTTTTTGTTTATTTAATTATATTCATTTTTTTGATATTGATGTCAAATTTTATATGTACTTTAATTTTTTTTGAGCATTTTATTGAGTAAATTGCTCATAACCCCTTGAGGATTTGGGATATTACAGTTAACCCCCTTGTGTTTATTATAATTATTGGTAACCACCTCAAGGTTAAGGTATCTTTGACTACGAGCCCCCAAACTATAACTCTGTGATAAAAAAAAGTTAATTATGAAAATGAGGAATCTGACTGAGGGGCATCTTGTAATAAAATTGAAACTTCAGGGGTATATCATAATGAAAATGAAACCTCAGGGGTATATTGTAAAAAAAATAAAACCTCGGGGGTATCTTGTAATAAAAATGAAACCTCGGGGGTATCTTGTAAAATTCGCTCAAACCTCGGGGGTATATCGTGAAATTTCCCTTTTCTTTATTTATTTTTTTTGAAAATATATTATTTTCTTTATTTGTTATGTGCATACTCTAAATTTTAAGTTTTTTTGAAAAATTATTTATAGTGTTTTGAAAAAAGAAACATGTAATAAAAAATGTTTAATTAAATCAGCAGGGAGACTCTAGGGCAGAGTCACCTTCCTTTTGTGACATTCTAACAAGTGTCTACATACGATTAGTTGTTGTTCGATCTTGGCATATATGTGGCATATTTAATGGTATAAATGTAGTATTAAAGGGTGATACCAGCGTGGATCAATGTTCTACTTCAATAACATACTGTCACATATAAAACAACCAGAATAAAACAACTACAAAACAACAGACATAATCAATTAAATTAAGAAAACAATTTGATTTATTCTGTTTTTTTTTTTTTCTCTTCTTCGGATTGCCTTGGAAGAAAAGTAGTGTTATTTTAAGACAAGAGATTTAAGATTGGAGTCTGAGATTTGGGGGCGGACTAACTAAACGATTTTATGGAGTCTAATAACTTTCTGATGCACGGATCCTGATGATCGTAAGACTTAGGGAGAGCGACATTACAATGGATGTATCCTCTACGATAAGATATAGACCCCATTTTTTTTTGTCAAAGTTTGAGCTAGTTTATACATTATCACTGACCTCAAAAACAAAACAGTACCGGTACAGCTTACTGTAACTACTACTTCCACTATTGCACTCTTTTTGTGCGGGAAAATTACAAACCATTGTCGACTATAAACGACTGACCTCAAAAACAAAACAAAAGACAAACGAGCGAGCGCATGGCGGGATCACGGCCACCAAACGAAACGATACGAAACTCAGGTGTGTCCTCTTTGTAATATGTAGATATAAAGGCAGAAACAGCGCCAAGTTACAAGGACTAAATACACTTGCCATATTTAGCGAGGGGTGGACGGGAACAATAATTCTATGCTACCAAATTCCTACATTAATGCTACCATCAGGGCTTCAAAACCTAAACTACAATTTCCAGAAAAAAAAATAAAAAATTATTAAACCCTAAACTAAGAATCTGAAAGCAGATATCTAGTCAGACCTAACAGAACAACTACTCCTAAACTCCTAAAACAACAAAAAAATGAGCTTCACCAGAAGCTTCCAGCTTAATTTCCCCTTGGAAACTTATGCAACAATCCCAAGAACAAGATCACAACGAACAAATTTGCAGACCCATATTTTAACAATGAAGATTAGAGCGCGCGCGAGCGTGAGAGAGATCATCTCTGACTCTGAGGTTGTTCAGCATTAGCTGTGTTAGCAGCTTTGCTGGTCCCGGCACCATTTTCAGCAGGAGGGGCCATTCCCCATTGGCCTTCTGATTCTAATGGCTCCAACACAAAAACTCCACCATCAGTCAGTCCAAGCGCAAACTGGTTAGGTTCTGTTGGGTGAGCTGCTATTACAACAGGGAATACCCTCATACTGTTGAAGCAGGAGAAATGGTAGTGTTTTTAGATTTAGCTGAAAGAGCAGGTAGGGAGAGGTATAACAGCATATAAAAAGCGCTTGCTCACCTTGAGTTCGGAGACAAGTAGGAAGAAGGGTTAATTCTGCATCTCAATCTCAGATTCGAAGCAGTGAGAACACTGATACTTCCGTCTTCAAAGCTTACATATATTGACTGGCTATCACAGGTGTAGGTAGCGTGCGTGATGGGGCCTCTCTCTTGCGGAACCCACTGAATAATGTGAATAATTTGATGACTCGATACTCAAATATGAACGAGAAAAAGCATTACTGTTGCGATGAATATTGACTTGATGCATTCAGACTCGGTTACCTGCTTGAGGCAATCAAGTTTTGGGGCTTCATATATGGCTATTTGAGTTTCGTGCACAGCCAGCAAATGTATTTGGTCTTGATGGAATTGAACCTTTGTCTCAGCAAGAGGAGCCACGGTTCGGCCACTAGGAATTTGCAAATACTTAGAGGCTATTTTATCCCAGCCATCCATACTCCACACACACAACTGCAGAAAGAACCAGCAGTTGTCAATATTTTCTCCTCTTTCCTCCCGTACTTAGTTTTTTAATCCCATCAAAATTGCCACTGTACCCAATGTCGATACCTGAGCATCAGCTCCTGAAGATACAAGGACATTCAAGGTGTTGGAAAAGGCCAGCCCTGTAATTCTTTTTTGATGTCCTTTCAACTTAGACTTGACCTGCAGAAGACAAGTCATTACTAAATCCATAGTCCAGAGTTTCACTGGTATGAAAAAGTGACCAAAAATCAAGATCTTCCCCCACAAACCTCATCAACTCGAACATTGTAGATTTGTATAGAGGAATCTTCCATGCCTATAGCTAAGATATTGTTATCTTGAGGATGGAATTCCAGAAATGTGGCGGCAGGAGGAGGTGGCATGAAAGTTGTCATGGTCTGTCAGGATTAAAAACAATATTTTAAAAACCAAAATATTAAACAGAATATATGAGACCAGCAAGTTTTCCGACTCTTTTTTCATGTTTCAAGCCCCTTTCTGAAACAATATTGACACTTTTCTGCAATTAAACTACACATTGATTAAAGAAACTACAGACGTTTTGTCCTTGCATATATAAATCCAGGACACAGAACGTATAAGAAATATACCTTGAAAGTCATCATATTAAACAAGGAGATTTTCCCCCCAGAAGCTGACATGACATAAGAATCATTTTTGGATAGTGCAAAACATGACACAGCCTCTTCCGGATTTCTGTCACTTAAATCATTGGTCATCAAGATTCCACTTGGAGGCTGCCATAATTGAGGAATAAGACTCGCAGTAGCCTGCCAGAATAAGCATCATCAATATGAATTCATAACCACCTAGAAGAGGCAACCTTGAACAGTTAATTAGTACCTTGCCAGTCAAGTTCCTATCACTTCTCTGCCATTTCCACAATTTATGTACAGCATTAGATGCTAATGCCAAAATCGCAAGACCAGTATTAGTGTAAATCAACCTTGAAACCTGAAAGGAGTAGACATAACATACAAAGGAGCTAAGAGCAGAGGTTCTTTGAAAGCAAAGACACGGAAAGCTGGGATGTATAGGCAAAACTATAAGAGAAGGTTGCACTGTAAATAGCCCCTTACCTTCATTGTTGATACAGTATCAGGAAGCCTGAGCAAACGGCACTGAGATGACTCATTGATGACAGTAAGTTTCCAAACCTTTGCTTTGTCAAAAGATTCATCAATCCTTGGTTTTACATCAATCGAGCTTCCGTTATCAACAGCCTGCAACAACTCCAAAAAAAGACAGCCATTCAACACTCATGAGCAGAAAGAACCCAGCCCAAGGAATTAGGTACAGCTCAATATTAGATACAGACCATCCCCATTGAAGCGGCCACAAGAGCAGTTCGGTCAGCAATGGTAGCAGGGAGAGCTGTGTTTGCAGGGGGGAAAGCTCCTAGCTGGGGAGGCTGCAAGGGAAACATGTACATCAGCCAAGTAAAGCATAGACCCAAATACTAATAAAGAGAAAGAGAAGGGTAAAGTAGCAAAACAGGTAGGGAATAACTACTTTTACAACAGAACCAGAAGCCACTCTGGAAGGATCAAATGGAAGATTTTCCACATTTCTCAAAAGCCTAAATCCATCTGCATTTGCTAAAACTTTGACGCCATTATCACTTGTGGAAACAGCTAACAGCACACCATCCTTGTTAAACCGAATGCAAGGAGAAGCCTGAATAATATTCAAAGACTCAAAGCAAGTTAGGCAGGTCTTGGTCAGAAACATAATTTTATAGCGAAGGAATATGGACCTATCTAAAGATTACCGGAAGTCCACCCTCTGCATCAATGGTAGTCAATGGATTGAGACTATCCATATCCCAGAACTTAACCAAAAACTCATCCCCGGCAGCCAGGAATCTGTTCCTTGTAGTATCGAATTGCACAATTCCAACAGACTGTTTTCCGAGGCCATGGTATGAGCGCTTGATCGCGCCTTCACTCTCATTCCATTCCACGAGAAATGACTCACCTTCTTTGTTGGTGCCACACGAAAATAATCTGCAAGAAGAAAACGAACAGATGCATTAACATTGAGCTGCATGCATAACCCAAAACATCTGAAAAGGGATACAAAAGACTACTGGGAGAAAATAAAAGATATAGAAAGAGATGAGATAGACCTTGATCCATCCGCACTGTAAGCCATGGAGGTAGATGAATGACCAGGAGCATCATAGTCTACTCTTGAACCTTGATTATCGTAGAGCCATGCCTTGATTTTCCCATCAGTAGCAGTTGAGAAAATGAACTGGAAGACAGTAAAAAAGACAATATTCAAGATAAACTACTCTCTCCTATATGTTGTACACACAGTAACAACTAAATCACACCATGCATATCATAATCTCACAGAACCAACAACCACAAAGCCCTAACAATAGGTAATTAGATGGTCTTACTAGTGTAACAATATTCCTCCACTAAATAAAGGCCAAGTAGCAATACCCCCTAAAGGATGTGATGGATTGGCATACTCTTGATTAATACCTGAATGTTCTCCTTGTGATGTGGGCAAACAGAATGCACTGGTGCTTCATGACCCTCAAAAGTGTACTGCTTAACACCAGAGACTGCATCCCATACCTGGAAAATAAGAGCACTATCATAAGAAAAAAATCTTCACGTAAAATCGATAAGTTCATGAACTTCCTACTTGATCAGCTAGAGCACAGTAAGTACTTTAATAAGCTTGTCATCTCCACAAGTGACAACACTTAGTTGCTTGTTTGGATAGGAAAAGGCAAGATCATTGACACTGCCAGTATGAGCTTCAATCTGCAAAATATAGTAGATTGGAGTTCGTTAAATTAAGCTTGAAAAAATATCAGCAGATCATGAACAATGCAATAACGCAAAAACAATAACAAACCTCTAGGTGGTTTCTAAGATCACCAGAGCCATTGTAAGAGTAAAGATGCACTAGATGCTTGGAGTAAGCAACACCTGAGTTGGAAAAAGAAAATATCATACAGACAAATCAGTAAATATGCCTATTCAGAAAATAACCATATCGACCAAAATAAAAGCCACAAATTGTGAACACGCACGCACCAAAAGTTGCACCATCAGGACTCCACATCGCCCGGTTAACTGCCACAGTGTAGTCACTGGCTAAAGATGCCTGTTAGAGAAATTCAGTGGAGATGTAAGATTGGCCAAGGTATACCCAAAACCAAGGATAAGTTAAAGCAATCAGTAGGACAAACCTGCAGAGGCATAGTACATGCAGCAAGATCCCAGACCTTAAATTTGATAGAAGCCACCTTTTTCCCGGTAACTAACTCCCAAACCATGATATCACCAATGTTTGTGCCCACTAAAAATCCAGAAAAGAATCCAAGCCCAATGAATGAGTCATATAAAATAAACCATTCACAAGGGCATTAAATAGAAAACAACTATCATTTCATTGGACTAAACTAACCTAGCAGCAGAATTGGCTGTAGAGGATGGAAATCCAGACTCTTGACAGCAGAACCCTGAGGCAGATTTATTACAACATTCTTTGGCAACTCGTCTGAAGAGTATGAACTTTGACCATGGTTTTGGGTATTGTACGAAACAGGCAAAATATTGATTGGCAGATTGTTGACCTGAATAGGCATTACCCAAATAAACCATTAGGCAGGTTGCACAGCAACAGTTTCTTAGCGACCACCAAAAGCAGAAACATATGATTCAAAACTAAATTTCTTTCGGCTTTGCATGTTCTATTATCCTTCAGCAACCACACATGTTATCAAACACCAAAAAACAAATGTGGGACTCAAAAAAAATGTGTTAATCAAAAGTGCATAAAATATTTCAGATAAATATAGCATTTCTTGTACTGAGTGAATCTTATACTAGTTTAGCCGCTTCATATGCTCAGTATCAGAATCTACAGCTTTACCATAGAGAAAAAACAAAATTGGTCGACATAAATCTACATATCAACAGAAAACTCATCTCCTATAATAATCAAAGACACAGTTTGTCAAGCAGCCTCTTGACGTTACTCCTCTGGAATCCTAGAGCAAGGTGATATAAATAATGTAACACGTCCTAGCTAGTTATTAACTATAAATAACATAGAGATGCATACTTCATCTGATACTCCAAAAGCTCGTGTTCTTTTCAAAACATGTTCTGAATCAGCTGTTTGGTAATCAATGGCGGCAGTATTAGGAGGAGTCCTAGGACGCTTCAACAGAGCTGCTGCGAAGTATCAAACCCACATACAGGTGACAAGAAATTGATGAGTGCAAGTGCAATTGGATAAGAAGTCTGAACATTAATAAGGAAAGAAACCACTGAAGGATACTGCTTTTCAGAGAATTGCAACTTATATGTCATTATTCAACAATACCCAATGGAAAATAGAACACACCTTCCTGTACCAGAATGCACTTAGCTAAAAAAAAGTATAAATACATGTTCATTACTTAAAAAAAAAAGTGGTGCAGCAGCACATACATGCACTGTTAGGGGCACCCAGACTCATAGGTCCCGCGGAAGCTGCTGGATGAGGTACGGGAGTAGGATTTGCCATCCACCCAGCAAGAGAGGTAGATAAAGCTGCAGGTGCAGGCTGAAATGGCTGCAATAATTCATAAGGGAAATCAGGGGTGTGTGATCTTCAAATCAACTGCATGTAATGGACTCTGTTAATTACCCCATGAGCGCCAAGAGGAAATGCCCCAGGCTTGGGAATAGCAGCACTAATCAGTGGATTAGTTACAGGAGAAGGGGCACGAGCTCCATTAGGAGGACCACAAGTATGGTCAACAAAAAGGGTCTTAATATCTGGATTTGGACGTGGGTTCTTGCAAAGCTGATGCTGCCAATTCAAACTACAGACAAAACACAAGGAATTAAGAACATTTTCAAGAGAATAAAACTTGTGAGGAAGAACAACCAACCAAATGTATAAGCGGACCTCTGATTAATTAATGTCCTTAATCTGGAGTTTTTCAGTGTAGGAAACTGAAGCTTGTCACGGAACAGAGGATTTGCCTCAATCAACTTTTTCAGTTCAGCAAGCATTATTCCCCTAGCAGACTTAGTGTCTCCGTATTTGGATAGCTGCTCATTTTCTCTGCATTATAGTTAATCAAGATATAGTTCTTAATGGAGCTGTAGGAAGCGCAAAACGAATCTCTTAAAAAGCTATATTTCCAGACCTAAAGTTGTCCAAGGTCAGTAGTTGAGTTATTTCCTTGAACAGCTCCTCATTGAATGCTGAGAACACCTTCAAGTCTTTCACAAGTATCTCCACAGCTTTCACCCGTTCCCGTCTGAAAAATCAGGATATTGATGGGAGTAAATCAACTATTCAACTCGTAAAAGGAGCCAAGTCAACAAGCTATGTATCTTAAGTCAAACCTATCCAAGGCTTCCAAGTACTTCTGCTTCCGGATTTCAAAAAATATCTTCATAGAGTACCGATTGTCATCCACTTTGGTAAAACCAGAGAGGTACTTTTCAACCTCATCCCACTCACCACTTGTCACCAAATCTTCAAAGTACCTCATGTTGAAGAAGAATCCAGAATCTTGCTCCAATCTTGACCAAAAATAAACAATTAGAGCAAGGTAACGCATGATCATACGAATCAAGCACACAAGGCCACCCATAGACGGGCAAGCCGTCTCTTCCCTTAACCAAGTCAAAACCTTAGTTGTTGCTAAGGAAAGTAACAAAAACCCTCCACCTGAAATCTCTTAGGTGGTTCTAATCTGAAAACAAGTAGAGATTTAGAACCTAAAGAGTGAGGTTTAACCAAATTAATGCCTTCCACTCTAAGCTAGGATCGCGGGGCCAAGTACTCAAAATTGCCCATTTCAAAAACTGCCCATTTCAAAAACTGCCCTTTCAGCCAACACCATTGTCAACCAAATGGAGCACCTCATTCATTCTGCCCCCATACAGTATTTAGCTTCTCCTCAGCATCCTCCACTTTCGCGAATAAAAGCAATTCATAAAACGATAAAATTTAATAAATTTGTAGTAATACATTGCGGCAACTATATTTCCCGCCGTTGACGAGTCAAACCGTATTAACACACCATGCAACAAGGTAAATGGAGCAAACTTCTCACAATTAAGGGGGTGGGAAAAGGGCCAAAGAGTAAGAGAGCTCACTTATGAACAGTATCCTTGAATTTCTCCTCATCGAGAAACTGAAGTATGAGAAACACGAGCTCTCTACTGAGAGACGACATCTTCAGGGGTTTCCAGATTTCTTCCGCCGGACACTCTAAAACCCTCTCAGATCGAACACCTCGGCCGAAATGAACAGCTCAAACCCACCAACCAATCTTAATCCCTAAACCAGAGATTAAAGAATAAAAAATATAACAATTTTCTGAACTGAAAAAGGGTTGAACAAATCCGTAATTTAAATAAAGAAAACCAATAATTCTTACCTCTGGCCAGGCGAGGTAAAAGAGCGGTGTTCAGAAAGAGGATCAAGAAGAAATGTCTCTTTATCGAAACCGCTCGCAAGAGAGGATGAAAGAGACAGCGGTCGCTGTAGCAGAGTTTCTCCCTCTCCCTCTCTCTCTCTTTATTCTTCGTCCCTTCCTCTCAATCTGTCTCTGGCTCTTACAAGCACCATCTGGTGAGAGATATGTAAGAGAAGAAGCGGGGGTGGGGCATTTATAGGGAAATGTGGGAAGCTAGAAGAAAGAAGGGGAGAGAGAAATTCGACGATAGATAAATTGAAATGGCGATAAAACACAAACAAAAACAAAAGATATACTACTATTAAATGCTCGTATAATCTCGTGGAACGTTCAGACGATACGCTGTAATAGGCATAGCATGGAGCGAACCGCGAGATTTGCTTCACGAGATTTTGGAGTCCGTTGTATTATTTGTACTTATCATGCATCGCACCGAAAAACGGAGAGCGAAAAAATTGAGTGATAAGCTTTTCTCTTGTCTTATAAGCTCAACTACTTATAATCATAATAAGGACACTAGCGTATCGTCTTTTATAGCGTATCGCACTTTTTGACGTTCTGTGTTTGTTTGGAAAGTTTCATTTTGAAAAGGAAAAAAAGAGTTTCCGGATTTCAAAGAGATAGGTACCTAATTTTTAAGTATTGAAATGTCATTATATTTTTTCCCTATGAAATGTTGACCAAAAAAAAGATAAAAATATCTTTGTTATTTAATAAAACATTTTGAAAGTTCATGATATACTATTAGTTGTTATCAAATTCCTAAAAATTTAAAATATTATAAGAAAAATATAAATAATTATAAAAAAATATTAAAATATATTATAATGGTAAAATTTTAATATAAGTATGAAATTTTTTAAATAATTCTTTGGAAATAAAAAAATCTTATCAAACACCATAAAATATAATATAATTTTTTAATACATAGTAGGTCTAATTTTTATTCATTACTAGTTTTTAGTGGAGGAGCATGTTTAATAGTTAGAGAAGGTAAAGAAAATAAGAAGTAATTAAATTAACTCCTTTTCACTTGACAACTTTTCAACATTATGACTTTTTATATTAGTTTTTTTTAATTATATTTTGTATACAAATTTTAAAATATTTCTTCAAGATAAATTTAAATATTTTTGTAAGTAATATTATGTTTTTAAAAATTTATATTCTATTTTACAAATAACTTTAATGACATAAATTTCTATTATTTATTTCTTAACTTTCTAATGAGTTCATCGAAGGAGAAAACCGGGAAGGGGATGGGGGAGAGCGTAATCGAACTTGAGATCGCTTCTGCTTTATTACACTACAAGAGAAATCAGATTTCGCTACCACTGTATATCAGTAGCTAAATCATCAGTTTTGGTAGCTAAACACAACGGGCTACTGCATTTTATGATTTCGCTACTGATATATAGTGGTAGCGAAGGTCCTAGTGGCTAAATTGAAAATAGCTACCGTTTTGGAATTCGGTAGCTATTTCGCTTTGGTCTCGCTACTACTTTTCTCATAGCTAGATATTGCTACCGTTCTGGAATGAAGTAGCCAAACGGCTACTAGTTTAACAGTAGCAAAATGGCTACTACTGTGACAGTTGCGAAATCGTTACTAGTGTAGCCGTAACAAAATCGATACTAATGTAGCAGTAACAAAATCGCTACTACTTTAATAGTAGCAAAATCGACACTATTATAGCAGTAGCAAAAAAGCTACTATTATAGCAATAACAAAAACGATACTAAAATGTTGGTAGCAAATCGGCTACTACCAAAGAAGTATCAAAGTTGCTACTAATATAACAATAACAAAATCGATACTAGAATATTGGTAGCAAATTGTCTACTACCAAAGCAGTATCAAAGTTGCTACTAATATAGCAATAACAAAATCGATACTAGAACAACAGTAGCGAAATAGCTACTAGCAAATCAGTCTAAGTTGCTAGTGCTACAAATATAGCTACCAGCTTTTGACTCTACTGTAATACACTAATGCTACCAACATATTAGTAGCTAAAATGAAAAATCCATGCAATATAAAATTCAATACCAGATCTGTATTATTTGCCAATTTTAAATCTAATGCTGATACCAGTATTGAAAAAACAGAATAACCCAACAACTTTTCAAAGCTGTTTTGAACACACGCATAACCAAACAAATTTTGATTCATTCATAACAAATAAGTGTTAATACCACCATATAACCAATTCCTCACTTATAAGTGAGTGTATGTATATCGTGCGGTATATAAAGGAGTTAATCACAAGTCTGATAGAATGCATATGCGTATCTAAACTAAAATTATAGACGTAACTAACAATTAGCTTTTGAACAAATATACTAAATGATGAACTATGTAGCCTTAATACTCTCGAATTAACTTCAAGTTCTCATAACTTCTCTAATCAGGTCCTTGCTCGTAATTATGTCCAAAGTGATCAGCAGATTGAAGAAAACCTGAAAGTTAGAGAAACAAATGTTACAAACCATAATTGCATTAATTAACCACCTAAGTTGAAGTTACAATTAAGATGAAGAACACTTCTATCAACTGAAAGTGGCGAAATTTTTAGTACACTTCTATCACCGGAATTCCGTCGAAAGTATAAGATCTGACAAGAGATCCTATAGAGCACAACACAAGGAGCAATTACCTTCATTAACTTAAAAAAAAACACACACACACAACTACTGCCAAGGTGCAAGAAACATACATTATTGCTAGTAATGTATTTTGAGCTCTCCAAGTAAACACTTTCTGTACTTCTTCACATGGAAACACAATAGAGGTCTCCTCTATGCAAAATAATAACAAAAAATAGAAATAAAAACTGTACAAAAATTTGACATACAAAAACACAGAGCAAGGGAAAGGAACCAAGAGTAGAGGTAAAAAGTGACAAAATGGAGAAGTAAATCATCGTCCAAACCCAACCCCCACCCCTACTTATTCTAGTATTCACCAAATAAGCTACTGTAAGTAGTAATTAAGTTGCTGCATTTCCTCCTATTATTCCATTCTTTATATTCCAATGCTAATTAACTTAACCAAAAATCAGAGCTAGTAAATTCTGTCAATACACAATCTGAAACTAAAAGAGATGGCAAACAGACCCATGATGATCAAGATGGATATCACAGCTGGAATACTTGTCAGGGTTTAAGGATTTGCAGCACAATGATTAACAAGATGAAAAACACTCCATGATGAACAAGATGGACAGAACAGAGGTATCCTCTATGCAAATACTAAGAAAAACACAAATAAAAACAGTAGAAAAATTCGATAACAATATATGAGTGCACAAAAATACTTACATATCAAAACATACCTACGCAGTCATAGATGCACCAGCCGCCCCACTTCCTGGGTCATCAGCATCTGGAGATTGTGTAGGTGTATACTGACTACCACAGTGTTGCTGCATCAGCTGAAAAAGCTTGAAATTGTTGTCTCATTAAATTCATTCCTCTTCTTGTTGGCGAAACTTATCCTCTAAGTATGTTGTTTTACTCCTCTGCTCCAACTCTTGCGTTACTTTCTCACACTCCTCCTTCTGCTTCATTAGTTTATCCTCTAACATAGTTACGACGGAAGGTGCATATGCCACAGTGGAAGCTGCTTTGTGTGAAGTCTTATAATACAAGTCACCACAATTCCCTAACCCGGGCACCTTCCCTTTCTTGCGACCACCAACAGCCTCGTAAAATATTTCATTTGGGCTCTTCTCCATGTCTTGCGACTCATACATTTGTTGTTGCTGTTGGAACTTTTCCTACAACATATGGATATAATATACAAACATTAGTAAGAAGCCTCCACGTATTATTGTCAAAATAAATATGCCTCGAAGACTTAAAAATTAAGTTCCTTGGTCAATAATTAAAAAATAAATAAGATTAGAGTAGTGTAAGGATTTCAAACCATATATATGAAAAATGAAAGGAAAGAAGAATGACTACATAAATCAAATAATACAAAAAAGTTCAAGTTAATCATTAACAATTAAAAATCAAATGTGATTCAACAAAAAAAGGATGAGGGATGTTACAAGTCCCTCCAATTGTTCTTACCAATGTCATCACCAAGAATGAAAAGGAGAAAATATAAAAAAAATAGATAAGTGATTATTTTAATTTACCATAGTTTCTTAGCCTTCACACCACAAAAGACCATATCTCCAGCGGTTGTCTTCTTTGTGTGTGCGCGAGTAAAGAGTTGAGGAGCAGTTGGGAGAACCCCGTTATTTTCTTTAGCCTATGTTATAGCAGATACATTAGTAAATTACTTTAAAGAACAAAATTGAATCAAATAAATCATAAACAACACATTAATTATATATACTGTAATATATTTTTTAATTTTATAGTGTTTAAATTATTATATATAATTTTATTCAAAAATATTTAATTAATTTTAAATAATGTATATAATATTTTTATACATTATATAATGTATATTTATTTAAATTTAGAAACAATATATTTTTATTTTTATATCATTAAAGTATAAATAATATTATAAATTAATATAGATATATTATATATTTTCATATTTATTAAACTATAAATATTGTATAAATGCTTATATATATTAATATTTATTAAATATATTAATAAAATATATTATTATTGGAGGATAAATTATATCACGATATAATGTTGTAATTAACATTGTTGCTTGGCTGGTTAACCATTTATGAAATCATAGTTTCCAAGTTATGGTGGATTTTTGTAAATTAATACTCATACTTCCGCATACTTATCTTTATACACATTAATCTTGGGTATGTCTTAAAAATATATCTTTCATGATTATAATGGGTGTGTTTTTGTAATTATATAGTTATCACACATTAAGGTTATAAGAGAATTATAATTTTGCGACCGCATAAAAATTAGCTGTAATTTCTTATAATGTAGCACAATGTCGACAACAAGAATCTTATTAACATCATTACTCAATAGCAATTTAATAATTTAAGATAGTAATAATTTTTGTGCTTGTTTAAAATATTTGCTACCATCGCCCAAACAGTAGCAGAACAGTAACCGTGGTCAAGTGTCAGTAGCAATTTCATTATTTTAGCTTATCTATTTGGTAGTAGCAACTTTAGTAGCAATTTAGCTACTGGTTATAATATTTTCGCTACTGTTGCTTTAATAGTAGCACAATAGCTACCATAATTGAATTAGACACATCCATCAGTAGCTATTCCTTAATTTAGCTACCGACCTTGGTAGCTAAATTGTTGTTACTAAGAGAACCAAGATGAATTTAAAAAGAGCTACTAATGGTAGCAGTCTTGTCAAGCGGTAGCGATTTCGCTACTATTTAAAAAATTTAGCTACTGTTGTCGTTATTGTAGCAAAATAGACACCACTATGTTAGTACCATTAAAAATCAGTAGCGATCTTCACAACGGGCTACCAACATATGTGCGGTAGCTAATTATCGGTAGCTAATCTGATTCTCTTGTAGTGTTATGACAGGCGCGGGTACCTTTGTCTTGATAAGGACTGGGGCAACTTCCGGGGATGAAGATAAAGATTGGGCACGCCATCCGGAGCTGACCTGCACACACTCCCGCCGTCTTTCATTGGGTTTTGAAACACCCTAGAAAACCGTAGTTACATTTATTATTGTATGTGCACTTGTATTTACTTTGAATTAACATAAGTTTGTGCATAGGAAATTAGTGTGATCATGAGTGTTAGGAATATATAACAATTAGTTAAAAGGCACCTAGACATTATAGTAAACATGTTACCTTCCATAGAAGTTATTATATTCCTAACTTGTACAAATGTAAATTCCTAACATGTACAATGTACAATATGTGCTAGAATGTATATGAAATAACTAACTAGTGTTATTCTATTTTATTCCTAAAATATAACCTAAGATATATAACTAGAATATTAGCTAATGTAACATATTATTTTCGGACCATACATGGTCTAAAGGAAGTCAACAAAATCCATGTGAAATGTATCATTGTTACAATGACATGTTAAACTTATATTACCGGTTGTATATGTATATAATTAGCTAATTTATTCTCTTGTCATCATTACTTATTTTATACCTTAATGTAGACAGCCAAACTAGGTCTTTCTTCATCCTTAAGTAACCTTCATTTTCTAGTAAAAACAAAGCCAAACAAGGCCTTGTACAAGTCCTACAATTAGCGCCAGCTTGGTTATGTTTCAGACATGTAACAATGTTATATGTCACTGAATTAATACATTTGTCTTACATAATCATTGTTGTCATTATACCCAAGCTTATCTACATATGTAACCGACCCTCTTTGCTAAATATCACACATCCATGAGCAATTAAACAACAAATTAAATCAGCTCACATATGTTAACATTGCCGATTTTATGTTGTTTCAAATATTATACTTTGTCTTCATGTAATCATTGCTAGCCATGTTAATCTTAGCCAGCTAAGAGGTTGGCGCCTCTCCCTGTTTAGTCACCAAATTGTGTGGATTCATCTAAGTTAGCCAACAAACTCAGCCAATAGGAATTAAACAACAACATGAATTAGATGTCATTACACTAGATTTCCTTGGCTGAATGGAAAGGATTATCTCATCTCATTCATGATTGTTGTTGGCAGCTTACTCTTCCCATTCTTGAACTTCTTTCTTCTACCTATTCACTCACGTAGTCTTCAAAGTAGTAGAAGGAAACTAGAAGAAAATTAACAACAAGAGGATACTAGTACAAACCAAGAGCAAGTGTTGATTGTTGTTGTTGTTTGTGTTGTCTTGCGCAAGTTTAAGGAGGAGAAATCAAGTGCAACTGCTGGGAGAATTTAGGAGAAGGAATGAGGATAATTTACCTGTAGAAATCTTAGAGAAACTAGCAAGAAATGGCAATAAGGAATCAGGTAACTTCCATGTACAACAAGAGTTAAAAATAGATTTTTCTTGGTGATGTTTTTATTTTCAATGGATGATAATTCTTCATTTTTTCCTTGGTTTTTGAGATCATTTCTAGCTGATTCTTGGAGGTTAAACCCTTCTATTTAACTTGTGTAATTCATTGTTATGAGCAAGAGGTAAGTAAGAACAAGTTAATTGTTACAAAAATGTGCTTTAAGGTTGTTTTGTTACAACCGGTTACATAAGATTGTGTACTGACCCTTTTCTTATGTTTCCTAGCTTGATTTTCTAGTATAAAGATGCTATTTAGTTGTCTAAATAACCAGTTCGAAGTGGGTGGTAAGTTGGATAGATTTCCTAGATTAAAATAACAAGTTAATCATGATGTACATTTAAAAGTTACAAGTGTTGTCATGAATGTAACCGATTTGGAAAACTCTTAAGGGGGTTGAATTTCTTATGTCCAATAGATCATTGAAGCTTAAATATAGTAAATAAGGGTGGATGATCACCAGGTTAAGCTAAACTATATAAAACAACTTAGACGCATAAATTGTACAAAGGAAAGGCAATAAAAGAACATGGTTGTTGTTAGGTTTGCTCTTGAATGTTTTTGTTGTCGGTTTGTCCAAAAACTTGGGTGTTGGTTTGTCTTGATTAAAAGTGGTATGTTAACATGTGTTTGGTGTTTATAATGGTAAGAAAAGATGACTAAGGTCCTAGGTAAGTTACCTAGAAACTCGGTTGTAAACTGTAAATGTTCATTGTTGTTGTTTTGAGTAATCGAAGGTGGAAGTGAGTAAGTGTGCTGATTCTCTTGTGTTTTAGAGATCATTGAGGCTTCTACTAACTATATGATGCTGGATGACTACTTGGTTCAAGTAAACTTGGTGAATTTTCTTGGATGTACATAAGTGTACAAAGTGTTTACAATGGTAAATTATAAATGTTGTTATTGTGTTACTTCTGTCCATCGGTTGTTATGGTTGGTTATACTGACCTTGTGTGATGATATAACTTGTGTTTTATTGACATTGAGGTAAGGAATGAGGCAAGGAAGTGCCTAAGCCAATTGGTAAAGTGTTCATTGATTATTACTCCTACCAATGTATTGGAGTTTACTATTATTGCTCCTACCAATGTATTGGAGCTAAGCCATCATGATCTACTCTAAGGTAATGGTTTACCTTAGGGGGTGTGCACACTTAAGGACACGGGGTGAGGTGTAGGGGTTGATCTGGGCATACAATCATTGGTTGAGGTGAAGGGGTCAGACCTTTAAATCTGGGCATACGACCTATAATGATGGATGTTGTACTTGTAATACCCTTGAGGTTTGCCTCCCACCTCGATTAAAGGGGGGAATGAACCACTCCTTATATGGGTGGGGATACCTCTCCTTGTTGTGGGGCCTTTTGGGGCTAGGAAACCCCAAGAACAAAACTGTGCGGCCTGCGTGCCAGAGCGGACTAAATCATAACAGTGGGAATTGGGCTGTTACAATTGGTATCAGAGCTATACCTAGGTCGGTGTGCCTAGGGATGGAAATTATAAATGGATATCCGTTAACCCGATCCACCTGATTTAAATAAACGGATGAAAACCCGAAATATACGGATGACGGATCAGATGACGGATGATTGAGTGACGGATCGGATCGGGTGACGAATGAAGTTTTTTCATCCGTCACCCGATCCGTCTTTATCACCTGACCCGTCATCCGTTTAAAGTTACACCTTGTCTTATTTCAAGTAACCAAACAAATTTTATAGAATTTTTTTAAGAAAACTACAAAATACGTTCCATTTTTGTTGTCTCTCTCATACAACGCAAAATTATGTTTATTTTCATATTGATATTGGTGGAATATTTGATTACGTTGGAGTAAAGTTTCTTAAAATACAAAGAAATTTTACCTTTCGCAATACAAAAATAATTTATATTCATTACTATTATAAAATTTATTGTTTATGATATATAAACGATTATCACCCGATTATCACCTGATCCACCTAAATCACCCGTGGTTGGCGGATGGACGAATGATGGATGAAGAATATACGGGTGACATATGGATGGATGATAAATGATATATCCGGGTGACAGATGCGGGTGATGCTTCACCCGACCCAAACCCAACCCATTGACATCCCTAGGTGTGCCAGTGTGGCCCGCGAGGGCGCTGGGCTCCCAAGGGGGGTGGAGTGTAATACCCTTGAGGTTTACCTCCCACATCAATTGGAGGGGAGAACGAACCACTCCTTATATGGGTGGGGATACCTCTCCTTGTTGTGAGGCCTTTTAGGGCTACGAAACCCTAAGAACAAAAACGTGCGGCCTGCGTGCCAGAGCGGACAATATCACAACAGTGGGAACTGGGCTTTTACAGTAGTTGTGGTGGAACTTGACATTTTGCTAACCTTTTCATGGTTTTGTTATTCTATTATCCTTGTTGTCATGGATGTGCTATATTATTATCATTGTTTCTATGGTGATGTATACTTGGTGTTTTACAAGAATAAAATGTATTTTACATGTTGTGGTGGGAGTTACTTAGCTTTGCTGATTTTGGCTTTATGCCATGTGGTCTTTTTTCTATGATTGTATGACTAACCACAAATACAGGATATGATGGTGCTTCTCCCTGGTCATGAAGTTGCACAAGAGTGATGAGCTAAAAGGGACTAGAATCAGAAGTTAGAAGGCGCTGTAGTTATTTCCATAAAATTCGTATGTAATGTGTTGAGAACATCTTTTGTGTTTTTGATGTAAGATAGTAAATAAAGTGTAAGTTAATGCCTAGTTTTGAAAGAAGATATTAGTCGATGTTAGTGAGTAAATGTTGTAAAGTTTAGAAGTTAATTTTGGGAAGTACAAATTGTCAAAGGTTGTAGTTAGATTTATGAATATATATGAAGTTTATAAGTTATCTTAAAATGGTTTAGTGTTGGTATTTAGCCTTAGCAATCACTAGTGAGAGGTTGTGGCGGTAGCACCCCGGATAGAATTTGTAAGTCTTCCGCTGCACTGTTCTGAGTTTTTGTAGATCTACAATTTGGGGTGTTACAGGTTTCAACCCACACATCAGTCCCACAAGTTCTTTTTTTCTCAAAAAAAAAAGACAATAACTTATTTTTAAAAATGTGAAAAACAAAATTTTGAAAAGGGGATAATACGTTATCGCCCCTCTCCTAGTCCCACAAGTTCTTTTTCTTTTAAAAAAAGGAACTTCTTTTGCTTTGAATTTAATGGGTTTTATTTTCATCGACAAAGTCCCACTAGCAATCTATATTAGCTTTATTCTGAGTCTCACCTATTAGCCCACCCCTTTTTGGTTTTTGTAAGAAAAGAAAAAGGGTCTCCGAGGGTTTTCTTTTGCTACTGTTGTTTTTCAAAATTTCCAAAAACATAGCCCAGTTGTTGGGCCAACTTTTTTGTTCGCAAACAGTTTTCTTTCCTCTGCCAAAAAACTGAAGTTGCAGCGTCTCTACTACTGCTCTGCCAAGTTTAATTATTGCTTTATCAGAAAAGAGAAAAGAGGAAATTTGCCCTTTTTATTTATTTTGAACCCCACCTCTATATTTCTTTTCTTCCTTCTGTTCCACCACTTTTTTGACCATTTGTCCTCCCCTACTTCCACACTCTCTCTGGCTTCCGGCCTTCTCTACTTTCACTAGTACAAAAAATACCTATTTCGACGGTTATAGAGGCAACCGCTGAAATAGGTGTCTTTTTTCCAGACACTAAAAATCTCGGAGCCCTATTTCGTCGGTTGTCTTTACAACCGCCGAAATAGAGTCATTTCCCGGGAATTTTTTTTCCGAAATTTTTGAAGCCGAAATAGACTTTATTTAATTATATATTTGTTCGTCAGCCTCATCTCTTCATCCTCTCTTCTCTCACTGTAATTTCCCATCCCTAACTGGCGAATACATGCGGTCTGCTCCTCTCTTCTTCTCTCATGGTGATTTCGCAACCCTAACCGGTGAATAAACATGCTCGGCGCTCCTCTCTTCATCTCCTTTTCTCACGGTAAATTCGCAACCCTTACTGGCGAACAAACATGCTCTACGTACCTCTCTTCATCCTCTTATCTCACGGTAATTTTGCAGGCGAACATACATGCTCTGCGCTTGTGTTCATACTCTCACGGTAGTTTCACAACCCTAACTGATGAACCGGTAATATACTCAAACTGAAGTAGTTCATTGCGAACCAGTAATATTCTCAAACTTGCAGGCAAACATACATGGGGCGCTCGTGTTTGCACCTCTGTCGAAAATCACTAGAACTGCTGCCGAGGTTGAAGACGACACAAAAATTGATTTTTTTAAAAAAAGGACCTATTTTGGCGGTTGTAGCTAACAACCGCCAAAATAGGTGTGTTTTTTTGTTCTAACACGGGCCTATCTCGGTGGTTTTTAGCTAACAACCGTCGAAATAGGCCCAAAACAACCACCAAAATAGGCGCTTTTTGTACTAGTGTTTCTCCAGCTGGATTCGACACCACCATTGTTGATGTCGAATCAATTTCTTCTATACAGGTTGCACCATTTTTTGCATTTTCATATTCCCGAGCTTCATCGTCATCCCGGTTAACGATTAGCAAGCTGGAGAAAGCACTTGGAAGCCTTTTCGTTCCAAAGGGGACAATTTTGCGCTTCCTACCGATGATTCTCATCCTATTGATGATTTTGGAAATGGTTTTGTTGTTTATTCCAAAATTTTCAGCCAAGGTCTTACCCTCCTCCCTCATCGGGTTCTAATTGACCTTTTGAATGCTCTTCAAATCACCCTCGCACATCTGCATCATGATGTCGTTGCCATGATTATGTCCTTTGTCATTCTCTATTATGGGGAATAGATCGATCTCTTTGCTTCTTTTTTCCTTGAATTCTTCACCCTCCGTGACGCTAATGACGGTGCCTCCTTTACTTTGAAAATTACATGCTATCGTGTCTTATTAGAGAGCATACTCCTGGAGCAAACATTGGTGTGTCATCTTCCCTCCTCCCAGGAGGTTTATAAGAGCCCGTCATTTTCTCGTCTACTCCACCAAAACTATTGTATACCCTCCTAATGAAGAACAAGATTCTAAAAGGATGGACAAAAAACTGAGAAGCTAGAGCGGTCATCCCTTAAAGCTAGAATCTTTCTTCACGGAAATCAGTCTCAAGATTTTACAATCCCATGCTGGAGGTGAGCTTTTCGTCGGGCACCTTATGACTTTTACTAGAAAAGGTGATACCTTATTTGTATTATTAACCTTACTCCTTTCTTTTCCCAGATTTCCTCTTATCATCTAAGTTTCTCGTTGTTCAATACGGGTGGGATCCGTTTCATGCAAGGTTCAAGGAGACCAAGATCCTTCCTTACTAGGGTCTGGTAGTAAAGCAATGTCTCACAAGCTACTACTAAAGGATTGCAGCGATGCTCCCAGAGCTTCTTCCCAGAAGAGGAAGAGGGTGGAGGAAAATCTTACTACCGAACCCATCGGTCTGAATATCCCGCACCTTCCTTCTTCCCAAGCTGATTTTCTCCGGGGTTCCTTTCAGGGAATTCCTCTGGATGACTCCTCTTTTTTCCCTTCCTTTGTTATTAATGTTTTTACCTTGTAGGATTTGTTCATTGTCCTTACGATGGCACATGCTCTCTGTCATCCTCTTTCAACTCTTTGCGCTCCAGTAACTTCCCTACTTCCAAATTTCACCATTTTCCTTTTTATTTGTCTATTTGTTCATTTGACCTTTTATACAGCGTGTGCACGTTTTTTTGTTGTTGTCACAGAGCCTCTTACAGAATTTGAGGATGTTGCCCTTCAACATTATATGGATAGAAGGCTGGATTAATTTCCGATGAAGGGGCCTGGTGAGTGTTCTCAACCAAGGGGAGTACACCCCCGGAAAACTTGTTGTTATGGAAAGGAGCTTTTGATGGGCCTGACTATTGTTGTTGATACTGATGGCATGAGCGAAAACACTTATAAAAAGAAACATAGAAGAAGAGCACAGAGCATGATCCTTGTATGTTTCCAAAGGAACTTCTCGCGTTACACCCGAAGATGTCTCCGGAGGCACTTTTCCTGTCTTAGTTGCTTCTGGTCACGTTGATGCTCTGCTAAAGAGTAAAGACTAACACTAAGTCTCTGGCGCCCGGATTTGGAAGTGTTTCAGTAGTCCATTTTTCTCCAGAGGGTATCCCAGACCATTAAACGGAGACTGGTCAAAATAGCCCAAGGGAAACCTTTCTTTTGAAGGGAGGTCCTATTAAGTTAATATCCTTTAGTTTTGATGATAGCAAACTTGTGTTGTTTATCTAATATGTTTTTTGAGATTTGAGATTCAGATAAACAGGTAGAGGAGTGGCTTAGCACGCAAGGTTGCAAGCGCACTACATTCATGACATGTGCCTAACTAGTCGGGCACCTGTCTAGGAGAGCTTCCGATAGAACTTCTAGTACACACAAGAAGTCAAGCACCACACGACCATATCTCTCATGCATCAGACATAATACAAGGACAAAATACTTCAAGAAGTTCGACGAACTCATGCAGACTTTTACATTCACATAAGCAACCAGCTCACGACAAAGGCATAGTTCATTAATGTGCAAGACAATAAGATAAGTCAGGGCCATTAAGAAGCATCTATTATGAAGCAATAATGAAGTCTAAGAGAGCATTTATGAGCACTAATGAAGCAAGACAAGTTCATGCAAGTGGAGAGTGCTAGTGGTGACCGACCACTTGAGTGTTTGCCGCCGACGTGTCCAATCACAAGGCAACACGTGTCTTGACGGCTACAGATCAAGCTGAAGATTAACCTACATTCGAGTATGGCTATTCTGCTAGGGGATGAAGAAGCAATCGACTCCTAGAGTCTAGGAGATCATAGGTTGTTAGTTATATCTTAACTAACTTGTATAAATATAAGTATAATGTCCTATGAAACATAACTTGGCAAAAAGATAAAAAGAGAGAGATAAAAAGAGCAAGTGTGAGTCAGACTAAAGTGTGTGTAAGTATTAGGGAGTTGGTGAGCTGGATAGGACTGGGTCTGAGAGTTAATACTTTGTGTATTTGATAGAATGATCAGTCGAGGAACGGTTGGGGAACTGTAGGCTGACGGTCAGGAGAGGGTAAAGGACTTAGGGATAAAGTCCTAAACTGTCCCAGAGTCCTTAGGTAGGGCGAGGGAGATTGAGTGAATTTCTGTGTGTAAATTCTCAATCAAAAAGGAGTTTCCAGTTTGATTTTATTAAGTGTCTTTCCTCAACTATCAAATAGTTCACATAGGACAATTGTACGTCCACGATCAATCGAGGACGCATCAAGAGCACCAATCAGTTTCAGGTCCTTCTGTATACTGAAAGTAAACTATCCTGCCTCTTTGTCTTTTTTATGGGAGCAAGCTACTGAGCAGTATAGAGACTATTGATAAGTACGGAATTATCCAGATTTATATGCTTAATTTGATTAATATATTATTAGATTTTGTGATAATTTCCCCTACTTATGTGTTAATTTATACTATACATGAATAACTCCCCTTGCTTGTGGTTTTATACTTAAACAGGTGAAAATACTAGGAAAAAATGTATGGAAACACATGCATGCCAAGAGGTTAACAATCAAGACGGGACCGAACAGGAGTCAAAACAAGGTGTTAGGAGCATTTTGAAGTCAGTTTAGGTCTTTGTCCGGACCTTTAGACCAGGACCACACCAGAGCATAACGTTCTGCCTATTTTAGAGCCTAGTCCGGATCTACAACCTAGAAATAAACCCATACCAGACTCGGAGGAACGCGAATCATATTTTCGTCCAGCCCGAGCGTCCAGATCCGGACGCGGATCTTTTCACCTGGTCGTGAGACAAATTGGTCTGGGTATTTAGCCCAGACACAAATCCGAACCATGCTATACTTTTGTCACGCGGACTAAATTACGTGAGACTTCTGAGTATTACACCCGGATGTAAATTTGGACCAAAAAGACGAGGGAGCACCACGTCGTTCTGATGAATGAAGAGAGGAGTATATATTTCGAAATCAGAAAACAAGAGATGAGATCTACTATTCTTCCAATTTTCCAGCCCTAGCCGTCTAGACAAAGAACATAGACAACTTGGAAATGGGAGCAGAAGACAGAGACGAAATTCGTAATCAGTTCGACAACTATTACGTAGTGTTAAAATTTCTCTTGTAGTTTTCTTAATATTTAACACTACGTGATTAATATTACGTAGTATAATCTCGTGGGAGCAGAAGACAGAGACGAAGAGATGGGATCTTCTATTCTTAAAATTTCTCTATCACGTTGTGTTAAATATTAATTCTTTATAGATTGTAGTTTTATTCCTTAATTCATTGTCAAATTCTCTTGTGATTTATTATTGCTTGAGTTTATCTAGATTGAATTGCTTACAAATGAGCATTATGACATTCATTAGACCATAGGAATACTACTAGTGAAACTTGAGACGGTATTTTCCCAGGATTAGCTGACTAAAAACCAGATGAATTGTGAACACTACTAGTTTATTAATAAACTCGTAACTAGAGTTAGGATTTTGGAATTGCTAGTAAGAATCTATTTTATGGGAGATCGGTTTTAGATTAATTTAGATGTGAGGTTGCAATCTAGGATTAGGAAAACACTCCGGGAAGGGAATTGAAGAACTAGGGTGAAGTATTAAACCAGGATTCCCTGTTTAGCTTGTCAAGAAGATCGTCTTTTATTGTGTTCAATTTAATTTATTTACTTTCTATAACAAACCCCCAATTTTCTTGTTATTTGATTTCAACAATTTATTATTTAGATTAGAATAGAGACTCAATCTAGACACTGTCTCTGTTGGTTCGATAACCTGAAGAAACACTTTAGGAAAACTGGCTGTGATTGACCGGTACATTTGTCGTATTAGGTTCAACCCATACAAGTTTTTGATGCCATTGTCGGGGAAGCACAATTATTTACTTTGGTCTTTATTCTATTTTTCTTTTCTTTATTTTGTTTAATTTATTTTTAGTTTATTTTTAGTTTTGGGTTAGTTTGTTTATTTGTTAATAATCAGTTTGATATTTAATTTTGGTAGTTTGATTGTTTTTTATTTTTATAGTTTATTTTTTCTGAGATTTTTATTTTATTAGATTAGTTTAATTTTTGTTTAGTTTTATTTTATTTTGTTTATGTTTTATCTTGCTATTTTAGTTCATTTAGTTTTGGATTTATTTTATTTTGTTTTTAGTAGTTTAATTATTATTCTATTGTAGTTGACTTAAAATCTATAATGGGCTGCAAATTATAGGCCCATCATTAGGGGGGTTTGAGGGGGTTAGCCTCCTGAAATTGGCGGATTCTCCCAAATACGTCCTCGACCTGTCGTGGACGTGTCTTTTATGTCGTTTGTAACTATTTGATAATTTGGGAAAGACAGAATAAACTCAAACTGGAAACTCCATTCGATTGAGAATTTACACACAAAAATTCACTCAATCTCCCTCGCCCTACCCACGAACTCCAAGACAGTTTAGGACTTTATCCCTAAGTCCTCTATCCTCTCCTGACAGTCGGCCTACAGTTCCCCAACCGTTCCCTGACTGGTCAGTCTATCAATTTCACCCAGTATTAACTATGCAGCCCAGTCCTACCCTGCTCACCAACTCTCTAGCCCTTACACACACTTAGTCTAACTTATCTTCACTCTAAGGTTTTCTCCTTTATGATCCACACCTAAGACGGAAGTTTATGAACCATATTTATACACATAGGATTTGTAATTGATGATCTATGACTTACTGTACTCTAGGAGTCGTTTGCCTCTTTATTCTCTACAGAGTAGCCAAGTTCAAATATAGGTTGAGCCTCAACTTGACCTGGAGTCGTCACAACACGTGTCGCCTTGTGATTGGACACGTTGGCGGCAAATACTCAAGTGGTCGGTCACCACTAGCGCTCTCCACTTACTTGGTCTTGTCTGGTTCATTAATGCTCATAAATGCTCTCTTCCAGACTTCATTTGGCTGTGTGATAGTGTGCATTAATAACCCTTGACTTATCTTGTTACCGTGCACATTAATGAGCAATGCTTTTTGTCGTGAGCTTAGTTGCTTGTGTGGATTTCTGAGTCTACATGATTTTGTCGAACCAATTGATGTATTTTGTCCTTGTATTATTTCTGATGCATGAGAGATAGTCGTGTGGTACTTGACTTTTTGTGTGTACTAGAAGTTCTAGTGGAGCTCTGATGACAGGTGCCCGACTGGTTGGGCACAAGTCCTGAATGGAGCGTGCTTGCAACCTTGCGTGCTAAGCCACTCCTGTGCCTGTTTATCTGTGTCTCAAAGCTTATCAAACATATTAGATAAACAACATAGGTTTGCTATCATCAAAACTAAAGGATCTTGACTTAACAATTTCCCCCTTTTTGATGATGGCAACCAATACGAAATTATATGTACTTGGCACCTTGAAGATATTCCCCCTAAGATGAATTCCCCCCGAGTTCGTTATCATATCACGAAATATCACATAGTAAAGAGGTTTTCATTAAGATTACGTGTGATACAAGAGATTTGATGGACATTTGTCACAAGTACATATCTTTCCCTTTCTCCCCCCTTTGCCATACAGCAAAAATAGGGAGCAACTACACGAATGAAAGTATTGAAAAGACCATATTGGGGGATTTGCGCTTGGATGTGACAGATGAGGAAGAACTTTCCGTGTCACGGCTATCTCCTTCAGAGTAACTGTGGAAGGATGAGTCCATGGACATGAGTGAATTCGTGGAGTCACCCGTGATTGATTGACTAGTGCTGACATTAGTGAACCAGGCGGATGATATGTAACACCCCTACCGCTAATCAAGTAATTATCTCCTAATCCGTCTCAATTACCAATACCAAAGCAGCGGAATTCTTTCTCCAAACGGTGGGTGATACAATGCCGTTAGTCACCCACGTGACTAACAAGGCCAATTCCAAATACAAATACAATATTGGTCTGATGAACTAGTATACCGAGTACTCTATTCCAATCAATACATTTCATTCCTTAATAAAATCACCATACAAATACAATCTCAATTCAATTCTATACCGAGTCTACTACAATTCCCAAACTTGCCGATAACATTTCGGTCTTACAATTCAACAATACAAATAAATACAATAGTTCTAAAATTAAATGCCCATGCTTAAGTAGCAACCCCGTCCTACTCTCGAACGGTAAATGGCTCAAAGTACCTGTAAGTAAAAACGGTGCCCCAAGGGGCTCAGCAAATTGCTGGTATGAAATTCGCATACCCCGCGTGCTAACGGGGGTATGCCGACTACTTTGTCGAGAACATGCGATTCATTTTAATTCAATAATCATGATCGCATTCAAAGGCATTCAAACAAGGAATACAATAACAACTAACACAGCAAGTTTGTTAGTTAGTATTAACTTACTCCTAGGCCTTGAGGGTTTCTACCTCACTATGCCTTAGTTAATTAATTATCTTACCCATTCTCAACTCAAGTTCTCAATTCCTCAATCTCAAGCTCAGATTCAACTTTTCACAGACTCAATTCTCAAATATCAACTCGCAATCTAAATTCTCAAATTCTTAATCTCAATCTCAATTCTCAAGTTCTCTAATCTCAATCTAATTCTCAAATGGGTATCTTTTAAGTCATTACCCATGACCTCCGGGCAGACTCATACACAAGACTCACCACCAGGCTTACAAATTCTCGTCTTACTTCCCCGGCTATGTCCCTACACCGGGTCTAGCATAGTGGGAAGGTTCGACTATCAAACAGAACTATACACCTAGTTCCTCAAATTCACAAACATCCGTATCTATACCGGACTACTCAAATTGCCAATACTCCCATCTCGGAGTCATATCACAATCTTATAGATTAGCCTAGAAGTATCTCTCTCGATATCATCTAATAGCTTAGGGAAAATTTTCAATGTCTAGCCCAACTTATCGAATACTTTTATGTTTGGGACATTTTCTCAATTTAGTCGGATCTCATATTGTAGGTCGACTATTTTTCTAAGGGAGTTTGATGGTCCCTTATCATTCTTTTACTTCTCTCAAAAGTTCTTTTCTTCGAACTATCATCATCCTCTAAGTAGAGGTCTCATTATTTCTTTCCACTATTGATTATTTCGTGGATTGTTCATTCCGGTTTTCTAACCGTTATCGGGAGTTTACTAATCCCGTACAACTCTCTCTCACGTTCTGGTGAGTTCATAAGTTTGTCTTATCGTATTTTCAATCAATGGTTTCCGTGTGTTTCCACGTTTTCGTTAATTTGCGAACAACTTTTTCTACGAGTCACTAATCAAACAATACTCATCTATGAATCGGTCTATACACTAAGTTAGACCACACAATCATTCAAGAATGGTTAGCTCATACATCATGCATCAGGACAACCAATCAATGCAATAAATCATTTTCATGCTTTTATCTTGATTAAGTCGGCACACAAGAAAATAACACACAAATCAGTGTGATCCGGTTAGCATACAGGGCATGAGAAAATCATACCTTTCACCATGGATTACTTTACCACATCACCTTATGTTCATTGGTTCACACTTGATCCACTGATAGCATTCCAAATGTTTCTATTAACATTAAGGTATTACGGTATGTAAATAACTACTACTCTCATACTTACCCCGTTATCCCGTTAAGCTCATCTTTACTCTTGTTAACTTAAGTTCTTACTTCTCACTCACTTCTAGCACTTGTTTACACTTCTTAGGACCTTTATATGTCACCAAACAAGGCCTAAACATCATCTAAAACCATTACCATTGAAACCCCCATCATTTAAGCACTTTAAAACAGTCACGGTACAATTCTGGGGGTGGTCCGGGACTTGGTCCAGACCCTAAGACCCGGACCAACACATTCTGTAACTTTCGGCCATTTTTCTACACTGGTCGGGACCTTTTCCCTATCTTAAGTCCCGGACCAAGTCCCGGACCCTACTAAAAAGCTGTCAAATTGTCAATTTTCAATCCCATTTCACCAACTCTCTAGCCCTTATTAACTATGCAGCTCAGTCTTACCCAGCTCACCAACTCTCTAGCCCTTACACACACTTAGTCTAACTTATCTTCACTCTAAGGTTTTCTCCTTTATGATCCACACCTAAGACGGAAGTTTATGCACAATATTATACACATAGGATTTGTAATCGATGACCTATGACTTCATATACTCTAGGGGTCGTTTGCCTCTTTATTATCTACAGAGTAGCCAAGTTCAAATATAGGCTGAGCCTCAACTTGACCTGGAGTCGTCACGGCACTGTCGCCTTGTGATTGGACATGTTGGCGGCAAATACTCAAGTGGTCGGTCACCACTAGCGCTCTCCACTTACTTGGTCTTGTTTGGCTCATTAATGCTCATAAATGCTCTCTTCCAGACTTCATTTGGCTGCGTGATAGTGTGCATTAATAACCCTTGACTTATCTTGTTACCTTACACATTAATGAGAAATGCTTTTTGTCGTGAGCTTGGTTGCTTGTGTGGATGCCTGAGTCTACATGATTTTGTCAAACCAATTGATGTATTTTGTCCTTGTATTATTTCTGATGCATGAGAGATATAGTCGTGTGGTACTTGACTTTTTGTGTGTATTAGAAGTTCTAGTGGAGCTCTGACGACAGGTGCCCGACTGGTTGGGCACAAGTCATGAATGGAGCGTGCTTGCAACCTTGCGTGCTAAGCCACTCCTGTGCTTGTTTATCTGTGTCTCAAAGCTTATCAACCATATTAGATAAACAACATAGGTTTGTTATCATCAAAACTAAAGGATCTTGACTTAACACCCCCCATATTGCGGAATGTTGGGATGCGGGGGGTTTTGCCCCCCGCTTGAACCGTTGGGGGTGCGGGGGGGGGGGGGGGGGGGGGTGAAGGCCGCCGCGGTATGGTACGGTACGGGCTTTGGCCCATTTCAGGTTTTTGGGATGGGTCTATGTTTATAAATAGATGGTTGCCTTAGGGTTGTAAATATATTCTTTTGCATCAGTGAAATATGAAACCCTAAAACAGAGTTTCCCCAAAATCATTATTTGCCCTCGTCAATGCTAGCCAATGCTTTCCTTGTTAAGTACTTCCCACGCTCTCGAATGCTAACCATGAGGGGGGAAATTACTAACTTCAAGCAGTCCTCTGGCGAGTCCTTATCTGAAGCTTGGGAACGATTCAAGGGATTTGTCAGGAAAGTTCCTCATCATGGTCTGACGGAATAGGTAGTGCTTCAATCTTTTTATAAAGATTTAGATCCTCAGGTTTGCCTCTTGTTAGATACTTGTGCTGGAGGGAGCCTCATGGAGCTTCCTTGTTGAAGAATGAGAGAGTTATTGAAGACGGTGACCAATTCAGCAAATCAGTGAGAGGTGCAAGAGGCAGCTAGGTTATATGAAGTGGATCAGACCACTTTTCTTACATCTAAGATGAATGCTTTGACTAAATAATTTTAGAAAGTGGTGAGTATGGTAACTCCTCAATTGAATGGTGCTGCTACTATTACTCCCTCTTTTGTTTGTGAGTTTTGTGGAAGAAATTCTAGCATGTGTAAATGTGTACCACAATAGAAAGAAACAATAAATTACGTTGGGAATAGGCCGGACAACTTTTACACCAATTAGAAAAATCAAAGATACCAGCCTGGCAAAGTAGTTTTGGGCAACAACGTAATAATTTGTCATATTACCAACCTCAGTAGCATCAGCAGTTAGAGCAGACTAGCAACAATTCTTCTTCAAACATGGAAGCTTTGATTGATACATTTGTTGCAACAACTGAAAAACTATTCACTTCGCTAGAAAATAAAATGGATATATTCATTGCAAATCAGGAGTTGTTTAATATGGACATGAAAAATCAGATGGTTGAATTTTCACAGCAGCTCACCCAGCGTCCTGCAGGAACATTGCCAAGTCAGCTAGAGAGAAACCCACGGGAGTAAGAAAAGGCTATATTTGTTATTGAAGATGAAGTTTTGGTGGCTGCTTCAGTTTCCTCGGTTCAGGCTATGGTAGAAGAAGAGAATTGTGATGATTATCACCCGTCCCTCATGGGTTGGGCAATGTCTATCTCTTACGCTAGGAAAGTGGTGGCAGAGCTGAAGCGAGAGTTCCTCGATCTAAAGGGGATATGAAATGGGAGAGAGAACATCTCCAGAGACTGCTTACATATTATGAGAAGGAGAAGCGTAAGCTTCATTCAAAGTTAGAGATGAAAGCAATCACGACTAGGAGTGGTATGAGTAAAATTTTTGAATCTGAGGTGGTAAATACATAGGGACTGGAGTTAGAGAGTGAGTAGAAATGCGAAGTTATCCAGTATCCTTTGTCCCCATCGCCTATAGTCACTGACTCTCCTCCAGATCCTTTCCCGAATAGAGCAAAGCACACTAAAGAGGACAATGAGTTTGATAAGTTTCTTACCTTACTTTGCCAGTTATTTGTTGTTATTCCTTTTGTTGAATTGGTTGCGAAGGTTCCTAACTATGCTAAGTATTTGAAAAAGATTTTATCTAATAAGGCAAAGTTATTGAGGCAGGAACTGTTCAACTCACTGAAACATGTTTAGCAATCATCCAGTAGCGTTTACTTGAGAAGTGCAAAGATCCTGGTAGCTTCATAATTCTTTACAGAGTTAGAGAGATTGATTTTGACCATTGCCTTACTGATTTGAGGGCATCGAACAGTCTTATGACATACAATATATTCGAGAAGCTTGGAACTGGGGAACTACAACCCACACGGATGACGTTGCAGCTGCCAGATTGCTCGGTGGTGTATCCTCGCGGGATTGCGAAGGATGTTCTGGTTAAGGTGGATCACTTGTACGTTCCTTACGATTTTGTAGTGCTTGATATGGAGGAGGATCCTATTGTTCCTATCATTATAGGAATACCGTTCTTGGCTATAGCCGATGCTTAAATCGAAGTTGTTCACGATACGATTACTTTAAATGCTGAAGGTGAGCAACTATTATTTTATGCTGGCAGGTCTTCAAGGCAAGCTGAATCTCGAGCTACGGGTTGTTGGATGTTGAAATTGCTCAATCTTATGGATTCTCTTGAGAGAACGAGGTACATCTAGCCAAAGAAGTTAAATAATGGCAACTGGTTGAGAGGCAACCCAGAGTTATATTTTATTAGTTTTAAATTTCTTTTTGTAGTTTCTTTCCCTAATTGTGTTCATTTATAACTTCATTTGTAGTTTTTGGTTGCTTTTAGTATCTTCTTTTAGATGCTTGCTTCATGGGGATACTGCAATCAAGCTACGCTACTTGAGCAAAGCTCAAGTGTAGGGTTGTTCATCCTGCAGCAACAACAAAATCTAAGGGAGTTATAGTTTTGCTTTCTTTTAATTTTAATTTTTTATTTTTTACTGTTCTGACGTGTTTCCCTCGATCATGAATGTTTTCCTGTGTGTTATGAGTTTATCACTCCCTCCTTGTCACACAATAAAGACATTGTTTATTTTAAAGTGTGGGGTAGGGAGTGACCTGTCGTTATTGTTTCAGGTTACTAGTTTTTGTTTGTTATCAGGTGATAAATAATATGTTCTTTAATGCTAATAAATGTTGATTTTTGGGTGAGAATGTCTAAGTTTGAAATTGAGCTTGATGACAACCTTAAAAAATGTATGCTTAAAGCTTCCTGACTAAATTATTTTCTTAAATTTATTCTATTTCACTTAAATCTGATGGATTGGCTGATTGTGGAAACTTTAATGAGTTTATCTTGGAACATGGGGAATGTAAGGAAAGAAAGAATAAACACAAGGTACTCCGCTAGTTTGTTTATCCTGAACCAAAAACAAGCCTTGTCCACTTGGTTATTAAGTTTTTAAGGGTGCTTCATCACCTAGCTTCCTAAGGTCGTGCAACCTAGGAAAGTTGGCCCACAGCTGTTACAGGAGTGGAGAGAAAAGTCTGAAGGAATGGAGGCGATCCCTGTGAGCTTAATTTTGATAAATATATATGAATTGCAATTGTGAAAGTATAAGTGCTTACAGTTTAAATGCAATGAAAGAGAATCGTTACAAGCTATAATTATGTGGTAATGAAAGGTATTGTGAAATAAGACATTACTTATTGACCATTGTCATCCAATAGGTAATGAATTTGCTGGAAGGTCTTGAGCTAATCTATGTTTCATTATCTGCAATCTAGTTTATTCATGCTTTTATTAAAATTGTTCTATTCACTGTTTGCGTAAACTCATAGCTTAGAGCTGGTTGATTTTTCTGATTGTCATTTTGCTTGTTTTTCTTCCGTTTATGTTTTACCTTGGAGTTTGGTGTTTCGGTTTGAAGTAATTATATTCTTAATTTGCTTGAGGACAAGTAAAAGCTAAGTGTGGGGTAGTTGATAAGTGCCGAATTTATCCATATTTCTATGCTTAACTTGATTAATATATTATTAGATTATGTGATTAATTTCCCTACTTATGAGTTACTTTATACTATACAATAAAAACTCCCCTTACTTGTGGTTTTATGCTTCAATAGATGAAATACTAAATAAAAAGTCTAGAAACACATGCCATGAAGTTAACAATCAAGACGAGACCGAACAGTAGTCAAAACAAGGTTTCTGGAGCATTTTGTAGCATAATTTAGTTACATGCAGTGTGTTTACCACACTACAAATATAATCATTAATTTACAGTTTAAAGCAATATTATGTTAATATATATATAAAGTAACTACTAAAAAATGTAGAAGATAAGTAATTTGTTACCATCAAAGGCATATTTGTAGCATAATTTGATAGTTGTTTCGTGCTGACATATTTGTAGCTGCTTTAAAATTTTTGTTTGACAATGTGGTATTTATGTAGCATAAGTTAGTTACGTGCAGTGCGTTTACCGCTTTTTGCACTACAATTATAAATATTTATTTATAGTTTAAAACAATGTTCTGTTAAAAAATATATAAAGTAACTACTAACAAATGTGTAAGATAAGTAATTTGTTACCATCTAAGATAAGTAACTTGATAAGCTTCGTACACACCCATATCTTTCCCCTTTCTTCTTGATTTTGTTGGTCATATGCCATCTAAGATTTGTTCAAATTTAAATTTAAGTATAAGTCATGTAATTAATATTAAAATGTTTCCATGTTTATCTCAATATTTTTATACTACATAATGAAAGGTAATAAATGTCATTGTGTTATTAGTGTAGATACTCTGATGAATAACAACAATTACAACTAAATAGCGTTTAATACATTCAATACTTGTTAAGTTTAAAATCAGGGTTTGTACAAATAACTGGACTAGTAATAACTACAACCCTATTTATGTACTTGTAACACCCCATCCAACATTATCACACTTAACAACAAACTGCAGCGGAAAACATACTTCATCACATTACTTAACTCGTTGGTGTTACACGCCGTTAACCACCCACGTGGCTAACAAGGCTATTACATATACATTGTATCGGTCTGATGGACTAGATTCCTGAGCGACTACACATTACTGTCCCTTTCCATTAACGACAATAACAACATATACCTTTCAACTGTACCGAGTATTCACAAACTAATGCCGATAACAATTTCGGTCTTACTACACCTACTGTACATATATAACTTAAATGATTACCCATGTACAAACAACTACCCCTTCCTACTCTCAAACGGCTTCCAGCTCCTTGTACCTGAAATAGGAAAAGAAGAGAAAAGGGTGGCCCCCCAGGGGCTCAGCACCTTTGCTGGTATGGTAATCCCGCAGCCCGCATGCTACCGGGCCACGCACAACTATTTGTCATCTTAGCATGCGGTTGATTATATTTAAATCATGCATGTAAACTATAAACACACAACACATTACAATCCACAACAATGGTCCCAACAAAAACAGATAACACATCTACACTTAATAAGTCACTCTTCGCGTTCTTGACCCTAGAGTGTTTCTCCTCTAATGGAGCTATCTCCTCAATAGACGACACTTACCCACTAGTCGGGTTATCCATAAACGTCTCTTTTATAAACTGAGATTCGTATCCATGATCCACGTACTTCACATTTAAACAACGTATAATATCACATCGCAATAAGCATTGTTGTACAACAAGAACACATAACATAACGGGAACGGTTCTCTTAGGAACCGACCCAAACATAGTTAATTCACTGGTGAGCCTAGAGAATGATATTACCCTCATGTTAAGCTCGTTATACAACACTCATTACCGTCCTAATAGTCGGACGAGTAACTTAAGTTAAGATGGTTCGGATATAGTGACCCGAACACACCACACAAACACATGTTCCCCCTAAACCGATCATAAGTCAGAATAGCTAAGCTTGGAGTAAGCTAATGGGAGATCGTAACCCGTGATGGAAACAACCATAACAGAGAGGAGGGTAAAGCTAAGAAGGATACCCACTCCCAAACAACACGCGACCGGAACGACCGGATTCCTCACCCCCCCATAGTATATATATATAAACATAGTTAAGGGCTCCACTGTGGAACCTATCACATCCATACACCTTACAGTATTACAACTGGATTAAACACACAAGGGAGGTCCATACATTCACACACAAACATCACACAATTAACTCACGCATAGCCGTGGTTAGAACGTTCCCATGGTTAGGGTCGTTAAATCTGGATACCGTTCTCTTATGTGATCCTAGATTTGGTTAGCTAAGGTAAAACACTTTCGAGGTTAAACGGTATCGGAATTGAACACGCCACATAAATGAATTACTATAAACTCATTACATGTTTTATCTTACAACGTGGCAAACATACAGAAAAACACATTGGCATACAAGCCGGTGTAATCCGGTAGGACATAGGTTGCAAGAAAACCATACCTGTCACCGGGGTTTTACTCTAACGTGCCATCACATGTTCCTCGTAACATCTTTGAACAACTGATAACATTACATTTACTTTTATTAACATCGGGGTAACATGATTGTTTAAAGTCTAATGCTCATTACTTATCCCCGTTATCTAGTTAAATAACTTCACATTTTAACTTGTTTTACTTTTTCATTTTAATACAACTTTTCCCCCACTAAATTGTCATTATAACTCACTTAACATGTCCTTAACAATCTTATAACATCATTACTTAATAATCCCTATCATCCTATAACCTTAAACAATGTTTTTGGTCCGACCGACCTTACCGACCGACCTTACACAAGGTCGGTCCATTCCAGAACACATTACCGTCAAAAATTCTACTCCGACCGACCTTGCAAGTCCGGTCCACAAGGTCGGTCCGTTCCAGAAACAATTCCCGTTCAAAAAATTTAGACACGACCGACCTTGCAAGTCCGGTCCCAAGGTCGGTCCATTCTAGAAACTTAATCCGTACCGAAAATACAAGCCCGACCGACCTTGCAAGTCCGGTCCCCAAGGTCGGTCCAATCCAGAAACTCTTTCCGGTAGTGTAAACTGAGCTCGACCGACCTTGCAGGTCCGGTCCCTAAGGTCGGTCGGCTCCAGACCTTTGTTTCTAAAATCCCATTTGACTCCAAACTTCACCTCATGTATCCTAGTATGTTCTAACCTCATTTGGGCACCTCAAACACACCTTAAGACTTCATTAAACTCCTTAAATCACCCATTAAAGATCTTCCTCAAGCATTACACAATTCTTAAAAACACTAACACTTGTAACATTTATCTTTTGGTTTTTCTAAGTGGTATTTCACCTATAATGACCACCATACCAAGATGTCTCCTCTACACCTTAACATCATCTCCCAAGCATTTTCTTACTAACTAAATTTCCTTGTTCACACCTTCTTAAAATTCCT
Source organism: Limonium bicolor (assembly GCA_023374045.1). NCBI lineage: Eukaryota > Viridiplantae > Streptophyta > Magnoliopsida > Caryophyllales > Plumbaginaceae > Limonium > Limonium bicolor. Next base: position 318,366,893 of record CM041776.1, on the reverse strand, counting down.
TTCTCAATCCTTACCTAAACATCATTCCCTCCTTGTACATCAACATTCCTAACCCTTAAACAAACTTCTCCAAGACTTTAGTACATCCCACAAACACCCATTGGATTTCTAGAACTTCCAAGATAATGTCTAAATCCTTGTAGCACTCTAAACACCTTAATACATGCTTTCTTCCCTAGTAAAACATTTATTCATTCCTAACACTTCCTAGTTCACTAAAACTCATTTAAGTACTTAAAACTTCTTGTACATTATCCGAATTTTGCCATGGGTTCTCCTAGCATATTGCCATACCAAAACACATTGTTTTCACCATTAAACATTCAAGAACACCTAAATCCATCAAGAACCTTCTCACACACAAAACTTCACCAAACTTACACTACATCACAATATAGTGCATAATCGAATTGCTTGGCACTTAGGCCCTTATATAACATGGCTCTTAGGCCCTTAAATTGCATTAAACTTAAACACTGAATTTCCACATGTATATATTGCCTTTGACCTGCAAATACACCCAACAATACATATGCCCTTAATAAACTCCTTGAGAGCATTTTACTAGCTCATTTTCCATTGGCTCCTTAGGTATTTTATTAAGCAAATCAAGCTCATTTTTCCTAAGGCATTTAAACTACATTTAGATAGTTTGTTTACCTCTTTTCCTTCACAAGTTTTTCATTGTGACCCCTTGCTCCTTCTTTGATAGAAAACCGGCAAGGCTTTGACTGCTTGTCAAACTTCTAATCAATGTACAAGCAAGGTAATGAGTATTCAAGCTTCATGCCTAAACTCATTATAAACCCTAGGTTATATATATTGTCTTAACACATTAGGATAGTTGTTTTACCTTGGAAACAAAAGAGAGCTTGAATAAGCATCAAGAGAGGACTCCACCAAGCCTTTGAATGGTTGGAATGAAGCTAGAACAAGGCAAGATGAAGGCACCATAAGTGGTGATTTTCGGTCACACACAAAAACAAGAGGAAACATTGATTCTCTTTGACTTTCCTTACCTTGAAGCCAAGGAGAATGACAAGGCATGAAAAGGTGAGCTCAAGCTCCAACAATGGTGAATCTTCATGGAACCAAAATGGAGTTCTTGAAGATTTGAAAAGATAGAAGTGTAGAGCTTGCTCCAACTAGAAGAATGGTGGTCTTTGTTTTTGATTTGGTAAATGGAGCTAGAAGTTACAAGCATTCAAAGATGGAGATGGTATGGTTTTCTGTAGCAAAACCGATGGAGAAGGAAGAAGAAGAGTTGGAGACCGTGGGAAATGAAGAGGGAAATAAGAGAATGAGAAGAAAGACTTGCTTTTGGAGATATTTAAGATAAAAGCAAATAGTAACTTTTGCTTTATCATTTACTTATCTTATTTATTTGTTTAGGTGTGGTGAGTCACCCATGAAAATAGGCTCCCTTAATGTATTAGGCTGAGTCATGGTCTTTTTTGACCAACAAGACAACTTATATTGACTTATGTCATAAACTAGCATATTTTAGTTGCTATTCACAAAAACAAGGCACGTACTTGTGAAATTTTTTATTTCCCATTGATTTAGACTTCCAAATGTGATACTAAGTAGTAAACATGTTAATTAAAGAGTAATGATGGACATTTAGCCATTCAAAACTCATTTACAGGACAATTTTTCAAAAATGTGCTTTAACTTGTTTTAAAGCTTGGTTTTCTTTAGTAATTGATTTAATATGTTCATTAACATATTTATAAGGTATAGATATGACCTTTAGGTATTATACAAACTTATCCCAAGCTTAGAGCACATTTTTGCCCATATTGACTTTAAGGTATTTATTTGTGTTTTATTTGGTTTAATTGTCTACCAAGGTTTCCTAAGGACTTAATTAGTCTTATTAAATAATAATTGGATATTACTAAGTCTTGGTAGGCTCTTTGGGTCCCAACCAAGTTCACTCCAAGTTTAGAGCATGTTTTTGCTCAAACTGTATCTTAGTGCTTTATCGTTTTTACTATGGTTTAAATTGTACACTAATGTATCTAAGACACTTTTTAGCCTTAATATACCATGGTTTAACATTTAAACAACATATCAAGGTTTGGGGTATTTCAATCTACCCCCCTTAAAATAACTTTGTCCTCGAAGTTCACACTTCCCACGCATCAATTGAATTAGAACACGGGGATTACTTACAAAATAAAACTTTCGCAACCAAACATACTTTACATCACAACCTCGGACTTAATGGTCCGGGTAACATATTCACATCCATACATAACATTACATACTTACATGATAACCTCGGACTTAGTGGTCCAGGTACCTTAATCAACATTATACTTACATAACAACCCTTAGACTCTCAGGTCTGGGTAACATAACAACATTTAGACACATAGGTCTTGATAAAATGACAGCCTTTAGACACATAGGTCTATGTAACACAACAATATTTAGACTCATAGGTCTTGATAACATACACTTTTGGAACTCAAGGTCAAAATAATATTTATTACACATACCACACAACATGTTATAGCATGTATAACAATCAAAGATATCTTTTATATACACTGTGATCCCGCAGAACCCGGTCGCGATGGACACCTTCTGGTCCCCGTTCCTTTGGGAGATCAAAACATTCACTTAATTTTTAACATATGTACTTCTCATGTCACCGGTCCGAAGACAAAGGCTCATACGTCCTCAGCTCGTGAGCAAGTACTACAAAAATATTCTTTACTAGGTTAAGTATAAGAGAATCTATTATAACCCGTATAATTCCTACCTTATATTATATCTGCTACAATGCTGTTCTAAGTTGGATTGTTTAATTTTGCTATCAGTTGGGACTCGGCGGTATTGTTTATTTGAAGAGGGCAAGGAAGTCTTTCCATAAAACAATTAAGGTAATTGTTTTATTGGTTAATAAGGAAGGGAACCTTATTTAATTTAGCTCTTCTAATTTATTTTACATCACGTCAGTTCATTGGTGAGGAGCGTTCTCGATCGTGGTTTGAACGACAGTTTTCTCCCTTCCCTTCTCTCTCTCTAATTCCCCTCTGCTGAAACGGTGAATGATCTGTTGCAATCTGGTCGGAATCTCTGCTGCTGTGTAATCCGTTGTCCGCCTTCAGGTTTGGTTCTCGAAATTCAGATTAGTAATTAGAGCAAGTTCCTCTCCTCTGCAGTTTCTGATTTTGGATGATTGTTGTGATGAACTCAGCGATTGTGCTCTGCGTTTGGATTCGTGTTCTGCGTGTGGCTGTTGCTCTGCGAATTGTTGGAGGTTCTGCACTCTCTGTTCAGGTTCGTGTTGCAGATTAGGGTTGTGTTTCGGTTTGTCTCTTCGTTTTTTTTTGATTATTGTTTATGGGGTTTCAGTTGCTGAGGATCTCTGTCGGATTTCTGGACTGCTACGGACTGTTTCAGATTGTTGTCTCTGCTGATTGATTGAGGTAGGTGGTTGCTTGATTCGGTTTGGGAGTTCAGCCATGGGGTATTGCAAGAGTGTTATCTGATTTTGTGTGTGATTCTATTGCGTTTTGTTGTGATTTTGGAATGGCTAAACCCCCATGGTTTCCTATTTTAATGTCTGATTTGGTGTGTGTGCTTAATTGGCAATTCGAGGCATCGAATTGTGTTGTTTTCTGCTCTGTTCGTCTTCTGAAATTTGCATTTTCGCACTGTCCGAACTTCTGTCCGAGCTTTGAAGTTCGGACAGTGCGTTTTGCCTTCTGATTTTCAAGTTCGGGGTATGTCCGAACATCTGTCCGAATGTTGATGTTCGGACACACCCTCAGGTTTCTTCTGATTTAAGTTCGACCTGTGTCCGAACTTCGACGTCCGGACACAAGGTCGGACTTCCGCGTATTTATTTTCCGAAACCGTCCGAACATCCGTCCGAACTTGGATGTTCGGACATTCTGAATTCCTCTATCTGATTTCAACTCGACTTGTGTCCGAACATTGATGTCCGGACACAAGTTCGGACATTTGGCAATCTCTGGTTTCTGAGTCTCGACTTGTGTCCGAACTTCGACGTTAGGACACAAGTTCGGACACCCCTCTGTTTTCAGCGTAACTTCTTCGTTTGAACTCCGATTTGAGTGCCGTCTGCGGCATTGGATTCCTTATGATCTGTACTACTGATTTATGAGTGTTTTGGCATATTTAAATGCAACTTTGCTTCTGTTTAAGCAATCCTTCTGTTTTGGGACATTACACTTTGTTTCTGAGCCGTGAATGGCTGGGTCGAGCTATTCCGTGGTATACCATGTAGACGTCGTTCTGAGTGTGGGTCATTCCCTTTCTGTTCTGTGGGGTTGACGAACCCTTTGGCTCTTTCGAGTCATTTCTGCGTTGCCGAGAGACCTAGTATGGTCTATGGGTCTTCGACCCTTCTGAGTGTGTGCATTATGTCTTGTCCCCTCCCTGTTTAAGATCTCTGATTGTTTCTGAATTGGGAACCCTTGAGTTCCACTCTGTTTCTGTTCTGAAAGCTTCTGAATATGGAGAATTGTGGTTATTATCTATCTTTTCTCCTTCTGATTTCAATTGTTTTGAGCGACCTTGCTGATGACGGTCGCTGCTTACTGGGCATAGTTGTGTGCTCATTCCCCTACTTCTAACATTTTTTGCAGATTGATCAGCGAGGATCATCTTGAGTTCTGGAGCTATAGTGTTTAGTTTTTGTTGTTCGTTCAGATTGATATTTTGAGATGTTGTAGCCTCCGGGCCTTACACTTTTTGACTTCTGTTTCTGACTCAGTTACGTATTTGGGATTTTGGTATTTGCTTTCGCTGTATTTGAATACATTGGTTTACAATGTTTATGTAAACTTTGTTTTGGGCCTTTATTGCGTTTGAGTGTTTTAGAGCCTTGCGTTATTAGGTAGTAATACGCGGCGTGTAGCACCCTTAACTCTTAGGCCGGTTTTAGGGGTGTTACATTTAGTGGTATCAGAGCCAGGTTGGGCTTTCTTTGGTGTCGTGTGGGTGTTTGCTTGTGTGAGAGTCAGTTGTGACAGTGGTTGACAGTATGAGTTAGTTCTGACAAGTTTTGGATTTGTGAATCTCAGAATGCTCCTCGTAGGACACCAGTGACCCCTCAGGGAGATGCTGCGGATACAGTGCAGCAGTTTGTGACGCAGTTGATGCAGACGATGGCTGCAGCTGCTGGGGGAGCTGGTGGAGGAGCTGGTGGTGCAGCCCAGCAGGGGCGAATGCTGTGGGAGGCCGAGTCCGAGCACTCCAGGAGTTCATGAAGCTAAAGCCGCCTTCCTTTGACGGCTGTGTGACCCTCAGGAGGCGAGCCATTGGATTACTGAGGTCGAGGACCTGCTGAGAGTGATGGGGTCGGAGGACGACCAGAAGGTAGACTTCGCCACGTTCCTCTTCAAGGGGAGGCGAAGGAGTGGTGGCGCATGGTGATGGGTAGACATCCCCAGCCTTGGACCTGGGATCAGTTCTGCTTGGAGTTCAACAAGCAGTTCTATCCGGATGTCTACAAGGACCAGAAATCAATGAGTACAACCGGCTGCGTCAGGGGAGAGATATGACCGTAGAGGAGTACGTGAGGAAGTTCGTGACTCTGTCGAAGTATGCTCCGGAGCCAGATGAGCACAGGAAGGCTCGTAAGTTCGAGAGCGGTTGAGACCAGACATCAGGTCCGCTGTGACACCCTCGTCACCGGACTTCAGAGATGTGGCGGATGTCGCCCTGCTGGTAGAGGCTGACATCAGGGGCAGACAGGCGGGCAAGGACCATAAGGGGAAGAGGCGTGCTGAGGAGCCTCAGAAGAAGGAGGCTGTCCTCCTCAGAAGAAGCAGACCTATGGAGACCGTCGGGGCTTCTTCATCTTCGTCAGCTGGGGCGAAGTGGTGGGTCTTGTGGCCACTCCCATCCTGGTAGGGAGTGCTACAAGAAGACTGGTGCCTGCTTTAAGTGCGGGTCGATGGAGCACCGGATCGCTCAGTGCCCTCAGGCATCCAGTAGAGGCTCAGGAGATAGAGGCACCGGCTCAGATTCAGGGGCGAGGTCCGATCAGAAGAAGCCTCAGACTCAGGCCCGGGTTTATGCTATGGCTGGGAGCGTGATCGTGCTGGTGATCGCGTCATCTCAGGTATTCTCCAGATCCATTCTCGAGATGTATTTTGTCTGTTTGACTCTGGAGCTACGCATTCCTTTGTCTGCTATGATTTGTTGGGTGATCTTGGATGACTGCTGTTAGTGAGTAGACCTATGTGTGAGTAGTCCGTTAGGTGGGGTTGCCCCTTGTGCTGGATTCTGTGTAAGGCTTGTCCCATAGTAGTTCGGGACAAGACCTTTTGTGCTGACCTCATCCCGATGCGGATGACCTGTTTTGATGTGATCCTGGGCATGGATTGGCTAGCAGAGCACCATGCCCATATAGATTGTGCAGCGAGGAAGTAGTGTTTCGACTTGCCAGACGGGACTCGCTTTGCTTTCTCTGGGAATGCAGTTCCATGTGCGCCGGTGATTGTGTCAGCGATGCAGGCAGCCAGTTTCTTGAGGAAGGGCTGCCAGGGCTTCTTGTGTATCTGCCAGAGGTGCGTGAGGGATCTAGCTTGGAGAGCATCCCGATCGTCAGAGAGTTCCGAGGTCTTCCAGGACGACGTGCCCGGACTTCCACCAGTGCGGAGGTGGAGTTCACGATCGATTTAGCGCCAGAGACTCAGCCCATCTCTAGGGCCCCTTACCGTATGAGTCCGGCGGAGTTGAAGGAGCTGAAGGTCAGCTTCAGGAGTGTTAGATAAGGGCTTCATTCGCCCTAGCGTTTCGCCTTGGGGAGCGCCAGTGCTGTTTGTGAAGAAAGGATGGGACCTTCCGTTTGTGCATCGACTATAGAGAGCTGAACAAGGTGACCATCAAGAATCGCTATCCCCTTCCGCGCATCGACGATTTGTTTGACCAGTTGGCGGGCGCCACAGTGTTCTCGAAGATAGATCTTCGTTCGGCTACCATCAGTTGAGGATTAAGGCCGAGGATGTGCCTAAGTCCGCTTTTAGGACTCGTTATGGTCATTACGAGTTCCTAGTCATGCCGTTTGGTTTGACTAATGCTCCATCAGTATTCATGGATATGATGAACCGGGTTTTCAAACCCTATCTGGATCAGTTTGTAGTGGTCTTCATAGATGATATCTTGGTGTACTCCAAGAGCGCAGAGGAGCATGAGGAGCATCTGAGGATTGTTTTGCAGACGTTGAAGGATCGTGAGCTGTATGCTAAGTTGAAGAAGTGTGACTTCTGGCTTGATCGCGTGGTATTCTTGGGACATGTGGTCTCGAAGGACGGTATCTCAGTGGATCCTGAGAAGATTAGAGCTGTGATGGAGTGGGCGAGGCCCACGAATGTTGCTGAGATTCGCAGTTTCCTTGGGTTAGCTGGGTACTACAGGAAGTTTGTAGAGGGTTTTCTAAGATTGTATCCCCGCTGACCCGTCTGTTGAGGAAGGAGATCAAGTATGAGTGGAGCGAGGCTTGTGAGCAGAGTTCCTAGAGATTAAGAAGAGGCTGACGACGCACCGATTCTGACTTTGCCATCTGGGACCGAGGGATTCGAGGTCTTCGTGATGCGTCCCATAAGGGACTGGGATGTGTTCTGATGCAGCAGGGTAAGGTGGTGGCTTATGGCTCTCGGCAGCTTAAGCCCTATGAGAAGAACTACCCTACCCACGATCTGGAGTTGGCAGCTGTAGTGTTCGCGCTTAAGATTTGGAGACATTATCTGTATGGGGCGTCGTGTAAGGTTTACACGGACCACAAGAGTCTCAAGTATTTGTTCACTCAGAAGGAGCTGAACTTGAGACAGAGGAGGTGGTTGGAGCTACTTCATGACTACGATTAGAGATCCTCTACCACCCGGGTAGAGCGAATGTTGTTGCAGATGCTTTGAGCCGGAGAGGTGCTTCGGGTATAGCTTGTGCTCTGACTGAGTCCAGAGGTCCGCCTTAGAGCTGCAGCGTATGGGTTTGGGTAGTCAGACCAGCCAGTGCCATGATAGCAGCGCTTCAGGTTCAGTCTTTGTTGGTCGACAGGATCCGGGTTGGTCAGGAGTCAGATCAGCTTTGTGTCGGATTAGAGGGGCTGTCTTCGGAGCAGAGTTCAGATTCAGTGTCTCCAGCGATGGGTGTCTGCGTTTCAGAGGCCGTGTATGTGTGCCAGACGATGCAGTGCTGCGCAGAGAGATCCTTCAGGAGGCTCATGGAGCGCCATATTCAGTTCACCCAGGAGGGGTGAAGATGTATCGAGATCTTAGAGAGTCATTCTGGTGGTCTGGGATGAAGCGTGACATCTCCGAGTTTGTTTCGAAGTGCCAGACCTGTCAGCAGATTAAGGCTGAGCACCAGAGGCCAGCGGGTTTGCTTCAGCCCCTTCCCATTCCTGAGTGGAAGTGGGAGAGTGTGGGGATGGATTTCGTCATGGGTTTGCCCAGGACTCCTTCGGGTTGTGATGCCATGGGTGATAGTTGATCGTCTGACGAAGTCTGCTCATTTTCTGCCGGTGAAGAAGACCTTCAGTTTGGAGCGCCTAGCTCGTTTGTATCTGGATGAGATAGTGAGGCTGCACGGTGTGCCTACTACTATTGTGTCTGATCGTGACCCACGTTTTGTTTCGAGATTTTGGCGCAGTTTGCATAAGGCTTTGGGTACGAATTTAGAGTTCAGTTCAGCTTACCATCCTCAGTCGGATGGCCAGACAGAGAGGACTAATCAGGTTTTGGAGGACATGCTTCGCGCATGTGTCCTGGACTTTGGAGGTAGCTGGGGCAGCATGTGACTCTGATTGAGTTCGCCTACAACAACTTTCAGGCGAGCATTGGTATGGCTCCGTTTGAAGCGTTGTATGGTAGGAGGTGCAGGTCACCCATTGTTGGGATGACCTGAAGGAGAGGGTCTTGGTTGGACCCGAGCTGGTGCAGGGAGCAGTAGAGAAGATCAGGACGATTCGGGAGCGTTTGCTTGTTGCTCAGAGCAGACAGAAGTGCTATGCAGACCAGAGGCGAGGCCGCTTGAGTTTGAGGTTGGATCATGTTTATCTGCGAGTGTCGCCGGTCAGAGGCGTGGTCCGGTTTGGAAGCGTGGGAAGCTTAGCCCGAGGTTCGTTGGACCGTTTGAGATTCTGGAGAGGATTGGCCCTGTGGCCTACCGTCTAGCCTTGCCTCCATCTTTGTCAGCTGTGCATAACGTCTTCCATGTGTCTATGTTGAGGAAGTATCTGCATGATCCGTCTCATGTGATTGACTACACCAGCTTCAGTTGAGGGAGGACTGCAGTTCGAGGCGGTGCCTACTCGTATTTTAGCCAGGGATGTCCGTCGGCTTCGTAGTAAGACCCTGCCTATGGTGAAGGTCCAGTGGTCAGATCAGTTAGAGAGTGAAGCGACTTGGGACTCGAAGATGAGCTGCGTGCCAAGTATCCCCCCTGTTCGAGCAGTAAGGTGAGTTAATCTCGAGGACGAGATTCTTTTAAGGGGGAGGTGATGTTATAACCCGTATAATTCCTACCTTATATTATATCTGCTACAATGCTGTTCTAAGTTGGATTTTAATTCTTTGCTATTAGTTGGGACTCCGGCGGTATTGTTTTATTGAAGAGGGCAAGGAAGTCTTTCCATAAAACAATTAAGGTAATTGTTTTATTGGTTAATAAGGAGGGGCCTTATTTAATTTAGCTCTTCTAATTTATTTTACATCACGTCAGTTCATTGGTGAGGAGCGTTCTCGATCGTGGTTTGAACGACAGTTTCTCCCTTCCCTTCTCTCTCTCTAATTCCCCCTCTGCTGAAACGGTGAATGATCTGTTGCAATCTGGTCGGAATCTCTGCTGCTGTGTAATCCGTTGTCCGCCTTCAGGTTTGGTTCTCGAAATTCAGATTAGTAAATTAGAGCAAGTTCCTCTCCTCTGCAGTTTCTGATTTTGGTTGATTGTTGTGATGAACTCAGCGATTGTGCTCTGCGTTTGGATTCGTGTTCTGCGTGTGGCTGTTGCTCTGCGAATTGCTGGAGGTTCTGCACACTCGGTTCAGGTTCGTGTTGCAGATTAAGGGTTGTGTTGTCTCGGTTTGTCTCTTCCGTTTTTCTGATTTTGGATTATTGTTTATGGGGTTTCAGTTGCTGAGGATCTCTGTCGGATTTCTGGACTGCTACGGACTGTTTCAGATTGTTGTCTCTGCTGATTGATTGAGGTAGGTGGTTGCTTGATTCGGTTTGGGAGTTCAGCCATGGGGTATTGCAAGAGTGTTATCTGATTTTGTGTGTGATTCTATTTGCGTTTTGTTGTGATTTTGGAATGGCTAAACCCCCATGGTTTCCTATTTTAATGTCTGATTTGGTGTGTGTGCTTAATTGGCAATTCGAGGCATCGAATTGTGTTGTTTTTCTGCTCTGTTCATCTTCTGGAATTTGCATTTTTCGCACTGTCCGAACTTCTGTCCGAGCTTTGAAGTTCGGACAGTGCGTTTTGCTCTTCTGATTTTCAAACTTCGGGGCATGTCCGAACATCGGTCCGAATGTTGATGTTCGGACACACCCTTGGGTTCTTCTCTGATTTTAGTTCGACCTGTGTCCGAACGTTGATGTCCGGACACAAGGTCATACATCCCGCGTATTTATTTTCCGTAACTCGTCCGAACATCCGTCCGAACTTGGATGTTCGGACATTCTGAATTCCTCTATCTGATTTCAACTTGACTTGTGTCCGAACATTGATGTCCGGACACAAGTTCGGACATTTGGCAATCTCTGGTTTCTGAGTCTCGACTTGTGTCCGAACTTCGACGTTAGGACACAAGTTCGGACACCCCTCTGTTTTCAGCGTAACGTCTTCGTTTGAACTCCGATTTGAGTGCCGTCTACGGCATTGGATTCCTTATGATCTGTACTACTGATTTATGAGTGTTTTGGCATATTTAAATGCAACTTTGCTTCTGTTTAAGCAATCCTTCTGTTTTGGGACATTACACTTTGTTTCTGAGCCGTGAATGGCTGGGTCGAGCTATTCCGTGGTATACCATGTAGACGTCGTTCTGAGTGTGGGTCATTCCCTTTCTGTTCTGTGGGGTTGACGAACCCTTTGGCTCTTTCGAGTCATTTCTGCGTTGCCGAGAGACCTAGTATGGTCTATGGGTCTTCGACCCTTCTGAGTGTGTGCATTGTGTCTTGTCCCCTCCCTGTTTAAGATCTCTGATTGTTTCTGAATTGGGAACCCTTGAGTTCCACTCTGTTTCTGTTCTGAAAGCTTCTGAATATGGAGAATTGTGGTTATTATATCTATCTTTTCCTCCTTCTTATTTCAATTGTTTTGAGCGACCTTGCTGATGACGGTCGCTGCTTACTGGGCATAGTTGTGTGCTCATTCCCCTACTTCTAACATTTTTTGCAGATTGATCAGCGAGGATCATCTTGAGTTCTGGAGCTATAGTGTTTAGTTTTTGTTGTTCGTTCAGATTGATATTTTGAGATGTTGTAGCCTCCGGGCCTTACACTTTTTGACTTCTGTTTCTGACTCAGTTTCGTATTTGGGATTTTGGTATTTGCTTTCGCTGTATTTGAATACATTGGTTTACAATGTTTATGTAAACTTTGTTTTGGGCCTTTATTGCGTTTGAGTGTTTTAGAGCCTTGCGTTATTAGGTAGTAATACGCGGCGTGTAGCACCCTTAACTCTTAGGCCGGTTTTAGGGGTGTTACAGAATCCTTTATTCAAAATATTAATCGACTGTTTTGGAAATACCAATTGAAAATCCTTTTTGAAAACGCAACACAACTCCAAGTCCAATTTTATGCTCTTTGCATCCTTTTTCTTAGCGTGGTTATTTGTGACCACTTATAGGGAGCTTCAAGAATCATCCAACCCGGATGTGATCAGCATCAGTGTTGAACTATCCTTCCACCCCAATTTGTGTTTGGCTTCCCTTGATCACATGAAAATCAAGTTTCACCTCCCACTTCAATTTCAAGCATCAAGTAAATCACTCATTTCCAATTTTCTATCTTTTTAAATCATTCTAGTCATAATCACCACATCTCCAAGGGATAAAACTCCGTCTATCAGTTATCTCCATTTCACCTTTAATCAAGTTACCTAGGGAATTTAATTCTTACTAGGTTCTATATAGGTTTCATACCCCCTCATAACTCACAATACTGTATATTTACATACTTTTATCAAAATACAATACACGGTATTACATTTAGTATTATACGAACACATACTGTTGGGGTTTTAGTTCCCCGGGAGTTTCTTTACTCCCTACACTTGTACTATCTCACACAACTGTTAACGAATAAACATACTTATCACAATGGTATTCGCATCTTCTGTGCGCAATTACCACAATTACACCATGAATGAATGCGTATGTTTACGTATAACACCACACCAATCATCAAAACAAATTATTTTGTGCTATGCACAACATCATCAAAACCAATTATTTTGTGCTATGCACAACATAGGTCACGTACACTTGTACGGTAATACACACTAAGCGGTTTTGAGCTCTACCCCCCTTAAAAAGGATTACGCCCACGTAATCAACCACTGGATATTGGTTTAAAATGTTCTGCCGTCGTGAAGTATTTTAGCTTACACGCGGCCTGTTATACAATGCGTTCTGGTTAGGGGGCCTTAACCATATTGGCGGTTTAGTTCCTAAACCAAGAATTCTCATTGGAGTTTACTTAACTCATAACCGGTTTCGGTCCTGGCCTGTGAGGCTTCTAGGCATTAATACTTAGCCATTCACTCATATTCACTATGCACATTGTACACTTGAATCACCAGTTCACTAGTGTCGGCTGCGCAACTCTGACAACTGTAGGGCTTAGTTTGCCCCATTCGTTATTCTTACTGTATTGTACATCTCCCATTTATTGTAATAATGGTTTCTCAAGGGACGCGTGGTATCTCTTACCGTGAGCGAATTTGGTGAGTTTTTAAACTTCCCATCCACATCTCTGACAATTTACTGTGTATACAGCTATGTATTTCACAATGATTGACATGTTTCCCTTCCGACTTACCGTCGGTTGAGGTTGAGCTGCTACCTAATGTGTAGCGCTCACTTGGTTATTTCCAACACTTGAGGTATATTCCATACCGATATTTGGTAGTTAGTGCTACTGTAGTCACTTACTGTTAATCATGCCTCCACATTTGGTTTTGTACATGTATTCTTTCATTGGTGCGGCCTTGCATTTCCATGCATCGGTCATTATAGCGTTATAAGTCTCTTTCTACTTCCACCACCATTAACATTTCCCAAGTCCTAGCTATCCCACTCGATCATCACTACGCAAATGCAATACCAAAACACTCAGTCATACAGAGTGCAGAGGCGTAAACTCTTGGCAGTAAATCTCTTATGCGATTGCAATAGGAATTTACATTGCGTTTCACTGAGATTCTTATCTCATAATACTGGCTACTGGTTTACTGCCTAGTTCATTTGCTATCACTTATCGTCCAACAATGTTTATACAACGGTCGCTTACTGCGCACCGTGCTCTTACTCCTCGTATAACACTAACTTACATGGTATTCACTGTCATCTTAGCTTCCACACATATACTTACATCATTCGTATTATGGTTCGTCCTTCATTTGGATGACTACTGAATGCTCCTTGAGCGTAGCTCACTCGAGTTACAAGCCGCCGTTATTCAGCCCGGTGCTTCACATGCTACTAAACTTACTGTTTTCTCGCAATATCAACATGATCAATCCTTAACATATTTCTTGAACTCGGTTCACATAACTACCGCTCCCGCGGTTTCACAATATCGAGAGGTATCCCCACTCTTAAAGCAGTGGTTCGTTCCCCGCTCTATTTACTTGTATAACATAAAGTCCTGCAATCAATCAAACTTACATAACACATTTTGCTTGTGGCTTATAAGCCTTACTGCCTCGAGGTCTGCTCATTGTAGGCCGTTCACACACATTTACTTCTCTGTACAACATTACATGGTTTGAACGTCATATTGGGCTCCATGACAAGGTCGTTGCATCACGTTTCCTTTCATGGGATGCCCCTTAGGATTGTCAGTCCGTCTCCTGACAACTTATGTCTAAACTGGGTGTTAGTTTTAATCCTTACGTTTCTGTCACGCTATTTCGTTCAACTATCGTTGATGTGAACACCCTTCAAGGATTGCTCCTGGGTGTTGCTAAGTTATGCCATTACATCTGGTTCGCACTTATTGGTATATTCAGTTAGCCACGCCGTTTGCGTTCTTGACTGGCTTATTATCTTCTTCCGTGAAGATCAACATCTCCTGGTAGTGTAGGTACTCATTCTGGGAGTTTCATCCCGTTCATTGCACATTAATGTGTCCACATTAGGCATCTGCTTGCCATGCACAGGCTGGGTCACCATTCCAGCTATCATGTTTACCCCTCGGGATTCTTAAGACATATGTGATGTCTTTACATAACAGTTAGTGCACTTCGCACCTCCTGACTCTTAAACATTTCCTTGAAATGAATTCACTAATTCCTTTAGTCTCTTTAACTGAGTTCCTTTACTTTAACCATTCTTGGTAATCCGTTGCCCTTGCTTGACTTTTACTGCTGACCGTAGTATGGAGTCGACTACCTCCCGTGTTCCGGACTCTACTCGTATACATATGTGGGGTACCATGCTGATACATTGCTACTTACCCAACTAACCCATAAGTAGGTCTGTCAGGCCCACAAGCTCCTATCGGAGTGCGGTCGTCCCACATTACAGTTGGTACACTCGTAGTGTCCGTCACACGCCTAGGTGAAGTATTCTGTTGTAAACTCCCTTATATTGTCCTGTGACAATATGCATTCCCTGCTTCCTGAACTTAATCAAGGGAAGGTTTATCCACTGTTGTATCACTATGAACTCCATCCATTCCCTCGGGTCGCTACCCTTGGGTTTACCGGGTTGGTTTAAAAGAAGGTTAGAAATAAATATTGGTTTGAAAGAAAATTCGGTTCGAAAGAAAAGAGTTTGAAATAAATCTGAGTTGAAAGAAAAATTCTCATGGCCTTACAACGTCTTCTTGCCTTAACCAAGTCTAGCTTCCTGCTGACTGGTGTATTTCCAATTACAGAGGTTAGGCTATCAAGCCCTTCCATGGTCATGATGATCTCACTTAACTTCATAGTACTTTACTAAGTACTTTGTATTCGTTATAAATTTCCCGAACATCCCTGTTATAGCAGCACTTGCCATGGCAAGTGCGCCATGCTAACTGGCTATCGGTTAAACACATACCGGTTGTGGTATTGTTCTTTACCAACACTGTCATCAGTGGCCTTGTTGGCCCTCACTTGATCTTACAGTCTTGACAATTGACCCTCTGGGTGACTTCTCACTGTATTCACATGATAATCATTAACTAGGGTGTTTCCCATTCTGGAGACCCCTTTTTCTTAGTATGGTTTCCTCTTCGTAGCCCATTCCACGCATTTGTCGTGGTTACTGAGACTTGTCTCTTGTTTGGGCACTACGTTGTAGTTCCTTCGTCGGTTGGTATACCGTTGGTGTATCATTTAACAACTGTGGTTCCGTAGACTCTCGTCTCGGGATCTATTACTTCACTTCTTGCCTGTTGCACAGTTGGTGCGTTGCAAGCTGGTTGTTCTCGACTGCTCGGCATGTCGACCCAGGTTGCCGAAAATTCTATTCTCTTATACACAAAATTCTTCATTCTTCGCTATTAATGCGGTTAACTTTGTTCAGGTAGAAACCGTCTCCGGGATTCCCACTCTTCGGGATCTACCGTATGACTGGTTCTCCGTTCCCACATAAGTACTTAATAACAGCCAGATCGGGTATTCCCGAGTATGAGAGGACTTCCATCTCTCTGGCGTTCTTTCCCAAGTTATAAAACAGGGATTGTGGAGGGCGAGTTGGACACTGTAGGTTTCCAGTACACACTGGTTACTCCTAACTAGCGTATCTTTCACGCTATCACTCAACCCTTAACCCAAAGTACTAAAATCCTAACTCGGTACTTCCTAAGCTCGGTAATTCAGTCATCAGAGCGATACTTCGCTCTGATACCACTTTTTGTAACACCCCATCCAACATTATCACACTTAACAACAAACTGCAGCGGAAAACATACTTCATCACATTACTTAACTCGTTGGTGTTACACGCCGTTAACCACCCACGTGGCTAACAAGGCTATTACATATACATTGTATCGGTCTGATGGACTAGATTCCTGAGCGACTACACATTACTGTCCCTTTCCATTAACGACAACAACAACATATACCTTTCAACTGTACCGAGTATTCACAAACTAATGCCGATAACAATTTCGGTCTTACTACACCTACTGTACATATATAACTTAAATGATTACCCATGTACAAACGACTACCCCGTCCTACTCTCGAACGGCTTCCAGCTCCTTGTACCTGAAATAGGAAAAGAAGAGAAAAGGGTGGCCCCCCAGGGGCTCAACACATTTGCTGGTATGGTAATCCCGCAGCCCGCATGCTACCGGGCCACACACAACTATTTGTCATCTTAGCATGCGGTTGATTATATTTAAATCATGCATGTAAACTATAAACACACAACACATTACAATCCACAACAATGGTCCCAACAAAAACAGATAACACATCTACACTTAATAAGTCACTCTTCGCGTTCTTGACCCTAGAGTGTTTCTCCTCTAATGGAGCTATCTCCTCAATAGACGACACTTACCCACTAGTCGGGTTATCCATAAACGTCTCTTTTATAAACTGAGATTCGTATCCATGATCCACGTACTTCACATTTAAACAACGTATAATATCACATCGCAATAAGCATTGCTGTACAACAAGAACACATAACATAACGGGAACGGTTCTCTTAGGAACCGACCCAAACATAGTTAATTCACTGGTGAGCCTAGAGAATGATATTACCCTCATGTTAAGCTCGGTATACAACACTCATTACCGTCCTAATAGTCGGACGAGTAACTTAAGTTAAGATGGTTCGGATATAGTGACCCGAACACACCACACAAACACATGTTCCCCCTAAACCGATCATAAGTCAGAATAGCTGAGCTTGGAGTAAGCTAATGGGAGATCGTAACCCGTGAGGGTAACAACCATAACAGAGAGGAGGGTAAAGCTAAGAAGGATACCCACTCCCAAACAACGCGCGACCGGAACGACCGGATTCCTCACCCCCCCATAGTATATATATATAAACATAGTTAAGGGCTCCACTGTGGAACCTATCACATCCATACACCATACAGTATTACAACTGGATTAAACACACAAGGGAGGTCCATACATTCACACACAAACATCACACAATTAACTCACGCATAGCCGTGGTTAGAACGTTCCCATGGTTTGGGTCGTTAAATCCGGATACCGTTCTCTTATGTGATCCTAGATTTGGCTAGCTAAGGTATAACACTTTCGAGGTTAAACGGTATTGGAATTGAACACGCCACATAAATGAATTACTATAAACTCATTACATGTTTTATCTTACAACGTGGCAAACATACAGAAAAACACATTGGCATACAAGCCGGTGTAATCCGGTAGGACACAGGTTGCAAGAAAACCATACCTGTCACCGGGGTTTTACTCTAACGTGCCATCACATGTTTCTCGTAACATCTTTGAACAACTGATAACATTACATTTACTTTTATTAACATCGGGGTAACATGATTGTTTAAAGTCTAATGCTCATTACTTATCCCCGTTATCTAGTTAAATAACTTCACATTTTAACTTGTTTTACTTTTTCATTTTAATACAACTTTCCCCCCACTAAATTGTCATTATAACTCACTTAACATGTCCTTAACAATCTTATACATCATTACTTAATAATCCCTATCATCCTATAACCTTAAACAATGTTTTTGGTCCGACCGACCTTACCGACCGACCTTACACAAGGTCGGTCCATTCCAGAACACATTACCGTCAAAAATTCTACTCCGACCGACCTTGCAAGTCCGGTCCACAAGGTCGGTCCGTTCCATAAACAATTCCCGTTCAAAAAATTTAGACACGACCGACCTTGCAAGTCCGGTCCCAAGGTCGGTCCATTCCAGAAACTTAATCCGTACCGAAAATACAAGCCTGACCGACCTTGCAAGTCCGGTCCCCAAGGTCGGTCCATTCCAGAAACTCTTTCCGGTAGTGTAAACTGAGCTCGACCGACCTTGCAGGTCCGGTCCCTAAGGTCGGTCGGCTCCAGACCTTTGTTTCTAAAATCCCATTTGACTCCAAACTTCACCTCATGTATCCTAGTATGTTCTAACCTCATTTGGGCACCTCAAACACACCTTAAGACTTCATTAAACTCCTTAAATCACCCATTAAAGATCTTCCTCAAGCATTACACAATTCTTAAAAACACTAACACTTGTAACATTTCTCTTTTGGTTTTTCTAAGTGGTATTTCACCTATAATGACCACCATACCAAGATGTCTCCTCTACACCTTAACATCATCTCCCAAGCATCTTTTCTTACTAACTAAATTTCCTTGTTCACACCTTCTTAAAATTCCTTTCTCAATCCTTACCTAAACATCATTCCCTCCTTGTACATCAACATTCCTAACCCTTAAACAAACTTCTCCAAGACTTTAGTACATCCCACAAACACCCATTGGATTTCTAGAACTTCCAAGATAATGTCTAAATCCTTGTAGCACTCTAAACACCTTAATACATGCTTTCTTCCCTAGTAAAACATTTATTCATTCCTAACACTTCCTAGTTCACTAAAACTCATTTAAGTACTTAAAACTTCTTGTACATTATCCGAATTTTGCCATGGGTTCTCCTAGCATATTGTCATACCAAAACACATTGTTTTTCACCATTAAACATTCAAGAACACCTAAATCCATCAAGAACCTTCTCACACACAAAACTTCACCAAACTTACACTACATCACAATATAGTGCATAATCGAATTGCTTGGCACTTAGGCCCTTAAATAACATGGCTCTTAGGCCCTTAAATTGCATTAAACTTAAACACTGAATTTCCACATGTATATATTGCCTTTGACCTGCAAATACACCCAACAATACATATGCCCTTAATAAACTCCTTGAGAGCATTTTACTAGTTCATTTTCCATTGGCTCCTTAGGTATTTTATTAAGCAAATCAAGCTCATTTTTCCTAAGGCATTTAAACTACATTTAGATAGTTTGTTTACCTCTTTTCCTTCACAAGTTTTTCATTGTGACCCCTTGCTCCTTCTTTGATAGAAAACCGGCAAGGCTTTGATTGCTTGTCAAACTTCTAATCAATGTACAAGCAAGGTAATGAGTATTCAAGCTTCATGCCTAAACTCATTGTAAACCCTAGGTTATATATATTGTCTTAACACATTAGGATAGTTGTTTTACCTTGGAAACAAAAGAGAGCTTGAATAAGCATCAAGAGAGGACTCCACCAAGACTTTGAATGGTTGGAATGAAGCTAGAACAAGGCAAGATGAAGGCACCATAAGTGGTGATTTTCGGTCACACACAAAAACAAGAGGAAACATTGATTCTCTTTGACTTTCCTTACCTTGAAGCCAAGGAGAATGACAAGGCATGAAAAGGTGAGCTCAAGCTCCAACAATGGTGAATCTTCATGGCACCGAAATGGAGTTCTTGAAGATTTGAAAAGATAGAAGTGTAGAGCTTGCTCCAACTAGAAGAATGGTGGTCTTTGTTTTTGATTTGGTAAATGGAGCTAGAAGTTACAAGCATTCAAAGATGGAGATGGTATGGTTTGCTGTAGCAAAACCGATGGAGAAGGAAGAAGAAGAGTTGGAGACCGTGGGAAATGAAGAGGGAAAGAAGAGAATGAGAAGAAAGACTTGCTTTTGGAGATATTTAAGATAAAAGCAAATAGTAACTTTTGCTTTATCATTTACTTATCTTATTTATTTGTTTAGGTGTGGTGAGTCACCCATGAAAATCGGCTCCCTTAATGTATTAGGCTGAGTCATGGTCTTTGTTGACCAACAAGACAACTTATATTGACTTATGTCATAAACTAGCATATTTTAGTTGCTATTCACAAAAACAAGGCACATACTTGTGAAAATTTTTGATTTCCATTGATTTAGACTTCCAAATGTGATACTAAGTAGTACACATGTTAATTAAATAGTAATGATGGACATTTAGCCATTCAAAACTCATTTACAGGACAATTTTTCAAAAATGTGCTTTAAGGCTCCTTAAAGCACATTTTGTGTTTTAACTTGTTTTCAAGCTTGGTTTTCTTTAGTAATTGATTTAATATGTTCATTAACATATTTATAAGGTATAGGTATGACATTTAGGTCTTATACAAACTTATCCCAAGCTTAGAGCACATTTTAGCCCATATTGACTTTAAGGTATTTATTTGTGTTTTATTTGGTTTAATTGTCTACCAAGGTTTCCTAAGGACTTAATTAGCCTTATTAAATCATAATGGGATATTACTAAGTCTTGGTAGGCTCTTTGGGTCCCAACCAAGTTCACTCCAAGTTTAGAGCATGTTTTTGCTCAAACTGTATCTTAGTGCTTTATCGTTTTTACTATGGTTTAAATTGTACACTAATGTATCTAAGGCACTTTTTAGCCTTAATATACCATGGTTTAACATTTAAACAACATATCAAGGTTTGGGGTATTTCAATCTACCCCCCTTAAAAGAACTTCGTCCTCGAAGTTCACACTTCCCACACATCAATTGAATTAGAACATGGGGATTACTTACAAAATAAAACTTTCGCAACCAAACATACTTTACATCACAACCTCGGACTTAATGGTCCGGGTAACATATTCACATCCATACATAACATAACATAACATTACATACTTACATGATAACCTCGGACTTAGTGGTCCGGGTACCTTAATCAACATTATACTTACATAACAGCCCCTAGACTCTCAGGTCTGGGTAACATAACAACATTTAGACACATAGGTCTTGATAACATGACAGCCTTTAGACACATAGGTCTATGTAACATAACAACATTTAGACTCATAGGTCTTGATAACATACACTTTTGGAACTCAAGGTCAAAATAATATTTATTACACATACCACACAACATGTCATAGCATGTATAACAATCAAAGATATCTTTTATATACACTGTGATCCTGCAGAACCCGGTCGCGATGGACACCTTCTGGTCCCCGTTCCTTTGGGAGATCAAAACATTCACTTAATTTTTAACATATGTACTTCTCATGTCACCGGTCCGAAGACAAAGGCTCTTACGTCCTCAGCTCGTGAGCAAGTACTACAAAAATATTCTTTACTAGGTTAAGTATAAGAGAATCCTTTATTCAAAATATTAATCGACTGTTTTGGAAATACCAATTGAAAATCCTTTTTGAAAACGCAACACAACTCCAAGTCCAATTTTATGCTCTTTGCATCCTTTTTCTTAGCGTGGTTATTTGTGACCACTTATAGGGAGCTTCAAGAATCATCCAACCCGGATGTGATCAGCATCAGTGTTGAACTATCCTTCCACCCCAATGTATGTTTGGCTTCCCTTGATCACATGAAAATCAAGTTTCACCTCCCACTTCAATTTCAAGCATCAAGTAAATCACTCATTTCCAATTTTCTATCTTTTTAAATCATTCTAGTCATAATCACCACATCTCCAAGGGATAAAACTCCGTCTATCAGTTATCTCCATTTCACCTTTAATCAAGTTACCTAGGGAATTTAATTCTTACTAGGTTCTATATAGGTTTCATACCCCCTCATAACTCACAATACTGTATATTTACATACTTTTATCAAAATACAATACACGGTATTACATTTAGTATTATACGAACACATACTGTTGGGGTTTTAGTTCCCCGGGAGTTTCTTTACTCCCTACACTTGTACTATCTCACACAACTATTAACGAATAAACACACTTATCACAATGGTATTCGCATCTTCTGTGCGCAATTACCACAATTACACCATGAATGAATGCGTATGTTTACGTATAACACACACACCAATCATCAAAACAAATTATTTTGTGCTATGCACAACATCATCAAAACCAATTATTTTGTGCTATGCACAACATAGGTCACGTACACTTGTACGGTAATACACACTAAGCGGTTTTGAGCTCTACCCCCCTTAAAAGGGATTACGCCCACGTAATCAACCACTGGATATTGGTTTAAAATGTTCTGCCGTCGTGAAGTATTTTAGCTTACACGCGGCCTGTTATACAATGCGTTCTGGTTAGGGGGCCTTAACCATATTGGCGGTTTAGTTCCTAAACCAAGAATTCTCATTGGAGTTTACTTAACTCATAACCGGTTTCGGTCCTGGCCTGTGAGGCTTCTAGGCATTAATAATTAGCCATTCACTCATATTCACTATGCACATTGTACACTTGAATCACCGGTTCACTAGTGTCGGCTGCGCAACTCTGACAACTGTAGGGCTTAGTTTGCCCCATTCGTTATTCTTATTGTATTGTACATCTCCCATTTATTGTAATAATGGTTTCTCAAGGGACGCGTGGTATCTCTTACCGTGAGCAAATTTGGTGAGTTTTTAAACTTCCCATCCACATCTCTAACAATTTACTGTGTATACAGTTATGTATTTCACAATGATTGACTTGTTTCCCTTCCGACTTACCGTCGGTTGAGGTTGAGCTGCTACCTAATGTGTAGCGCTCTCTTGGTTATTTCCAACACTTGAGGTATATTCCATACCGATATTTGGTAGTTAGTGCTACTGTAGTCACTTACTGTTAATCATGCCTCCACATTTGGTTTTGTACATGTATTCTTTCATTGGTGCGGCCTTGCATTTCCATGCATCGGTCATTATAGCGTTATAAGTCTCTTTCTACTTCCACCACCATTAACATTTCCCAAGTCCTAGCTATCCCACTCGATCATCACTACGCAAATGCAATACCAAAACACTCAGTCATACAGAGTGCAGAGGCGTAAACTCTTGGCAGTAAATCTCTTATGCGATTGCAATAGGAATTTACACTGCGTTTCACTGAGATTCTTATCTCATAATACTGGCTACTGGTTTACTGCCTAGTTCATTTGCTATCACTTATCGTCCAACAATGTTTATACAACGGTCGCTTACTGCGCACCGTGCTCTTACTCCTCGTATAACACTAACTTACATGGTATTCACTGTCATCTTAGCTTCCACACATATACTTACATCATTCGTATTATGGTTCGTCCTTCATTTGGATGACTACTGAATGCTCCTTGAGCGTAGCTCACTCGAGTTACAAGCCGCCGTTATTCAGCCCGGTGCTTCACATGCTACTAAAATTACTGTTTTCTCGCAATATCAACATGATCAATCCTTAACATATTTCTTGAACTCGGTTCACATAACTACCGCTCCCGCGGTTTCACAATATCGAGAGGTATCCCCACTCTTAAAGCAGTGGTTCGTTCCCCGCTCTATTTACTTGTATAACATAAAGTCCTGCAATCAATCAAACTTACATAACACATTTTGTTTGTGGCTTATAAGCCTTACTGCCTCGAGGTCTGCTCATTGTAGGCCGTTCACACACATTTACTTCTCTGTACAACATTACATGGTTTGAACGTCATATTGGGCTCCATGACAAGGTCGTTGCATCACGTTTCCTTTCATGGGATGCCCCTTAGGATTGTCAGTCCGTCTCCTGACAACTTATGTCTAAACTGGGTGTTAGTTTCAATCCTTACGTTTCTGTCACGCTATTTCGTTCAACTATCGTTGATGTGAACACCCTTCAAGGATTGCTCCTAGGTGTTGCTAAGTTATGCCATTACATCTGGTTCGCACTTATTGGTATATTCAGTTAGCCACGCCGTTTACGTTCTTGACTGGCTTATTATCTTCTTCCGTGAAGATCAACATCTCCTGGTAGTGTAGGTACTCATTCTGGGAGTTTCATCCCGTTCATTGCACATTAATGTGTCCACATTAGGCATCTGCTTGCCATGCACAGGCTGGGTCACCATTCCAGCTATCATGTTTACCCCTCGGGATTCTTAAGACATATGTGATGTCTTTGCATAACAGTTAGTGCACTTCGCACCTCCTGACTCTTAAACATTTCCTTGAATGAATTCACTATTCCTTTAGTCTCTTTAACTGAGTTCCTTTAATTAATATTCTTGGTTAATCCGTTGCCCTTGCTTGACTTTTACTGCTGACCGTAGTATGGAGTCGACTACCTCCCGTGTTCTGGACTCTACTCGTATACATATGTGGGGTACCATGCTGATACATTGCTACTTACCCAACTAACCCATAAGTAGGTCTGTCAGGCCCACAAGCTCCTATCGGAGTGTGGTCCTCCCAGATTACAGTTGGTACACTCGTAGTGTCCGTCACACGCCTAGGTGAAGTATTCTGTTGTCAACTCCCTTATATTGTCCTGTGACAATATGCATTCCCTGCTTCCCGAACTTAATCAAGGGAAGGTTTATCCACTGTTGTATCACATGAACTCCATCCATTCCCTCGGGTCGCTACCCTTGGGTTTACCGGTTTGGTTAAAAGAAGGTTAGAAAAAATATTGGTTTGAAAGAAAATTCGGTTTGAAGAAAGAGTTTGAAAAAATATGAGTTGAAAGAAAAATTCTCATGGCCTTACAACGTCTTCTTGCCTTAACCAAGTCTAGCTTCCTGCTTACTGGTGTATTCCAATTACAGAGGTTAGGCTATCAAGCCCTTCCATGGTCATGATGATCTCACTTAACTTCATAGTACTTTACTAAGTACTTTGTATTCGTTATAAATTTCCCGAACATCCATGTTATAGCAGCACTTGCCATGGCAAGTGCGCCATGCTAACTGGCTATCGGTTAAACACATACCGGTTGTGGTAATGTTCTTTACCAGCACTGTCATCAGTGGCCTTGTTGGCCCTCACTTGATCTTACAGTCTTGACAATTGACCCTCTGGGCGACTTCTCACTGTATTCACATGATAATCATTAACTAGGGTGTTTCCCATTCTGGAGACCCCTTTTCCTTAGTATGGTTTCCTCTTCGTAGCCCGTTCCACGCATTTGTCGTGGTTACTGAGACTTGTCTCTTGTTTGGGCACTACGTTGTAGTTCCTTCGTCGGTTGGTATACCGTTGGTGTATCATTTAACAACTGTGGTTCCGTAGACTCTCGTCTCAGGTTCTATTACTTCACTTCTTGCCTGTTGCACGGTTGGTGCGTTGCAAGCTGGTTGTTCTCGACTGCTCGGCATGTCGACCCAGGTTGCCGAAAATTCTATTCTCTTATACAAAATTCTTCATTCTTCGCTATTAATGCGGTTAACTTTGTTCAGGTAGAAACCGTCTCCGGGATTCCCACTCTTCGGGATCTACCGTATGACTGGTTCTCCGTTCCCACAGAAGTACTTAATAACAGCCAGATCGGGTATTCCCGAGTATGAGCGGACTTCCATCTCTCTGGCGTTCTTTCCCGAGTTATAAAACAGGGATTGTGGAGGGCGGGTTGGACACTATAGGTTTCCAGTACACACTGGTTACTCCTAACTAGCGTATCTCTCACGCTATCACTCAACCCTTATCCCAAAGTACTAAAATCCTAACTCGGTACTTCCTAAGCTCGGTAATTCCGTCATCAGTGCGATACTTCGCTCTGATACCACTTTTTGTAACACCCCATCCAACATTATCACACTTAACAACAAACTGCAGCGGAAAACATACTTCATCACATTACTTAACTCGTTGGTGTTACACGCCGTTAACCACCCACGTGGCTAACAAGGCTATTACATATACATTGTATCGGTCTGATGGACTAGATTCCTGAGCGACTACACATTACTGTCCCTTTCCATTAACGAAACAACAAATATACCTTTCAACTGTACCGAGTATTCACAAACTAATGCGAAACAATTTCGGTCTTACTACACCTACTGTACAATATAACTTAAATGATTACCCATGTACAAACGAACCCCGTCCTACTCTCGAACGGCTTCCAGCTCCTTGTACCTGAAATAGGAAAAGAAGAGAAAAGGGTGGCCCCCCAGGGGCTCAGCACCTTTGCTGGTATGGTAATCCCGCAGCCCGCATGCTACCGGGCCACGCACAACTATTTGTCATCTTAGCATGCGGTTGATTATATTTAAATCATGCATGTAAAATATAAACACACAACACATTACAATCCACAACAATGGTCCCAACAAAAACAGATAACACATCTACACTTAATAAGTCACTCTTCGCGTTCTTGACCCTAGAGTGTTTCTCCTCTAATGGAGCTATCTCCTCAATAGACGACACTTACCCACTAGTCGGGTTATCCATAAATGTCTCTTTTATAAACTGAGATTCGTATCCATGATCCACGTACTTCACATTTAAACAACGTATAATATCACATCGCAATAAGCATTGCTGTACAACAAGAACACATAACATAACGGGAACGGTTCTCTTAGGAACCGACCAAACATAGTTAATTCACTGGTGAGCCTAGAGAATGATATTACCCTCATGTTAAGCTCGTTATACAACACTCATTACCGTCCTAATAGTCGGACGAGTAACTTAAGTTAAGATGGTTCGGATATAGTGACCCGAACACACCCACAACACATGTTCCCCCTAAACCGATCATAAGTCAGAATAGCTAAGCTTGGAGTAAGCTAATGGGAGATCGTAACCCGTGAGGGAAACAACCATAACAGAGAGGAGGGTAAAGCTAAGAAGGATACCCACTCCCAAACAACGCGCGACCGGAACGACCGGATTCCTCACCCCCCCCATAGTATATATATATAAACATAGTTAAGGGCTCCACTGTGGAACCTATCACATCCATACACCATACAGTATTACAACTAGATTAAACACACAAGGGAGGTCCATACATTCACACACAAACATCACACAATTAACTCACGCATAGCCGTGGTTAGAACGTTCCCATGGTTTGGGTCGTTAAATCCGGATACCGTTCTCTTATGTGATCCTAGATTTAGTTAGCTAAGGTATAACACTTTCGAGGTTAAACGGTATCGGAATTGAACACGCCACATAAATGAATTACTATAAACTCATTACATGTTTTATCTTACAACGTGGCAAACATACAGAAAAACACATTGGCATACAAGTCGGTGTAATCCGGTAGGACACATGAAGAGGGAAAAGTACGAGAATAAGGAAGAATAGAGCATCCGGCTCCATGTGCCTGGAAGGAACAGCTTAGAACAAAGGATATCGACCGGATCAGAGTGTGATCCGGCCGGATGGGTAATTAAATATCCCACTTATATGTAAATGCCAGCCTGGCAATTAAAAAGAAGGACAGGCTGGCAACTCTCGATTTGACAATGTAAAACACTATAAATAGGGGTTCAACCCCACAATAAAACATACGTTCTCACATTCGAAATTACATACTGTTGCATTATCTGCGCGATTCTCTCTCTCTCAAAGCTCGAGCACTCAGTAACAAGGAAAAAGCAAGTAAAGTACGCGTGCCAGGATGGCTCCAAGAACAAGGAAGACACCCCGACCTGAGGGCGAGACCGATAACGTAAGAACAACCGAAAACAACAGAACAGAAGCTGAAAACATGATCTCCAAGCAAGCGTTGGAGGAGATGCTGAAGAGCTTAGTCAGAACCATCGACGAAAGGATAGTGGAGGGGAATGAAGTTCTGCAGCAGGAGCTGATGCAGCGAGATGTAGAATACCAGAAGAAATGGGAGGACATGACTGAGGCGCTTGAATCGCTCAAGAATCGCGACTCCGAGGCGAGCAACAGCCGGAAGAAAGAGCAGCTAGAGAAAACTCTGATCATCAGTGACGAGACTGAGGAAGATGATTCGATCGACATGACTCTCTACCCCTTCTCGAGAAAATCAGGAAGGCAAAGCTTCCTCCTCACTTCGTTGCACCTGCAGTTGAAAAGTATGATGGAACGGGGGACCCTGCTCTTCACGTTCAGAAGTTTATGTTCGCAATGAACACACAGGGGATAAGTTCTCTCGCCCTCTGCAATTTGTTTCCGGGAACATTATCCAAAAGAGCGCTCGGTTGGATCTCAACAAGACCCCCGCAGTCGATCTCAAGTTTTAAGCAATTGACTGAGGAGTTTCAGCAATACTTTGCCGCAAGCAAGAAGATCAAGAAGGAAACGATAGAACTAATGGATCTCAAACAGAGGAAGGGGGAGACGGTGAAAGAATTCAGCGAGAGGTTTCATAAGCAGGTAGCAGAAATCGATGACATTGATGAAAAGATCCTAATCAAGGCTTTCGGAAACGGGCTAGCACAGCCAAGGCTCGCCGGGAAGATCGCGACAAAGCCCCAAAAACCCATGGAGAGCTAGCCGAAATGATTCATGAGTTTCTAAAGTCAGGGTGGCGGAAAATAAGGCCAGAGATTTAGCAAATAGCTTCAAGCGGTTAACGACAAGAAAGGAGGATCGAATGGGAATGGCTCTTCCGGCAACATATCAGGAAGTTCATCGGGAGGAAGCTCAAGATACAAGCCTTACTACAAAGCCCATCCCAGGCGCCTCAGTTTCAGAACGCCCGAGTTGCCGTCCAGATTGATCCAGGCAGGTATGCGGCGGCGGTCAAAGAAGGATATCTGCCTCCACCAAAGAAGCCTTATCCAGGGGAGATTCCGGTAGCCTTCTGTGAGTACCATGGCTGCAAAAGTCACAGAACCGCAAACTGCGCCACTCTGGCCAAAGAGTTGAGGATCATCGAAGAGGACAAGAAGAGCAAGGAAAGCAGATGGCAGGCCAGCAGAAGCAATATGGCAGGCAAAATCAGTCCACCTCTCGAAATCACCAGGAAGAAGAGATCCACCCTGAGCTTAATCACGGCAAATCAGTCGGTATGATCTCAGGTTTGTAAGAAGGTGGAGAAGTTTTTCGTTTCTCTGATGTTAGGTAAACCCAGTCACGCCAACAATAAAGCAAGGGCGGTGTAATTGAACTTTTTCTTTTCTTTTTAGAAAAGACCTATGTTGTAAAAATCCCCCGGAATCTTCCGGTAATAAAAATCTAATAAACTTTTTCTCTTAAGCAAATTCTCAGGTCTCTTTTCAGAGGTAGGACCGTTGACCCCAAGCGAGAGAAAAAGACATATTCATGCGGTACATCAAGAGCTACCGGAAAGAAAAATTGCCAAGCGAGAGAATCTTCCCCAGATTTTCTTTACAGACGAAGACGAAGAAGGGGTGTTATACCCTCACAATGATCCACTGGTCATTCGGGCGCAAGTAAATGACAGGATGATGGAAGGAATCCTGATAGACAGCGGGGCTGGAGCGAATGTCATATCGGCCGAGGCAGTTAAAAAATTGGAGATTCCAGAAAGTAAGATTAAACCATATTCGGCGGTCCTGGAGGCTTCGTTGGGGGCGTTTCTACCAAGTCTTCAGGGAGCATAGACTTCACCTTAACATTGGGATTGGGAGACGACGAAGAACTGAAAAGCTCACAGCTTTCATTGTACCGGGACTTTCCGGATACAATATGTATCTTGGCAGGCCAGGGATTAATGCTTTCAAAGCAATATGCAGCACTCACCACCTGAAAATGAAGTATCTAACCAGGTCTGGAAAGGTGGTGACCATTAGTGGAAGTCAAAAGATGGCTCGGGTATGCGAAGTACGCATCATGGAGGGAATGCCGGAAGAAGAGATGGTCAAAACGGTGGGGTCGGAAAAGGAATTCAAGGGAAAGCTCCCTCTCCCGCTAGAGTCGGATCAAAGGGCAGAAGACTGTGGAACCTCTAAAGAGTCACCACGAGAGGTACACTTAAAAACTGACCCTTCTAAATTTTTTAAAATAGGAAATGCGTTCGACAGTGGGGAGCAAACTCACCTGATGAGATTCCTGGAAAAAAGAAGGGTAACTTTCGCCTGGAGCACGGACGAAATGCCAGGAGTAGATCCAAGCGTTATCCAGCATGACCTGCGAGTGGATCCAAAGCACCCAGCCATCCGGCAAAGAAGAAGAATAATAGGAGAGGAAAGAGACTTTGCGGCACGTGCTGAAGTGCAAAAACTGCTTAAAGCCGGATTCATCAGGGAGGTGTCCTATCCCAAGTGGTTGGCTAATGTTGTGATGGTTAAAAAGTCAAATGGCAAATGGAGAATGCGTGTGGACTTCACAGACTTGAACAAAGCATGTCCTAAAGACTTTTACCCACTACCATCGATAGATAGACTGGTTGCTTCAACGGCTCAAAGCTCTGTCTTAAGTTTTTTGGATGCGTTTTCAGGATATAATCAAATAAGAATGAATGAGGAGGATTCAGAAAAAACATCTTTTATTACCTCGGCCGGAACCTTTTGCTACAAGGTGATGCCTTTTGGATTAAAAAATGCGGGTGCAACCTTCCAAAGAATGATAGACAAAGTGTTCAAACAACAGTTAGCCCGGAATGTAGAGGCATATGTCGATGATATCGTGGTAAGAAGTAATTCCTGGGTACAACACATGGAAGATTTAAAAGAAACCTTTGACACCCTAGACAGATTCCAAATCAAGCTGAATCCGGAGAAATGTGTATTTGGAGTTACAAAGGGGAAGTTCTTAGGCTTTATCGTGGGCAAAGAGGGATTGAAGTGGATCCCGAAAAAACTCAGGCAATCCTCGATCTGTCACCACCAAAGAACATTAAAGATGTGCAAGCATTGAACGGAAGGCTCACGGCTTTAGCAAGATTCTGCTCAAAACTCCAAGAAAAGTCAATACCATTTTTCAGCATTTTACGAAAAAACAAGAAATTCCAGTGGAGTCAAGAGTGTATAGACGCCTTTGACAGGATCAAAGAGATGCTCAAAGAGTTGCCCAAGCTGGGTGTTCCGGCACCTGGTCAAGACTTGTATCTCTACCTCTCTGCCACAGATTGGGCAATAGCAGCTGTGTTAATAATGGAGGGGAGAAAAAAGAGATACCAGTGTACTACACCGGAAAAATCCTAACTCCAGCGGAAAGCCGCTACACCAAATTGAAAAAATATTGTTTGCATTAGTCGTTGCATCCCGAAAGCTTCGGCCTTATTTTCAGTCACACCGATATTCGTTAGAACAAATTGGCCACTGAAACAGATAGCAAACAACCCAAACGCATCCGGGCGAATGGTTAGTTGGACCGTCGAGCTCACCCAGTACGAAATCCACTTCCTTCCTCGAACAGCCATAAAAGCACAGGCCTTGGCGGACTTCATAACCGAAACAACCTTTGCCCAAACAAAGAGAACCAACCAACCCGTACGTTATCCTAGTTGACGGAGCTCGATGCAAGACTGGAGCGGGGGCCGGAATAGTGGTCCAAACGCCGGATGGAAGAACTCTTAACTTTGCGTTCCGGCTGGAATTTGGAAGTAACAAATAATGAAGCAGAATATGAAGCCCTCATACAGGGATTGGAGGTCGCCACTGCCTTAGGGGCAACAGGTTTTTTCTAATAAAACAGGGTTCTCATTTGTGTCTATAGGAATTTTTTATACATGCCCCTAAAGGGGGAAGAGTGGGACTTACCTCTTTGTTTGTTATGCAGAGTTAGAAATATACTCAGACTCAATGCTAGTGGCGCGACAAAACGATAACATCTACGAAGTCAAGGAGGAGAAGCTTGGAAAATACCTGGCCAAAGTCCAAGAGACGAAGGCAAACTTTCAGAGATGTGAGTTAAGACATCTTCCTCGAGCAGAAAACATAGAGGCCGATGCGTTAGCTAAACTGGCCAGTATGGCCGAAAGAATGCCCAGTAAAGTCTGGATGGAAATAAAGGCAAACTCAAGTCTGAAGGAGATCCGAGTATGCACCATTGAATCAGACGCAATAGCCAAGTCTTGGATGGCACCCATTGTTGAGTACATACAAAGCGGAAACTTGCCACAAGATGAGAAGGAGCGGCAAAAACAAGGCGAAGGGCTGCATCTTTCTTTTTAGAACAAGGACAGCTCTACAAAAGATCATTCGCAAGGCCAGCACTTAAGTGTGTTACCATAGAAGAAGGAGTAAGGCTCATGGAGGAGCTACATGAGGGGACCTGTGGGAACCACCAAGGAGAGAGGGCAATAGTCCACAAGATCCTAAGGCTGGGGTACTATTGGCCGAGGATGAGGGAATTTTCAAAAGAATACATACGGAAATGCATAAAATGTCAGGAACACGGCCACAAAATACATAGCCCCCATCCACACTGAAGCCATATTGTCCCCGATCCCATTTGCCATGTGGGGATTGGATATCGTTGGACCTTTTCCGGAAGCATCCCCCGGAAGATATAAATTCATTTATGTGGCCATTGATTACTTCACCAAATGGGTGGAAGCCATGCCAACAGTATCCATTACCGCAAGAAAAGTCACAAGATTTCATCTGGAAGTATGTAGTCTGCAGATTTGGGATCCCAAAAATAATAATAACAGACAATGGAACTCAGTTCAACTGTAAAAGCTTCCGGGAATTCTGTGAAGAATGGAAGATTGACCTGAGATTCGCATCGGTCGCCCATCCACAAGCAAACGGCCAGGTAGAAAATGCGAATGGACAAATTGTCAAAGCTAAAAAAGAAGTTGGACAGCAAAAAAGGGAGATGGGCAGAGTTGCTACCTCAGGTTCTCTGGTCCTACAGGACAACCGAAAAGGGCCCAACAGGGGAAACTCCATATAGCTGACCTACGGTCTGGAAGCAATCGTTCCGGCTGAAGTTATAGTCCCATCGATTAGATGGGAATCCTTTAATGAAGAAAACAACAATGAAGGGGTGAAAGACGGCCTTGACCTGCTTGAAGAAACCAGGACTATGGCCCAAGTCCGGATGGAAAGGGATAAAGCGAAAAGTGGAAAGATATTTTAACCAGAAAACAAGGGAAAGAGGCTTTGCTCCAGGTGAACTGGTCCTTCGAGAGGTAAAGCAACCAAAGAAGCTAGAGCCCCAATGGGAGGGACCATTTATAGTACAACGGCGAACAGGGCAAGCTTCATATCGTTTGAAAAATAGTGAAGGATACGAGTTGCCTCACTCATGGCATGCCGAGTGCCTCAAAAAGTTTTATGTATAAAAACGTTTCTTAAAAAGTAATAAAATGAGGTATTCCTTTAAAGCAAATTTTTTAATGTACCATCCGGCCAGTGTGCCTACAGGCTATCATGCCTTGAAATGTACCATCCGGCCAGTGTGCCTACAGGCTATCATGCCTTGAAATGTACCATCCGGCCAGTGTGCCTACAGGCTATCATGCCTTGAAATGTACCATCCGGCCAGTGTGCCTACAGGCTATCATGCCTTGAAATGTACCATCCGGCCAGTGTGCCTACAGGCTATCATGCCTTGAAATGTACCATCCGGCCAGTGTGCCTACAGGCTATCATGCCTTGAAATGTACCATCCGGCCAGTGTGCCTACAGGCTATCATGCCTTGAAATGTACCATCCGGCCAGTGTGCCTACAGGCTATCATGCCTTGAAATGTACCATCCGGCCAGTGTGCCTACAGGCTATCATGCCTTGAAATGTACCATCCGGCCAGTGTGCCTACAGGCTATCATGCCTTGAAATGTACCACCCAGCCAGCATGCCTATAAAAACTAGGAATTTACTATTTCGTAAAAAAAGCTTAGAGCAAAGGCATAATGATCTTCCATATAAACAAAAGGGAGATCTACAAAGCATTTGGAAATCCGGTCGCTCCGGATAAAGCCAAATGAAGAGTGTATGAAACTAACTCGTAAGGAAGTTACTTAAAACATTTAAGGGATGCAAAAGAAATGGTAAAACGCCAAAACATCACCAAAACTAGTAGTCCAAAATACAAATGTACAAGATTCCTGTGCTAACAAATTGCTATCTAAAAAGCATCTATTCCTTAGCAGGCTTCTTTACAGCGGACTCTTTGGAAACCTCTCTGCAGAGTTAGATTTTCCAGCAGCTTGACGAAAGCCCGCAACCTCCTGGCGCAGGCCGCTATCGGGGGGAAGGAAAGAAGCTTGACCAGGCCCAAAGACTGTCTCACCAGGGATACGACCAAACTTCTCAAAGTCTTCAAGAAAGTTGCTCTTCCGGGCAACATTGTCAAACTCCAGCTCATTATACAGATCGTCATCCAGTACTTCCCCCCTCTTCAGGAAGTACTTGGAGATGGCTTGACGACAAATGTTGGTAATCTTCCGGCTCTGAGAACCGAAAGCCTTTTTTAGATGGGCAATAACAGTTCCTTGTTTCTTCAACTCTTCTTGGGCCTGACGGGCGTAGGCTGTATGTTTGGCAACATCCCCCTCAAGCTGCAACACCTGAGCTCGGTAAAGATCGCGGTCAGAACCCGCGGCAGAAAGCTCCTCATTCAGCTTATCAATACGATCGCTGAGCTTCTCGACATGTCTTAAAAGACTTTCAGGATCTGTTTTTAAAAAGAAGAGGGGGAAAGGAAAGCAGAATCAGTAAGAATAAGGCATAAAGATAAAAGCGGCGGAAAAAAGACCAGTAAGACTCACCCTTGGCCGGAACCTTAGCACTTTCGGGTTGACGGAGGGCCATGGCCTCCTCTAAAGCTTTCACCTTCCCCTCCAGAGAAGCCTTCTCGGCCGCAAGAGCAGCTTTGCCTGAAGAAAGAACTGTGTTTTCATCCGTCAAGAGCTGCTTGGCCTCCTCTAAAGCTTTCACCTTTCCCTCCAGAGAAGCCTTCTCGGCCGCAAGAGCAGCTTTACCCTCAGAAAGAGTCGTGTTCTCATCCACCAAAAACTGCTTCTCTTGGTCAAAAGCAATTCGAGTTTGCTCATCCAGAGCATTCTTTTCCTCGGTTAATGCGGTGAGCTCTTGAATAAGTTGGGCTTTGTCTCCCACCAAAGCCTCATTCTGCTCAGTCAAAGCTTTTTTGTCCGCCTCAAGGGATTTAATTTCTTTCTCAAGGGCAACATTCACACCCGCAAAGTAAGCCTTGTCTGAAGTAAGGGAATCTACGTCCCTTTTGTGAGCAGCTTGTACCTGCCGCAACAAAACTTCCAAGTCAGACAAAGTATGCTCTGGTATCAAGACATTCTTTTCACCGGAAGGTTTGTGGAGTACCTGCTTCAGGATACCCTCTGTGTGGAGGCTCTGGTTTCTCAGAGCAAACATCTCTTCCCGCAAATTCTTTAACTTTGATTCGTATTCGTCTCGAAGACGAACACATTCATGGCGAGATGACCGCAATTCCTTGTTCAAAGTGTCTGTCCTATCTTTCACCTTGCGGTCAATCTCATAGTTTACAATATCCATGTAGCTATCATGGTTAGAACGGGTTTGCTTTAACTCGGCTTCAGTATTATCGGCCCGACTTTTTTCACGTTGCAGGTCAAACTGAAGATCCGAGTCTGAACTTCAGCGCTTTGAGCCATAGACATAACCTACAAAAAAAACAAACAGAACATAAAAACTTAAAAAAAATATATCAGAAAGGCATGGAGGATGGGAGGAAGGCGGCGCTTACTCGAAAAATGCTTTGCCACATCAGATTGAAGACATCTCCCGTGGGAATGGAATGACGCATGATATCGGCTGCTCCAACCCCAGCTCTCAGTTTTTCCTTGGTGGCGGTAACAATGGATGGAGGAGCGAAGATCCCATCCGGATGGTCAGAAAGTCTTATTGCTTCCTTCCAGGCGTCGGTTATCGAGCAACGTCGAAGGGGATCTTGCGCAAAGGTTGCCCACGGTAGTAAAACCATCCCTCCTTCTGAGAAGGGCCGGTAAAGCCCTCCTGAGCAGGGGGAGGTGGAGAGGAGGGGGAGCAGCAACACCTCCCCTGGAGAAGAAGAGGGGGCGGCAATGGCCTCCCTTTGCCTGTCTTCCCTCTGCTTACTTCGGAGCTCTGGGTTCTCGGGCACAGCTCGGTACTCCTTCACCCCCTCAGATGCTGAATCACCGACCCCAGGGATGTCTTGTGGGACTGAGGTGCCAATAGTCCCACGGTCACTTTCAGTCTCAGAAGCCTCCGCTAGAACAGCCTTCGGCTTTGACGGTTTTCTTCCGGAGTCTTTGAGTACCGGAAGCTGGAACAGCAGGAGAAGGGTGGGCCGGACCGCGAGCAACCTCGTTGTCAGTAACGGTGATGGGTGCGCCTTGAGAGCCTGAGAAAGAAAGGGTCAGCATAGAATGAACAAAAAAGGAAAGGCAAGAGTTTCCTTCAAATAAGAGAGAACAATACGTGGGTTAGTATCTTCCAAGATAGCACCATGGGCCGGATCGGAAGAGAAATACCCTGCCAAGTCAGGAAACAATTCACAAATGGGGGTTGGGTGACCAGACCCCTGCCCTGAACGAGAGGCAGACCCCTGGCCTGAATCAGGAGTAAGAGGGAGAAAAAATCGATGCCCATACCCTGGACTCACGTACCACGTACCCTGGCAAAATCACCGCTTGAACGGGCTGGAGACCCAGTAATTTTCTTTTCTTATACAGAATGTCCTTGTCTTCATTACCCCTTTGCCTCTTCTTGGAGGGGGTGGCATTCCCAAGAAGCCTTGTGGCCACATCAACAGCCGCATCAACAGATGCATAATAATCAACTTGCTCATCTCCCATCTTGAAGCCGACAAAATTCCAGCTATTGAAGGGTCCAACCTTATCTCCTCTAGAAAGAAATCTGCCGGAACGATGAGAAAGTAAGAAAACAGGTCAAAGGTAAAATTTAGATAAAACTGACCAAATAAGACTTACTGTGATATTTCTTCAATGATTCCAGGCGCGCCGGGGTAAAAAATACGGAGACCGTAGGCTGTTTTTTGCTTATCACCTTCAGGATTTTCGAGATAGGCGTTTCTTGCGCCGGGGAAGGAGGACAGCTGAATTGGCCTTTCGGGATCGAGGGGCAGTAGGGAACTCCCAAAAATCGGCCTGGTGGTGGGACAATGACGAATCATCGGGAGTTCCACCCGGAAGACGCTTTCTTATAATCGAAGAGAGAAAAGCCGGCCTTCGCCTTGATAGTCAGGCTATCAGGGTCGTCCCTTGTGGTATAAAATTGGGCGAATTCGGTCGCTTCTACCCGAATTTTGCTCTCCTCACAGAGGAGAACATAGGCATGGAGGTAAGAAATTGCCTTCGGGTGTAGGTGAGCAAGCATGCAGCAGCGCCGAATCAGGAAACCTAGAACGAATGGATGAGGGGGTACGGTCAGGCCGCGAGAGAAAAAGTCCGCGTAAACGGCATATCCAAGCCCGAAATCATCGTGGGGATGTGAGACGTCGGAAGGAAGGAAGATGCAAGTACCCAGTGGGACTTCGACGTCTTTCAAACAAGAGAGAAGGGAGGAGGTATCCAGGGAGGATGGAGAAGGTTCTCGGTCAGCCGAGAAAGG
Source organism: Limonium bicolor (assembly GCA_023374045.1). NCBI lineage: Eukaryota > Viridiplantae > Streptophyta > Magnoliopsida > Caryophyllales > Plumbaginaceae > Limonium > Limonium bicolor. Next base: position 318,329,536 of record CM041776.1, on the reverse strand, counting down.
CGCGGTAGATTTCAGATAAGTCGGGCGAAACCCTTGGGGTGAAAAGGTACCTTGAATCGCCTCTCTAGCAGGGATGAAATTCGCAGCTGCCTTGTTCTTCTTCGAGCTAGACAACGCCATCGGAACAAGAAAGCAGAGAGCAAGAGCGAAGCGAAAAGAGTGAAAGATCCGAAAAAAAAAGGATGCAAAGAGAGGCGATGGAATCTGGGCAAACGAGGAAAGAAGATATCTGAAGGAGTTCGAAGCTAGAGCTTTGGAAAAAAAACGATTCCCGCCCAGTTGATAAAAATTAAAGGGAGATCCTGCACCTTCCTGGAAACAGGGCGCTGACACAAAAACGGCTCTGCAAATTCTACATCGAAAAGGCGCAGGCACGGGCCAGGCACGGGCAAGAGCACAATTAGAAAAAGAAAGTTCTTTTCCTTTTTTTTTAGAACAAAGAAAAGGAAAAGATAACTTGTGGGACTAAGGGGAAATGATAGCCGGAAGAATAAAAGGCCTCAGCCGGAAGAGCAAAAGGCCATAGCGTCAGAATAAAAAAGCAACAAAAGCACACGCTGAAAAAGGAAGTTCTACTTTTTACGTTAATATAATCAAAAGTAGAACTTGTGGGACTGATGAAGAGGGAAAAGTACGAGAATAAGGAAGAATAGAGCATCCGGCTCCATGTGCCTGGAAGGAACAGCTTAGAACAAAGGATATCGACCGGATCAGAGTGTGATCTGGCCGGATGGGTAATTAAATATCCCACTTATATGTAAATGCCAGCCTGGCAATTAAAAAGAAGGACAGGCTGGCAACTCTCGATTTGACAATGTAAAACACTATAAATAGGGGTTCAACCCCACAATAAAACATACGTACTCACATTCGAAATTACATACTGTTGCATTATCTGCGCGATTCTCTCTCTCTCTCAAAGCTCGAGCACTCAGTAACAAGGTAACTCGATGAAGTACAAAGGCCTAGCAGTAGAGTAGGGATTCGATTAGAGATTTGGATAGGAGCTTAGGGAATTTAGGAACTTACTATTTCAACACAGGTTGCAAGAAAACCATACCTGTCACCGGGGTTTTACTCTAACGTGCCATCACATGTTCCTCGTAACATCTGTGAACAACTGATAACATTACATTTACTTTTATTAACATCGGGGTAACATGATTGTTTAAACTCTAATGCTCATTACTTATCCCCGTTATCTAGTTAAATAACTTCACATTTTAACTTGTTTTACTTTTTCATTTTAATACAACTTTTCCCCCACTAAATTGTCATTATAACTCACTTAACATGTCCTTAACAATCTTATAACATCATTACTTAATAATCCCTATCATCCTATAACCTTAAACAATGTTTTTGGTCCGACCGACCTTACCGACTGACCTTACACAAGGTCGGTCCATTCCAGAACACATTACCGTCAAAAATTCTACTCCGACCGACCTTGCAAGTCCGGTCCACAAGGTCGGTCCGTTCCAGAAACAATTCCCGTTCAAAAAATTTAGACACGACCGACCTTGCAAGTCCGGTCCCAAGGTCGGTCCATTCCAGAAACTTAATCTGTACCGAAAATACAAGCCCGGCCGACCTTGCAAGTCCGGTCCCCAAGGTCGGTCCAATACAAAAACTCTTTCCGGTAGTGTAAACTGAGCTCAACTGACCTTGCAGGTCCGGTCCCTAAGGTCGGTCGGCTCCAGACCTTTGTTTCTAAAATCCCATTTGACTCCAAACTTCACCTCATGTATCCTAGTATGTTCTAACCTCATTTGGGCACCTCAAACACACCTTAAGACTTCATTAAACTCCTTAAATCACCCATTAAAGATCTTCCTCAAGCATTACACAATTCTTAAAAACACTAACACTTGTAACATTTCTCTTTTGGTTTTTCTAAGTGGTATTTCACCTATAATGACCACCATACCAAGATGTCTCCTCTACACCTTAACATCATCTCCCAAGCATCTTTTCTTACTAACTAAATTTCCTTGTTCACACCTTCTTAAAATTCCTTTCTCAATCCTTACCTAAACACATTCCCTCCTTGTACATCAACATTCCTAACCCTTAAACAAACTTCTCCAAGACTTTAGTACATCCCACAAACACCCATTGGATTTCTAGAACTTCCAAGATAATGTCTAAATCCTTGTAGCACTCTAAACACCTTAATACATGCTTTCTTCCCTAGTAAAACATTTATTCATTCCTAACACTTCCTAGTTCACTAAAACTCATTTAAGTACTTAAAACTTCTTGTACATTATCCGAATTTTGCCATGGGTTCTCCTAGCATATTGTCATACCAAAACACATTGTTTTTCACCATTAAACATTCAAGAACACCTAAATCCATCAAGAACCTTCTCACACACAAAACTTCACCAAACTTACACTACATCACAATATAGTGCATAATCGAATTGCTTCGCACTTAGGCCCTTAAATAACATGGCTCTTAGGCCCTTAAATTGCATTAAACTTAAACACTGAATTTCCACATGTATATATTGCCTTTGACCTGCAAATACACCCAACAATACATATGCCCTTAATAAACTCCTTGAGAGCATTTTACTAGCTCATTTGCCATTGGCTCCTTAGGTATTTTATTAAGCAAATCAAGCTCATTTTTCCTAAGGCATTTAAACTACATTTAGATAGTTTGTTTACCTCTTTTCCTTCACAAGTTTTTCATTGTGACCCCTTGCTCCTTCTTTGATAGAAAACCGGCAAGGCTTTGATTGCTTGTCAAACTTCTAATCAATGTACAAGCAAGGTAATGAGTATTCAAGCTTCATGCCTAAACTCATTGTAAACCCTAGGTTATATATATTGTCTTAACACATTAGGATAGTTGTTTTACCTTGGAAACAAAAGAGAGCTTGAATAAGCATCAAGAGAGGACTCCACCAAGACTTTGAATGGTTGGAATGAAGCTAGAACAAGGCAAGATGAAGGCACCATAAGTGGTGATTTTCGGTCACACACAAAAACAAGAGGAAACATTGATTCTCTTTGACTTCCTTACCTTGAAGCCAAGGAGAATGACAAGGCATGAAAAGGTGAGCTCAAGCTCCAACAATGGTGAATCTTCATGGCACCGAAATGGAGTTCTTGAAGATTTGAAAAGATAGAAGTGTAGAGCTTGCTCCAACTAGAAGAATGGTGGTCTTTGTTTTTGATTTGGTAAATGGAGCTAGAAGTTACAAGCATTCAAAGATGGAGATGGTATGGTTTGCTGTAGCAAAACCGATGGAGAAGGAAGAAGAGTTGGAGACCGTGGGAAATGAAGAGGGAAAGAAGAGAATGAGAAGAAAGACTTGCTTTTGAAGATATTTAAGATAAAAGCAAATAGTAACTTTTGCTTTATCATTTACTTATCTTATTTATTTGTTAGGTGTGGTGAGTCACCCATGAAAATCGGCTCCCTTAATGTATTAGGCTGAGTCATGGTCTTTGTTGACCAACAAGACAACTTATATTGACTTATGTCATAAACTAGCATATTTTAGTTGCTATTCACAAAAACAAGGCACATACTTGTGAAAATTTTTGATTTTCATTGATTTAGACTTCCAAATGTGATACTAAGTAGTACACATGTTAATTAAAGAGTAATGATGGACATTTAGCCATTCAAAACTCATTTACAGGACAATTTTTCAAAAATGTGCTTTAAGGCTCCTTAAAGCACATTTTGTGTTTTAACTTGTTTTCAAGCTTGGTTTTCTTTAGTAATTGATTTAATATGTTCATTAACATATTTATAAGGTATAGGTATGACCTTTAGGTCTTATACAAACTTATCCCAAGCTTAGAGCACATTTTAGCCCATATTGACTTTAAGGTATTTATTTGTGTTTTATTTGGCTTAATTGTCTACCAAGGTTTCCTAAGGACTTAATTAGCCTTATTAAATCATAATGGGATATTACTAAGTCTTGGTAGGCTCTTTGGGTCCCAACCAAGTTCACTCCAAGTTTAGAGCATGTTTTTGCTCAAACTGTATCTTAGTGCTTTATCGTTTTTACTATGGTTTAAATTGTACACTAATGTATCTAAGGCACTTTTTAGCCTTAATATACCATGGTTTAACATTTAAACAACATATCAAGGTTTGGGGTATTTCAATCTACCCCCCTTAAAAGAACTTCGTCCTCGAAGCTCACACTTCCCACACATCAATTGAATTAGAACACGGGGATTACTTACAAAATAAAACTTTCGCAACCAAACATACTTTACATCACAACCTCGGACTTAATGGTCCGGGTAACATATTCACATCCATACATAACATAACATAACATTACATACTTACATGATAACCTCGGACTTAGTGGTCCGGGTACCTTAATCAACATTATACTTACATAACAACCCCTAGACTCTCAGGTCTGGGTAACATAACAACATTTAGACACATAGGTCTTGATAACATGACAGCCTTTAGACACATAGGTCTATGTAACACAACAACATTTAGACTCATAGGTCTTGATAACATACACTTTTGGAACTCAAAGTCAAAATAATATTTATTACACATACCACACAACATGTCATAGCATGTATAACAATCAAAGATATCTTTTATATACACTGTGATCCCGCAAAACCCGGTCGCGATGGACACCTTCTGGTCCCCGTTCCTTTGGGAGATCAAAACATTCACTTAATTTTTAACATATGTACTTCTCATGTCACCGGTCCGAAGACAAAGGCTCATACGTCCTCAGCTCGTGAGCAAGTACTACAAAAATATTCTTTACTAGGTTAAGTATAAGAAAATCCTTTATTCAAAATATTAATCGACTGTTTTGGAAATACCAATTGAAAATCCTTTTTGAAAACGCAACACAACTCCAAGTCCAATTTTATGCTCTTTGCATCCTTTTTCTTAGCGTGGTTATTTGTGACCACTTATAGGGAGCTTCAAGAATCATCCAACCCGGATGTGATCAGCATCAGTGTTGAACTATCCTTCCACCCCAATTTGTGTTTGGCTTCCCTTGATCACATGAAAATCAAGTTTCACCCCCCACTTCAATTTCAAGCATCAAGTAAATCACTCATTTCCAATTTTCTATCTTTTTAAATCATTCTAGTCATAATCACCACATCTCCAAGGGATAGAACTCCGTCTATCAGTTATCTCCATTTCACCTTTAATCAAGTTACCTAGGGAATTTAATTCTTACTAGGTTCTATATAGGTTTCATACCCCATAACTCACAATACTGTATATTTACATACTTTTATCAAAATACAATACACGACATTACATTTAGTATTATACGAACACATACTGTTGGGGTTTTAGTTCCCCGGGAGTTTCTTTACTCCCTACACTTGTACTATCTCACACAACTGTTAACGAATAAACACACTTATCACAATGGTATTCGCATCTTCTGTGCGCAATTACCACAATTACACCATGAATGAATGCGTATGTTTACGTATAACACACACACCAATCATCAAAACAAATTATTTTGTGCTATGCACAACATCATCAAAACCAATTATTTTGTGTTATGCACAACATAGGTCACGTACACTTGTACGGTAATACACACTAAGCGGTTTTGAGCTCTACCCCCCTTAAAAGGGATTACGCCCACGTAATCAACCACTGGATATTGGTTTAAAATGTTCTGCCGTTGTGAAGTATTTTATGTTACATGCGGCCTGTTATACAATGCGTTCTGGTTAGGGGGCCTTAACCATATTGGCGGTTTAGTTCCTAAACCAAGAATTCTCATTGGAGTTTACTTAACTCATAACCGGTTTCGGTCCTGTCCTGTGAGGCTTCTAGGCATTAATAATTAGCCATTCACTCATATTCACTATGCACATTGTACACTTGAATCACCGGTTCACTAGTGTCGGCTGCGCAACTCTGACAACTGTAGGGCTTAGTTTGCCCCATTCGTTATTCTTATTGTATTGTACATCTCCCATTTATTGTAATAATGGTTTCTCAAGGGACGCGTGGTATCTCTTACCGTGAGCAAATTTGGTGAGTTTTTAAACTTCCCATCCACATATCTGACAATTTACTGTGTATACAGCTATGTATTTCACATGATGACTTGTTTCCCTTCCGACTTACCGTCGGTTGAGGTGGAGCTGCTACCTAATGTGTAGCGCTCTCTTGGTTATTTCCAACACTTGAGGTATATTCCATACCGATATTTGGTAGTTAGTGCTACTGTAGTCACTTACTGTTAATCGTGCCTCCACATTTAGTTTTGTACATGTATTCTTTCATTGGTGCGGCCTTGCATTTCCATGCATCGGTCATTATAGCGTTATAAGTCTCTTTCTACTTCCACCACCATTAACATTTCCCAAGTCCTAGCTATCCCACTCGATCATCACTACACAAATGCAATACCAAAACACTCATTCATACAGAGTGCAGAGGCGTAAACTCTTGGCAGTAAATCTCTTATGCGATTGCAATAGGAATTTACACTGCGTTTCACTGAGATTCTTATCTCATAATACTGGCTACTGGTTTACTGCCTAGTTCATTTGCTATCACTTATCGTCTAACAATGTTTATACAACGGTCGCTTACTGCGCACCGTGCTCTTACTCCTCGTATAACACTAACTTACATGGTATTCACTGTCATCTTAGCTTCCACACATATACTTACATCATTCGTATTATGGTTCGTCCTTCATTTGGATGACTACTGAATGCACCTTGAGCGTAGCTCACTCGAGTTACAAGCCGCCGTTATTCAGCCCGGTGCTTCACATGCTACTAAACTTACTGTGTTCTCGCAATATCAACATGATCAATCCTTAACATATTTTTGAACTCGGTTCACATAACTACCTACCCTCCGCGGTTTCACAATATCGAGAGGTATCCCCACTCTTAAAGCAGTGGTTCGTTCCCCCCGCTCTATTTACTTGTATAACATAAAGTCCTGCAATCAATCAAACTTACATAACACATTTTGCTTGTGGCTTATAAGCCTTATTGCCTCGAGGTCTGCTCATTGTAGGTCGTTCACACACATTTACTTCTCTGTACAACATTACATGGTTTGAACGTCATATTGGGCTCCATGACAAGGTCGTTGCATCACGTTTCCTTTCATGGGATGCCCCTTAGGATTGTCAGTCCGTCTCCTGACAACTTATGTCTAAACTGGGTGTTAGTTTCAATCCTTACGTTTCTGTCACGCTATTTCGTTCAACTATCGTTGATGTGAACACCCTTCAAGGATTGCTCCTGGGTGTTGCTAAGTTATGCCATTACATCTGGTTTGCACTTATTGGTATATTCAGTTAGCCACGCCATTTGCGTTCTTGACTGGCTTATTATCTTCTTCCGTGAAGATCAACATCTCCTGGTAGTGTAGGTACTCATTCTGGGAGTTTCATCCTGTTCATTGCACATTAATGCGTCCACATTAGGCATCTGCTTGTCATGCACAGGCTGGGTCACCATTTGAGCTATCATGTTTACCCCTCGGGATTCTTAAGACATATGTGATGTCTTTGCATAACAGTTAGTGCACTTCGCACCTCCTGACTCTTAAACATTTCCTTGAAATGAATTCACTAATTCCTTTAGTCTCTTTAACTGAGTTCCTTTACTTTAACCATTCTTGGTAATCCGTTGCCCTTGCTTGACTTTTATTGCTGACCGTAGTATGGAGTCGACTACCTCCCGTGTTCCGGATTCTACTCGTATACATATGTGGGGTACCATGCTGATACATTGCTACTTACCCAACTAACCCATAAGTAGGTCTGTCAGGCTCACAAGCTCCTATCGGAGTGCGGTCGTCCCACATTACAGTTGGTACACTCGTAGTGTCCGTCACACGCCTAGGTGAAGTATTCTGTTGTCAACTCCCTTATATTGTCCTGTGACAATATGCATTCCCTGCTTCCCGAACTTAATCAAGGGAAGGTTTATCCACTGTTGTATCACTATGAACTCCATCCATTCCCTCGGGTCGCTACCCTTGGGTTTACCGGTTTGGTTTAAAAGAAGGTTAGAAATAAATATTGGTTTGAAAGAAAATTCGGTTCGAAAGAAAAGAGTTTGAAATAAATCTGAGTTGAAAGAAAAATTCTCATGGCCTTACAACGTCTTCTTGCCTTAACCAAGTCTAGCTTCCGGCTGACTGGTGTATTTCCAATTACAGAGGTTAGGCTATCAAGCCCTTCCATGATCATGATGATCTCACTTAGCTTCATAGTACTTTACTAGGTACTTTGTATTCGTTATAAATTTCCCGAACATCCCTGTTATAGCAGCACTTGCCATGGCAAGTGCGCCATGCTAACTGGCTATCGGTTAAACACATACCGGTTGTGGTATTGTTCTTTACCCGCACTGTCATCAGTGGCCTTGTTGGCCCTCACTTGATCTTACAGTCTTGACAATTGACCCTCTGGGTGACTTCTCACTGTATTCACATGATAATCATTAACTAGGGTGTTTCCCATTCTGGAGACCCCTTTTTCTTAGTATTGTTTCCTCTTCGTAGCCCGTTCCACGCATTTGTCGTGGTTACTGAGACTTGTCTCTTGTTTGGGCACTACGTTGTAGTTCCTTCGTCGGTTGGTATACCGTTGGTGTATCATTTAACAACTGTTGTTCCGTAGACTCTTGTCTCGGGTTCTATTACTTCACTTCTTGCCTGTTGCACGGTTGGTGCGTTGCAAGCTGGTTGTTCTCGACTGCTCGGCATGTCGACCCAGATTGCCGAAAATTCTATTCTCTTATACACAAAATTCTTCATTCTTCGCTATTAATGCGGTTAACTTTGTTCAAGTAGAAACCGTCTCCGGGATTCCCACTCTTCGGGATCTACCGTATGACTGGTTCTCCGTTCCCACAGAAGTACTTAATAACAGCCAGATCGGGTATTCCCGAGTATGAGAGGACTTCCATCTCTCTGGCGTTCTTTCCCAAGTTATAAAACAGGGATTGTGGAGGGCGGGTTGGACATTGTAGGTTTCCAGTACACACTGGTTACTCCTAACTAGCGTATCTCTCACGCTATCACTCAACCCTTAACCCAAAGTACTAAAATCCTAACTCGGTACTTCCTAAGCTTGTTAATTCAGTCATCAGAGCGATACTTCGCTCTGATACCACTTTTTGTAACACCCCATCCAACATTATCACACTTAACAACAAACTGCAGCGGAAAACATACTTCATCACATTACTTAACTCGTTGGTGTTACACGCCGTTAACCACCCACGTGGCTAACAAGGCTATTACATATAAATTGTATCGGTCTGATGGACTAGATTCCTGAGCGACTACACATTACTGTCCCTTTCCATTAATGACAACAACAACATATACCTTTCAACTGTACCGAGTATTCACAAACAAATGCCGATAACAATTTCGGTCTTACTACACCTACTGTACATATATAACTTAAATGATTACCCATGTACAAACGACTACCCCGTCCTACTCTCGAACGGCTTCCAGCTCCTTGTACCTGAAATAGGAAAAGAAGAGAAAAGGGTGGCCCCCCAGGGGCTCAGCACCTTTGCTGGTATTTAAATCATGCATGTAAACTATTTGTCATCTTAGCATGCGGTTGATTATATTTAAATCATGCATGTAAACTATAAACACACAACACATTACAATCCACAACAATGGTCCCAACAAAAACAGATAACACATCTACACTTAATAAGTCACTCTTCGCGTTCTTGACCCTATAGTGTTTCTCCTCTAATGGAGCTATCTCCTCAATAGACGACACTTACCCACTAGTCGGGTTATCCATAAACGTCTCTTTTATAAACTAAGATTCGTATCCATGATCCACGTACTTCACATTTAAACAACGTATAATATCACATCGCAATAAGCATTGCTGTACAACAAGAACACATAACATAACGGGAACGGTTCTCTTAGGAACCGACCCAAACATAGTTAATTCACTGGTGAGCCTAGAGAATGGTATTACCCTCATGTTAAGCTCGTTATACAACACTCATTACCGTCATAATAGTCGGACGAGTAACTTAAGTTAAGATGGTTCGGATATAGCGACCCGAACACACCACACAAACACATGTTCCCCCTAAACCGATCATAAGTCAGAATAGCTAAGCTTGGAGTAAGCTAATGGGAGATCGTAACCCGTGAGGGAAACAACCATAACAGAGAGGAGGGTAAAGCTAAGAAGGATACCCACTCCCAAACAACGCGCGACCGGAACGACCGGATTCCTCACCCCCCATAGTATATATATATAAACATAGTTAAGGGCTCCACTGTGGAACCTATCACATCCATACACCATACAGTATTACAACTGGATTAAACACACAAGGGAGGTCCATACATTCACACACAAACATCACACAATTAACTCACGCATAGCCATGGTTAGAACGTTCCCATGGTTTGGGTCGTTAAATCTGGATACCGTTCTCTTATGTGATCCTAGATTTGGTTAGCTAAGGTATAACACTTTCGAGGTTAAACGGTATCGGAATTGAACACACCACATAAATGAATTACTATAAACTCATTACGTGTTTTATCTTACAACGTGGCAAACATACAGAAAAACACATTGGCATACAAGCCGGTGTAATCCGGTAGGACACAGGTAGCAAGAAAACCATACATGTCACCGGGGTTTTACTCTAACGTGCCATCACATGTTCCTCGTAACATCTTTGAACAACTGATAACATTACATTTACTTTTATTAACATCGGGGTAACATGATTGTTTAAAGTCTAATGCTCATTACTTATCCCCGTTATCTAGTTAAATAACTTCATATTTTAACTTGTTTTACTTTTTCATTTTAATACAACTTTTCCCCCACTAAATTGTCATTATAACTCACTTAACATGTCCTTAACAATCTTATAACATCATTACTTAATAATCTCTATCATCCTATAACCTTAAACAATGTTTTTGGTCCGACCGACCTTACCGACCGACCTTACACAAGGTCGGTCCATTCCAGAACACATTACCATCAAAAATTCTACTCCGACCGACCTTGCAAGTCCGGTCCACAAGGTCGGTCCGTTCCATAAACAATTCCCGTTCAAAAAATTTAGACACGACCGACCTTGCAAGTCCGGTCCCAAGGTCGGTCCATTCCAGAAACTTAATCCGTACCGAAAATACAAGCCCGACCGACCTTGCATGTCCGGTCCCCAAGGTCGGTCCATTCCAGAAACTCTTTCCGGTAGTGTAAACTGAGCTCGACCGACCTTGCAGGTCCGGTCCCTAAGGTCGGTCGGCTCCAGACCTTTGTTTCTAAAATCCCATTTGACTCCAAACTTCACCTCATGTATCCTAGTATGTTCTAACCTCATTTGGGCACCTCAAACACACCTTAAGACTTCATTAAACTCCTTAAATCACCCATTAAAGATCTTCCTCAAGCATTACACAATTCTTAAAAACGCTAACACTTGTAACATTTCTCTTTTGGTTTTTCTATGTGGTATTTCACCTATAATGACCACCATACCAAGATGTCTCCTCTACACCTTAACATCATCTCCCAAGCATCTTTTCTTACTAACTAAATTTCCTTGTTCACACCTTCTTAAAATTCCTTTCTCAATCCTTACCTAAACATCATTCCCTCCTTGTACTTCAACATTCCTAACCCTTAAACAAACTTCTCCAAGACTTTAGTACATCCCACAAACACCCATTGGATTTCTAGAACTTCCAAGATAATGTCTAAATCCTTGTAGCACTCTAAACACCTTAATACATGCTTTCTTCCCTAGTAAAACATTTATTCATTCCTAACACTTCCTAGTTCACTAAAACTCATTTAAGTACTTAAAACTTCTTGTACATTATCCAAATTTTGCCATGGGTTCTCCTAGCATATTGTCATACCAAAACACATTGTTTTTCACCATTAAACATTCAAGAACACCTAAATCCATCAAGAACCTTCTCACACACAAAACTTCACCAAACTTACACTACATCACAATATAGTGCATAATCGAATTGCTTGGCACTTAGGCCCTTAAATAACATGGCTCTTAGGCCCTTAAATTGCATTAAACTTAAACACTGAATTTCCACATGTATATATTGCCTTTGACCTGCAAATACATCCAACAATACATATGCCCTTAATAAACTCATTGAGAGCATTTTACTAGCTCATTTGCCATTGGCTCCTTAGGTATTTTATTAAGCAAATCAAGCTCATTTTTCCTAAGGCATTTAAACTACATTTAGATAGTTTGTTTACCTCTTTTCCTTCACAAGTTTTTTATTGTGACCCCTTGCTCCTTCTTTGATAGAAAACCGGCAAGGGTTTGATTGCTTGTCAAACTTCTAATCAATGTAAAAGCAAGGTAATGAGTATTCAAGCTTCATGCCTAAACTCATTGTAAACCCTAGGTTATATATATTGTCTTAACACATTAGGATAATTGTTTTACCTTGGAAACAAAAGAGAGCTTGAATAAGCATCAAGAGGGGACTCCACCAAGCCTTTGAATGGTTGGAATGAAGCTAGAACAAGGCAAGATGAAGGCACCATAAGTGGTGATTTTCGGTCACACACAAAAACAAGAGGAAACATTGATTCTCTTTGACTTTCCTTACCTTGAAGCCAAGGAGAATGACAAGGCATGGAAAGGTGAGCTCAAGCTCCAACAATGGTGAATCTTCATGGCACCGAAATGGAGTTCTTGAAGATTTGAAAAGATAGAAGTGTAGAGCTTGCTCCAACTAGAAGAATGGTGGTCTTTGTTTTTGATTTGGTAAATGGAGCTAGAAGTTACAAGCATTCAAAGATGGAGATGGTATGGTTTGCTGTAGCAAAACCGATGGAGAAGGAAGAAGAAGAGTTGGAGACCGTGGGAAATGAAGAGGGAAAGAAGAGAATGAGAAGAAAGACTTGCTTTTGGAGATATTTAAGATAAAAGCAAATAGTAACTTTTGCTTTATCATTTACTTATCTTATTTATTTGTTTAGGTGTGGTGAGTCACCCATGAAAATCGTCTCCCTTATTGTATTAGGCTGAGTCATGGTCTTTGTTGACCAACAAGACAACTTATATTGACTTATGTCATAAACTAGCATATTTTAGTTGCTATTCACAAAAACAAGGCACATACTTGTGAAATTTTTGATTTCCCATTGATTTAGACTTCTAAATATGATACTAAGTAGTACACATGTTAATTAAAGAGTAATGATGGACATTTAGCCATTCAAAACTCATTTACAGGACAATTTTTCAAAAATGTGCTTTAAGGCTTCTTAAAGCACATTTTGTGTTTTAACTTGTTTTCAAGCTTGGTTTTCTTTAGTAATTGATTTAATATGTTCATTAACATATTTACAAGGTATAGGTATGACCTTTAGGTCTTATACAAACTTATCCCAAGCTTAGAGCACATTTTTGCCCATATTGACTTTAAGGTATTTATTTGTGTTTTATTTGGTTTAATTGTCTACCAAGGTTTCCTAAGGACTTAATTAGCCTTATTAAATCATAATTGGATATTACTAAGTCTTGGTAGGCTCTTTGGGTCCCAACCAAGTTCACTCCAAGTTTAGAGCATGTTTTTGCTCAAACTGTATCTTAGTGCTTTATCGTTTTTACTATGGTTTAAATTGTACACTAATGTATCTAAGGCAATTTTTAGCCTTAATATACCATGGTTTAACATTTAAAAAACATATCAAGGTTTGGGGTATTTCAGTACTACACAATGCTCATTGTTCATTCTTCTTCGATCAACACTGATCTGTCAATGTTGTTCATTTTCATCTGATCGCCACTGGCCAGCCATTATTGTTCGTACTCATCCAATCACCACATTGCAACAATGCCAAACAAAGATGTTTTTGGGGACTATTCTACTTAGTGTAATTTAGCCCTCATCATCACCGAGTGAAGTTTTTTGAGACTATTCAGCTCAGAGTAATTTTGTCTTCATCGTCGCTGAGTGGATTAGTGTAGACTCACATGAATCACTTGTGAAGTTATGAAAAAAAACAAATTGTAACTACCCCTAGTGCCACAATAACACTACCATTTTTTGTAGTTTCCATTCTTATCTTTAAATTTATGATCGGTCCAAGATCACTCAGGTAGTACTACGATGGAGGTGGCCGTTACAAATCTAAGTAATGTAAACTAGCACTAGCGGTAGGGTGTCATATATACACCAATCCACAGTTTATGGGCAATTTTTTGTTGTCTCAACATGGGACATTCAGTTTTTGGTGAACAATAACAAAGTAATTAACCAAAGCATGATTAGTCCAAACAACTTAGACCAAACATGCCCAAATCCAACCACAAAGGCAATGCCACAAATGAAGTAACACTTCAGAAAGGGACATTATTAGATAACAAAACCATAAATGAAAGCCAATTCTGGGTAAGCCATCAATATTAAGTCTTAGCCACAGTTTCATAAGCACAAGATAGATTCATATAGCAAAGCCACAGATGAAGCCAATAATATTAGCCACGAATGGAGCAAGCCAAGTTTCAGAAACATTCGCATATAACAAAGCCACACAGTATCATTGACATATTCATTGGTCAATCCACCTATACAATTCAAAACTTACATTTCCATCTCAGATCCATCCATTTTCAACGATTAAGCATTACAAACCATGGAAAGGCCGCATACAATAGGCAAATAAACATACTAGAATGAGTAAAGGCTTATTGAATATAAGGATCAACACAATTCATATTCAACTAAATAAAATGTAGAGTTAGAGGGTGAAAAGCAATCACCGATCTACAGTCCCCAGGAATCAGAAAAGGTAGGAATGAATACACAAAACAATATTAGTATGGGTCAAGCATCCCCATCTCATAATAGGTTCGAGAATAGGGGAAATTCCAGCCCAACAGAAAAGGACCAGTGTGATGACATCCTAAATATCGGCAAAGTGTAAGCCCAGAAGGCTAGAGCGTTTCCATGGACCGGGTACCAGAAACAAAAGACGAGGAAATCTCAGACCTTTTCTCGAAAGAAAACCATAGTAGGGATGGGGAGGGCGGATAATCATTGTCTATCTGGAAGCGGATGAATGTATAAGGGTGGCAACATCTCTCGGGTGTGAAATAAAGAGTAGCAACAGAGCGAAACATGGTTGGGTGTTAAACAGTTAATCTCAACACAACAAGTATGGGTCCCGAGCGTGCAAAATATTAGAGGCATGAGAACTAGGGGAATAATATAATGGTCCTTCAGGAGGAAGAGCAAACAAAATTGGTTTACTAGGCTTAGTCGAAACCCAACATAGTAGTGCTGCATCAAAACACATTCACAGATTCTGGAGCGGTGGTAGGAATATTGGGTGGGATGAGGTGTGTGTGAATGGAAGAATTGATGGTTTGGTTGACATCTGGGATGAAGTTGATTTTGAAGTCATGCACATATCCAAAGAGGATAGGCGGATCATGCCCCACTTGAGAATACATGAATGCGAGTTTGTGAGCAGAGTGGTAATAAAAATGGCAAAAAATAAAGCATTTATTCCTGTGTATGCTTCGTGTAACAACAAGGATAGGTGATCAGCTATGGAAGAAATCCTGGTCAAACATAGGGATGAGTCTTTACCTATCTTAATAATTGGAGACTTCAAACAAAATTCGAGAACCAGGTGATAGGCATAACGGTGTTCAATCACCGACACGCGGTAGCAGATTTTTTAATTCCTGGATCGAAGAGATTGAGGTCTTTGAAATTTCGTTGGTCGATGCAAAGTACGTGTGGAATAGAAGACAATCTATAGTGCCATTAGCAAATTGATCTGGTGTTTGTCTATGACGAATGGATGAGTTCCTTTCTCTCAGGCTTAAGTCGGGTGATTGGGTTGCTTCGAAATAAACATTAGAGATGTGTTGCTAAAAAGAGATGTGGTCTCATTGGGAAGCTGTTACTGTCTGCTCTATAGAAGGGTAGTGGAAACGAAAGAACATCTGTTTTTCTTGAACTGAAGACCCGTAAGATATGGAAGAGTATTAGCTTGTGGCGGGGTATTCAAATGGAATTTCCAGAATCAGATAAATAACACATTATGTTATTCAATTTTTCAAGTGTGGATGAACAGTTGTAGTGGTAAGAGAACAAGTAAAATATGGCGGTCTAGTTTCTATTATACATTTTGGAATGTCTGGAAAAGTTGAAATGAGATCATATTCAACAAAGGTTATTTAACCATGATGCTGTCACAAGGAAAATAAAGCTTGATACGTGGCAATGGACAAGCGGGATGGTGGAGAAGTATGCCGCTAAGTGCAAGTTGTTTGCAATAGCTACAATCTAGTGGATGTCTTGAAAGGCCTTGATTGACAAGGTGAACGATAGTACGATATGACTCTGTGAGTGGCAAGATGTGAGGGGAAGACCAGTTCGAGGTTACTGCAATGGCTCTTCGTAAGTCTCGTACGTGGACTCTTCTGGTGGAGTTTAGTTTGGTCGAGATGATGAGTTGGAATTTAGGTGAATCAAGCTTGATGGGCATTTGAGGCTGCGGTATAGGTTTTAATTAGCACATACGAGAAGATTTTGTAGATTGAGACTCATTTTGGTTTTTTGGTGTAACAATTTTTCCTGTGCTATGTGTATCGTTATTGTAGCTCTATGATTGTTTGGGTACTTTTTTTCCTTGTTGGGATTTTTTCCACTAAGTTTTACCCTTCAAGGTTTTAATAAGTCCTGTACAATCTTAGGAAGGGTGCTTCGCCAAGGAGCTCTTTGGGTGTAACTACTTTTTTTATTCAATAAAGCCTTTGGGCACTTAATTTTAAAAAAATGATTCAACAAAAAAAAAAACTCATAAAGCAGGACTTGCCTTTGCGAGTTTCCAAAGACGAGACATGATAATTCACTGAAAAAGCATCAATAACTGAATAATAAGCACAAACCCAACTGAATAAAAAAGTATAAGCGTATATGAAGATCACAAGGAATTAGGAGCAGCAAAACCTAATTCATGAACCGGTAAAAATCCATAACAAGAATAGCCGAGAATGAATTCGGAAGAGCCAAACCAGAGACTTACCGGTCACACCCGATTGAAGGATGAACTGTTAATAGAAAAGGGAGAGGAAAATGCTTCAGGCGTCGAAGAAGGAAGATTAAGAGGAAGAAGGTAACTCAACCCGTTTCCGCATAAGACAAAGAAAAGAGGAAGAGACCAAGGATGAGGATTTGCTTACCAAACTCAGATGTCAAAGATCAAGGTCAAACATAGAAAGGAAAAGATAGTGAAGCAAATGCATGCAACAAAGTTCAACAATATTGTCAAACCCGACAATAGTTGCCAGGAGAAAACCCAATGAAATAAAAACTGAAATATTCAGTCAACTTCCAACGAAAAAGGGCCATAGTAACCAAGATCAAGCATAGAGAAATGAGGAGAGAATCGGAGCTAGAAGAAGATGAAATTTCAGCTTACCACCACATATATTAGTAACTATGAGAGAGAGAGAAGATAGATAGAGAGAGAGATAGAGAAGACGAAGAAAAAGATACTAATCGCCACGTGAAACGGTGCAGATCTATAAATGGGAGAGAAGGGATGAGAAAGAGGCGCGGAAAGATGCTTCAAGAAGCAAAAAGGCGAAGGTGGGGTTCTGCCAGCAGCCGAACAACAAAAGAAAATGGACCGCATTATGCGCTTCAAATGATTGACCTTGATATGTGACGTTTATGCCACACACAAATGGGGCCTTAGTGAATCATAATACTAATTTTAATAAATCATTTAATCATTTTAGTGTTTCATCGTAAAATATACATCAATGGTATTTTATATTTGATCTCAAAGAGCTTAAAGTTACATGAATACTAATATAAATATTTTTAATTTTTAATTTTCTAAACTATAGTCATTAAAATTTAATACAATTTGTTTCTCTCTCATAAACTATATAAACAATTTAGTGTGTTTGTTTTAAGCAAGGGAAACAAAATGGAATGAAGAAACAGAATGGAGGGGAATGGAAAAGAATTCCCTTTGATTTCTTGAATAGCCGGTCAACAACGCTGGTCAGTGGTCAACGACTACCGAATTCCGGTCAACGGTCAGTAATTGTCAATCAACATCCACGGGTCACTAGTCAATTGTTGTTGGTCATTAGTCAATAATCATATGTCACCGGTCAAAGTATATTGGGAAAGGGAATCTCATTGCCTAGCAGATTGGGGGAATCAAGTTAGAGTGATTTGGGGTAATGCTCTAAATATAAGAAAAATGGTTAAACAAGCAGCAAGAAACATAATCATCCCAATTCCCTTTCCAAATTACCAAAAACAAACTAGTATAATATAAATTTTCTCTCTCGTAAACTATTTGAACAATTTAGTCAACATAGTAACTAGATACCACACAATGTCGCTTATTTCTCTTGAGCGGCCAAGCTGCTGGTCGATAGTGTGATAATATTAATATATAAGTACATAACTTGCGTTCTCTATGTAGATTAACGAGAATCCAAACACTTATAATAACATTTATGATTAGGCCCCGTTCGTTCCCGAGCGGTGAAATTGGACGACGATTTAATAATGAAGCTTAATCAGCTTAAAGACCACAAACAAATCGTGGAACTTAATTATAAAGTATTTGGTGAGAAGCTTAATTATAGTACCAATCATTTCAAGACAAAGACATACAAACCCTCTTCTTCAACTCCTCGATTTTCAACGATTGCAACCATTCTTTTCTCTAGTTCATATTCAACATCTGGGTTTCCATGATTGCAAGCAAACCTTTCCTTCCATGTGCATAACATCAACGTGATTAGTGGTTGTGTTTTTGCAATGAAATCTAGCATATAATAATTTGGTGGGATGGAGAGAGGAGGAAGAACGAATGGGGAGGAAGAATATATGAAGTATGGATGAAAAAAGAGATGAACTAGGAGAGAAGACTGTCGTATAAAGAATAACAAGGAAGATGAACATTGTCGTGATAATAGGTGGGGTAAATGGGTAAATTACCTTGACTGGTAGCTTTAATAAATGTGTCAGATATCCTGAACACAAGTAAGACCTACGTTATGATAAATCTCTCATTTCAACTTAATCTACAACTTTTGAAGCCTACGACATCTGTAAAAGTCGACCTTTCCCGCACAATTTGTCAAAAGCCCACGAAAATTGAGCATCAACGGTTTAATCTCATTAATGTTGTGTTTGCATGACATTAAGGGACTGACTAAAATATAAACCAACTATCTTATATTGATAAGTGTTATAGAACACTAACATAATCTCCCTATCGAACCGTGATTTATTTTTGTAATTTAAAACCCTGTAGTTATATTCTACAATGAGAAAATGTCCGTGTCAATCGAACCAAGGCGCATGAAGCTTTAAGAATGTAAAATATGTTCTTTGTCTCTATTTGACCTTCTTATTCATTATTTGAATATGTTGTTTAATTTTAATATTTAACATATAAATAATATAATTCTACAAATTTAAATTTTATAATAGAATCTTTATATGAAAAAGTATATATATTAAAATTTTGTTTTATAAAATTATTTTATCCGGATGGAAATGGAGATACTAAAAAAGAAGCTGTACTTGTCTGCGGCACATCACTATCAGTCATACGACTTTCAATATATCCACAATTCAGATAAAAGACGGAAAAGAAATTAGAATGTGTTCCATATTGTATATTTGACGCTTAATGAGTTAAGAGCATCCACAAAAATAAAGTTGAATTCACCCATTAAAATATTACTATATTATTCACTCCTCCCACAACTCTCTCTCTTGTGTCGGTAAGGAACTCATCTATACATTCCTTAACTAAGAACTCATTTCTACTCCTCTCTGTACCACATATTCATTTTCCTTTTTTTTACTTATGTCGAAGAAATTACTCCCTCTGTCCCTCTTGACCGTCCTGTTTACTATTTGGATATGTCATTTGACTTCAATATTTAACATATAAGATGATATAATTTTATAAATTTAAATTTTGTAGTAGATTCCTAAGGTAATAAACTATACATTACAAAAATTAATTTTATAAAATTAATTTATCTAATATGTTTAATATTAAAGTGGAAAAGTGCCAAAAAGCAAACAAAACACTCAAACTGGGACGGAGGTAGTACTCCCTCCTGTTCTAATATAAGTCGTTTTAGGCTTTAGAATTATGTTCAAATTATAAGTCGTTTTAAACTTTTTGTATCTATCTTTCTACTTTTACCCTTTCTACTTTTCTAATTATTATTATCATTACACTCTACTTTTTATCTTACCAATAAAGTATACTTACTTTTTTATTCTCCCAATACAAAATAAGGGTATACTAGTCTTTTTAAACTCTTTCTTAAAAATTGTAAAAAAGTCTAGACGACTTATAATTAGAACAGGAGAGAGTACTAAACAACTCTAGTGTAGTTGCTCTCGGAATAACTTTTCTTAGAAAAGAAAATTGTTTCAGAGACGACGTCTCTTTAATCAGTTAGATGAGATGTGACGTGGGGCGGTGAGAGTATGTTTTCAAAATTTCTTTTCTTATGCGGAGCCTGAAAATCGAATGGAAGTATCGCATTCCATATCGCGATATTTATAATCTTGTCGTCTAGTCGTTATATCGCGAGCTGAGATGGGCCAAGGGGCAAGTAATACTAATAGTAGTAGTTGTCAAGTCGGAATGACGCCAGACGTTTTAGACGTTTCTATTCAGAACTCTTTTTCGAACTAAAAAAATACTGATCGTCCTGTTTGTTTTATGACACGTTTTTTCATTTTAATATTAAGCATATAAGATAAAATAATTTTATAAAACTAAATTTTGTAACATATAGTTTATCATGTAAGGAATCATATGCAAAATTTTAATTTCCAAAATTAATTTATTTTATATATTAAAAATTGAAGTCAAACGACATGTCTAAATAATAAACAGGACGGTCATTCAGGACGGAGGGAGTAGAACATTAATATTTATTTTCTCCGTGTTTTGGGTTTTATGGAAAACGAAATTTGCGTGAATCAAGTACAGACGCTCCCATAGTAGAAAAGATCGCACAGGTTTGTATAAGGACAGGTTTATGCCTTTATGTAAAGGATATAGGTGATCAGCAACGTGTCCGAAGGAGAGGAGCGAGTTTGGTTCGATTTTTTTCTTTTTTTCTTTCTTATCATAAATACTTTAAATTGTTACTTTTAATATATAAATCCAAATTGAAAAAAATTATATCATTGTTTATCTAAATTTAAGCTCTTCAAAATAAGACCAGTCATGGATATGTTTTGACAACTTTTAAAAAAAATTATTTATACTTGTATACGATGATACACTAAATTGATAATATAATTCATTAATTTTGTATTATGAATAAAATTGATATTATGATTCATTAAGTAATAAGTGGTGAATTCGACATTTTTTAACTTTCCTAGGGTGGGTTTTGGGTAAGGTAATCTATTTAGAATTTGTTTTGTTTTTATTGTAGCAACTAACTAACGACCCTAAACCTGCCACTACAAACCCTGAAAATGCCTTCGACATTTTTAGTTTTCCTATGATGGGTTTTGGGATGTTTTGGGGGTAGGGTAATCTATTTGGAATTTGTTCTGTACTTTATATTGTAGCAACTAACTTGACAGGTTTTTAGGGTTTGTGGTAGCGGGTTTAGGATCGTTAGACCCTAAACCCGCCACTACAAACCCTAAAAATGTCTTCGACGTTTTTAGCTTTCCTATGGTGGGTTTTGGGGTGTTTTGGGGGGTAGGGTAATCTATTTGGAATTTGTTCTGTACTTTATATTGTAGCAACTAACTCGACAGGTTTTAGGGTTTGTGGTAGCGGGTTTAGGGTCGTTAGACCCTAAACCCGCCACTATAAACCCTAAAAATGTCTTTGACGTTTTTAGCTTTCCTAGGGTGGGTTTTGGGGTGTTTTGGGGTAGGGTAATTTAGACCCTAAACCCGCCACTATAAACCCTAAAAATGCCTTCGACGTTTTTAGCTTTCCTAGGGTAGGTTTTGGGATGTTTTGGGGGTAGGGTAATCTATTTGGGATTAATGAGTGTTCTAATCACAATCATTCAAATAAATCAAAGTGAATCTAATGAGCAATATTTAAGCCTTTATATAAAGGCTTTTGTTTGTCCTCTATAGGATCCGCGCCCCATCAATATGAGCCCTTAGATTTAAATGACTTAATCCTCTCCATTAATTTAATTTCCTTCTTCTAACCATCATCCTAGAATTACTCATTGCTTTGAAAAATATATGCCATGTATTTACTAATATATGTGCCATACACGTATGAAATATGTGCCACAGTGTATATCATTGATAGACAAAACTACTCAATATTCATTGCTTAATTCTAACAGATTAATTGTATTTAATGACGCTATGTGTATATTGAACTTATATTGTACATGTACTGCTATTAGCTGAAGAGTTTTAGATAGGGACAAATGTTAGCCATAGACATTAAAAAATATATGCCATGTGTGTACAAATATATATGCCACAGACCTATGAAATATTTGCCACGCATGTATATGTAAATATACAAAAAGTACTCAATATTCATTGCTTAATTCTAACAGATCAATTTGTATTTAATGAAACTAATATATAGCCACAACCTATGAAATATTTGCCATAGACATTAAGATATGTAAGCCATGTACACATAAAAATGTATGTCATAGCTAAATAAATATTGGCCACGGTTGTATATCGTTAATTCCATTGCTTATATAAAAATTTTATGGTTAAGAGTCTTACAATGCTTGTATTACAATCCTAAAATTTTTTCGGCATTTTTTTACTGACCATATAGTGTTTTTATGGTTTGTGGTATAGGGTAATGTTGGTGTAGAGTAATTTAAAAAAATCGTTTTGAGGCTTGCTACTGAGCTTTTAGTATTTTGTAACTGGCAAATAACTTCCTTAAAATATTGGCTTCGTGTTCGGCTGGCGCATGTTTGTGGCATAAATTTGGTAGTTTTGGGGTGGTCCCCACGTGGGTCCCACGTGGGTCCTACGTTCTACTCCAATAATATACTGCCACATATAAAACAACCACAAAACAACCAGACCAAAACAACCACAAAACAACCATACCGAATGCAGTATTATTAATTATCTGGTGGCTATCATTTTCATATATGGCTAATATTGTCTTATAAAATAGCTAACATTTTTTCTCTGTATGCTGATATTATTGTCCTTTATATAAGACTTTATGTGTCCTTTATAGGATCTGTCATGTGGTTCGTGACAGTAGCTCCTGGCTGGGCCCCATCTGTTGAGAGTTTTTTCTTTCTCTTTATATTTTACACGCTAGAATATATGATTGGTCCGAAAACCTTATCGAGGAGTGGGGAAAAATATGTTAATCCACGTACGAACGTGTGTGACTGTGGTGTGCATTAATTTTGATTTTTAACTGTGTTCATGTCTTTTGTGGATCGGCTCTTCGCATGTGCCATATCTCGACACGCAAGTTTATTGTACCTTCTGTTATAGAGAATCTACTTTTGTTTCTCCTTAATAAAAGTCTTTCAAAATTGAAATGTGGGGAGAAGTGTATTATGTACTCCCTCCGTCCTGAATTGACCGTCCTGTTTATTATTTGAACATATTATTTGATTTTAATATTTAACATATAAGATAAAATAATTTTAAGCATTTAAATTTTACACATAATTCCTTATATAATAAACTATATATTATAAAATCTAATTTTATAAAATTATTTTATCACATATATTAATATTAAAATAAAAAAATGTGTCATAAAATAAATAGTCAATTTAGGACTTAGGAGTATATTTTTGTTAAAGGACGAAGAAAATAGTGAAACTCGTATAAAAAAAGAAAAAATGAGACAAAGCTATACCTGCTGGGTGCAATTTAGACTTTAGAGGCTTATCCACCTAACGCCGCAATTAATATCGGGTTAGGAAATCATTTAAATGAGTAATCTATACTCCGTAATCCAGTGGCTACTGTCATCAATCCAATCTTACCTTTGCGTGTCTGGTAAATACGTCAATACCTTCTCCCCATACACTGTATAATTCATTTGAGGTTTTCATTCGTACGATCACGCACAAGAACATCGTACCAAGTGGCGGACCAATTTCAATATATTAATAAATTCAAGTATAAAAATTAGAAATGTGTAACTATAATTGTCCTTTTCGAGTTTTTATGTTTTGAAAATGATTAATAATAATATCATCATAAACTTGTAAAAATACATCTCTTTCAATGAATATGACTATATATACAATCATTCCAAACTTAATATCCAGTACTAACTTTAATAGCTTATATATTTCTTAGTATAAAAAATGCTTAGAAGTCTTCACCAACTTTATTGAAAACGGACCAAGATCTTTTAGGTTTGAAAATCTAATATCTTCTCGCATATCAACAATGAAGCTCAAAGTTGTGCAATTTAATGCTTATAAAGTCATTTTGTTATAATTTTGACAAATGTAGTACCTTTTGCTTGTCAAATGAGGAGAATGAATCAAATGGGCTGAAGCAAGCCATGCAAGTATAAGCAACTCTATGTTCGTCTCATTAAACTGATAGTTAAATTCTTGAAACTGAAGATCAACAGATGCAAGAAACACCTCAATCTGATAGTGATGAAGATATGTGCACTGTTGAGCGGATCTCTTAGATCTTCCATGGGGAATATATGTAGCATTCATATCCGGAACTTTAATCTTATATTCAAAGCAAAAGTCAAGAACCTTGTGGAAAAATGTTTCCCATCGGTCATCTCTCATATCCTGAAACTGAAGCTTGGTCATTTTGAGGAGTGACATTACATTTACAATATCTAAATCCCTTTTTTGTAAAGCAAGACTCAGTTCACGTGTGTACCCAAATATGACTAGCATCAACTGAGCCATGAAGACAGATTCAAAGGATTCAACTTTAAACAAGCAACCTTGAGCTTTCGCTTGATCTTCTGTTGGAATACTTCTCATTGCAAAGAACATCAATTATATCCAGATATAGAGAAACAACACTTAAAATTGATTTGTGATGTGATCCCTGACGAGTATTCATAGGTCTACTCAAGCCAAGCTCTTAATTCAAACCTGTCTCAATTTCAAGAGTTACTTCTTCTATAGCCTTGGAAAATCTTTGAGTATACTTTTCTCTCAGCATTTTTTTTCTTTTACAAGAATCTTCAACCACGTTTAGCAAAAGAGCCAATGAATCAAAGAAAGTCAAAACATTCAATATTCTTCTTGGCAACAACAACTAGTGTTAACTGAAGTTGATGAGCAAAGCAATGGATGTAATAAGCACTTGGACTTTCTTTCAAAATTAGAGCCTTAAGTCCATTGAATTTACCACTGATATTGCTAACTTCATCATAACCTTGGCCACGAACTTTAGATGGACTCAAAGAATGCTCCATAAGCAAAGAACACACTACATCTTTAAGTGATAAGGCGGTGGTGTCCCTAACATGCACAATTCTAAGAAAACGCTTCATTACCTTACCCTTACTATCCACATACCGTAGACAAAGAGCCATTTGTTCCTTCTGAGATACATCACTAGATTCATCAGCCAATATCCCAAAACATTCATCACTAAGATCTTCCATGATATCCTTAATATGCATTGATAATATCATTTTGAATTTTGGGTAGAACCAATTGATGGTTTTTCGGGGCATTTTTCAAGATTACTTGCCCAACACTATCATCTATATCTTCAAGACATTTTAGAAGTTCAAGAAAGTTATCTCTATTACTTGAATCTTAACTTTCATCTTGACCACAAAAAGCTAACCCTTGCAGTAAAAGGGATCTCAAACATTTCAATAAAGTTGTGAAGCGAGCTTTATATTCTGCCTTAGTCTGATCAGACTGGTATTCAAGTGCTTGTATGATTGATCTGTTGGGGTTTTTAAGAGATTCGTACTTCTCAAAAGCTAGATTGTGTGGACTTCTAATGCCAAACAAATCCTCTCTAATACCAAAAATACTTGCAACAAAGCAAAATGCAGCATCCTTTTCAACACTCTACTCAAGCCAGAAATATTTATCACACCACATAGCATAGAACTTGCGCAATTGAGTACCGCACTTTGTTGTTGGGAAGTTGATTAATCTTCGTTGGCATGGACCTCTAAGTATGCACTAGTACAAAAATGGTCTATCGCAGCGCACCTACTGCAGCGGTTGTAAAAACAACCGCTGAGATAGGCCGTTTTTAAAAATCCCGCAAACCTATCTCAGCGGTTGTTACTTACAACTGCTGCGTTAGGGTCGTTCAAAAAAAAAAACTCTATCGCAACGGTTCCTACTAAGAACCGCTGAGATAGGTCTTTTTTACAGACCTATCTCAGCGGTTCTTAGTAGGAACCGCTGCGATAGAGTCTTTTTTTCCCCCCAATCAGCTCCACTCCGTCATTCTCCTCTTCATTCTCTCCTGTCTCGCGAGAACGAAGAAGACGACGGCGATTTTCCTCGACGCCTGCGACTCCGCCACCACCACCGCCACCTTCTCCTTCCGCGCGCGCCACCATCCTTCGCCGCCGCCGTCGCCGTCGCAGCTCGTTCCGCCAAGGAGGTCGTAGGCGTCCGGCGAATGCTGTGGTAACCCTAGGTATTAATTCCGAATTCTAACTTCAAAATATGTTAATTATTGTCTTGTTGATTGAATAACTAGTTGTAATATAGTTATTGATTGTTAGTTTAGTTATGTGTGCATAATTTGAATATAGATACATTATTGAACAAGTATAAATAGTTGTGAGGTGTTCGATAAAATGCCTGAGTTGATATTTTTGCTGTTTGTGCCCTCTTCATACAACCCAGACATTGATCGATCAATTCTTGATAGGCGAAAGCCATATAAATGACTAGAAAACATTGGTCTCAATAAGCTATCTTTGACATAGATCACCTATTATTTATTTTCCTCATAATTTGTCCCAATATTGTACCAATGGGACATTGGGACACTTATTTTTAGCAAACGGGGCATGTGATAGTGACATTGTAATTGCTTACACCCAGGGGCTTTAAGGTTTTGTTTATATATATATATATATATATATCAAAATCACCATTGATTAATATTAATCTTGGTTTTGGTTTGTTAATTTAGGAACACGGCTAATTTTCTAGAAGATTGATAAAAAATTAGAGCTTTATAGAATAATGTCCTCTTTGATAGAACCAAATTAATTTTTAATTCGATTATGAAATATGAGGAAGATACTTGCCAAGAATACGGAGCTTAGCGACAATCATTTGAAATTGTAAACCAATTTATACAATCATAAAACTAAATTTGAACATCTATATGATTATTCAAATTATTAAAACAATTCATATATAACAAATTTATAACTTAAATTCATATAAATTGAAATGGTAAATAAACTACTATGAAAAGAAAAAGAATAACTACAAATCATTTGTTCTTAATTCTCAAACTATTAAAAAAATTAACTTCAAGTTTCACATTAATAAAGTGGTAAGATCTATAACTTTATAACATCTATGTTCTCCCATTACATTGCAGTATATACGTGCTTAATATGATAATGCTTATAGTAATGGATTTCTTGCCCCCCTAATATTATTACCTTGCTTCACCACTGTCTGCAGTAATTGGGGTGGCTCTACGTCTCTTTCTTCCTCATTTCTTCTGTTGTGCAGCATGAGCAGAAAGGTAACATCTTCATCTATCTTTTTTCTCTTTTTATTTTCTTAATATGATAATGCTTATAATAATGGATTTCTTGCCCCCCTAATATTATTTCCTTGCTTCGCCGCTGTCTGCAGTAATTGGGGTGGTCTCTACGTCTTTTCTTCCTCATTTCTTCTGTTGTGAAGCATGAGCGGAAAGGTAACATCTTCATCTATTTTTTTCTCTTTTTTATTTTCTTAATCTGATAATGCTTATAGTAATGGATTTCTTGCCCCCCCTAATATTATTTCCTTGCTTCCCCTGTCTGCAGTAATTGGGGTGGTCTCTACTTCTTCTTCCTCATTTCTTCTGCTATGGAGTAAGAGTGAAAAGGTAACATCTTCATCTATCTTTTCTCTTTGTTTGTTTAATTAATTATTGAGAAAAGTGGTTGTGGTTAATATTGAGTGATTGTGAATAAGGATGGTTGCTGTCAATTGTTGAATTTATTTGTCGTGGTAAGTAAGATATTGGTGAATGCTTAATGATAAGCATGAGATTAACAAGATTACGCAAAGGTCATGCCGAATTTTTTCTAGAATCGTATTAGTCTTATTAATTAATTTTATTTGTTATTTGTGTATAACAATCTTTACTTTTCTTTGTCATGTCTTCTGAATCTTCTATTGGATTTGTACCAGTACTTTCCCAGCCCATCACCAAAGCAGTCTCCTAGCTTCCCCCTCTGTACAACCTTAAAACAAGTAAGTAATTAAACTTTATTTTTTGTTTTAATAATGCAATGATTTATTGAAGTTAAATTAATTGTGTTAGAATTGTTAGAATAAGGCTAGATTAGTTACCTTGGAACGTTAGAGTACTTAGGCTACGTTAGTTTGGTTGGAACCATAGAGTAGTGCTGAGTTTGGTTGCAACCGTACATCCAGTAGAAACATGCTCCATATACAAATGCATACAAAACTGAAAGACAAATCAATCTTAAACTTGTTTTGTTTTCACATATAGAATGGAGCGTGACTGGATGTACGGTGATCGAGGGGATCACTACTTTGATGAGAAGCTGAAAGAGTTTCTCAAAGCGGCAGTGCAACACAAGGACAGAACAAAGGCAGACAAATTTTCATGTCCTTGTGTTGACTGTGGGGTCGTAAGGAAATATGTAGACATTGAGGAAATTATATTTCATCTTAAGTCCGTGGATTCATGCCACATTACAGAAGATGGAATTTTCATGGAGAAACTGTTGCAGCTAGTGCTTCAACATCATCAAGTGCTCATGATCCACGTTACGCAAGTACCGCCCACACCTTCAATACCATCAATGAGTCGGTACCGTTAAGTGATTCAGGATTCGATGACAGTGAGACCACTCACCATGATGAGCAAATGGATGAAATGTTAGAAAATGTTGCGGATACTTTTGTCGATAAGCCGGAAGAGTATCAAAGATTGTTGGACGCATCGAAGACACCTTTGTACCCTTCGTGCGTTAAATACACAAAATTGAGTGTTGTACTTAATTTGTTCAACTTAAAGGGGAAATATGGAGTTGGTGACAAGTGTTTCACGTCATTTCTAGAGTTGATACATGATATGCTTCTTGATGAGAATGGTCTTCCTACATCCACCTAAGAGGCAAAGAAATGGATGTGTCCAATGGGAGTTGAATATAAAAAGATTCATGCTTGCCCAAATAATTGTGTGCTGTATAGGGGTGAATATGAACATCTAGACAAGTGTCCTAAATGTTTGTTGTCCCGGTACAAGGACAAGGATGAGGATTCCTCCTTTCGAAAAAAAATGGTCCAGTGAAATTATTGTGGTATTTGCCGATAATTTCTAGATTCAAACGGTTGTTTTCCAACCAAAAGATGCGAAGAACTTACGATGGCACGCGGATGGTAGAAAAATTGATGAAAAATTAAGACATCCTGCAGACGGACCTCAGTGGAGAAATATCAACAGAAAATTCAAACATCATTTTGGAGATGAGGATAGGAATCTGAGACTTGGATTGTGTACCGATGGGATGAACCCGTATGGCACGTTGAGCAGTCAGCACAGCACTTGGCCGGTGCTACTAGTGATCTACAATTTACCGTCATGGTTGTGCATGAAACGAAAATACATTATGTTATCACTCCTAATTTCTGGTCCAAAGCAACCTGGTCATAACATTGACGTATATCTTGCACCACTGATTGACGATCTGAAGTTGTTGTGGAATGAAGGGACAGTGGTATATGATGCTCATGCGAAGAAAATTTCACACTGAAGGCGATGTTGTTCTGTACTGTTAACGACTTTCCTGCCTATGGGAACTTGTCAGGATACTCGGTGAAAGGATTCAAAGCGTGTCCGGTATGTGAGGATGACACATGTTCAGATCGTATGAAGCACTGCGGAAAAATGTTTACATGTGTCATCGACGGTTTCTTCCAGTAGACCATCCTTACCGTTCGAGAAAGCGAAAGCTATTCAACAATGAGCCCGAGACTCGTGTGGCTCGTCTGCCTTTGACTTCAGAGGAAGTGTATGCAAAGGTAAAAGACTTCAATGTCTTTGGAACACATCCAAGCCGCCGAAGAACATTTGGAAAAAACGTTCCATTTTTTCGGATCTACCGTATTGGCGGCATCTGCCTGTTCGACATTGTTTGGATATCATGCACATTGTGAAGAATGTCGGTGAGGCAGTGAGTGGTACTTTGCTCAACATACCCGGCAAGACGAAAGATGGATTGAAGGTGAGGAGAGATATGCAAGAGTTGCGCATACAGAAAGAACTACACCCAATAGAGGATGAGAAGCGAACATATCTACCTCCTGCGTGTTATACCCTCTCCAAGAGTGAAAAATTAAGTTTTTGCAAGTGTTTGCACACATTGAAGGTACCATCTGGGTACTCTTCAAACTGGAAGAACCTAGTTTCTATGAAGGATTTGAAACTGTTAGGCATGAAATCTCATGATTATCATGTGTTAATGTTGCATCTTCTTCCAGTTGCAATACGAGGGATATTACCAAAAAATGTCAGAAATGCTCTAACTCGATTATGTTTCTTCTTCAACGTTGTCTGCTGCAAGGCAATTGACTCAGACACCCTCGATGATCTGCAACATGAAATTGTTGTGACAATATGCCAGCTTGAGATGTATTTCCCACCATCTTTCTCTTCGACATAATGGTGCATTTAGTAGTGCATATTGTCCGAGAGATCAAATTGTGTGGTCCGCTCTACTTACATTACATGTATCCTTTCGAACGATATATGGGGATTCTGAAGGGTAGAATGAAAACAGATATAGACCGGAAGGCAGTATCATCGAAGCAACAGTAACTGAGGAAGTCACAGAATTCATGACAAGTTATTTAAACGATGCAGAGTCAATTGGTATTCCCAAACCACGTCACCATGGTAGATTTAAGGGTAAAGGAGTTATTGGCAAAAGGTTGTGCGTATCTCTCGTGATCTTATAATCAGGCACATTTGTTTGTACTACAACACCTTGAGGTTGTTGAACCCTACTTCGATATTCACATTGCTGAGTTGAGTGACGACAAAAACCATACCAAAAACCATATCTAGCTTAAAAAAACAAAATCCGAGTATTCGTCCAATGGTTTAAGGTATATGTGTTTGAGCAAGCTTCATTGAACCCCGGGATGTCAGTGAAGAAATCAGATGTCTAGCTGTTGGTCCTGGAACAGATGTTGTATCGTTTGAAGGGTATGACATTAATGGATGCACATACTACACTGCACGCCAAGATGCTAAATCAATACATCATAACAGTGGGGTAAAAATTGAAGCATCGGTGACTGAATATGGTCTAGGTAACCAGGTTCAACCAATGAGCAGTAGTAGTTGGTATTATGGTGTCATAGAGGACATATGGGAACTAAACTATCACATTGATTCGTTTCTAGTGTTCCGCTGCAATTGGGTGGACAACCGACATGGACTCCAAAATGGTAAAGGACTTATTTTGGTTGCTCTTTCACGTGTTACAACTTATAAGGAAGATCAATTTGTGTTGGGTAAAGACTGTGACCAGGTGTTTTATGTTGAAGACCCAAAAGATAGTAGATGGTATGTTGTTCTTCCAGGGAGAAGACCGTTTTGTTTGAGGATGAAAACAACGACGATGATGATAATGATGATAGATGAAACAGTATCGTTGCATACAGGGTTGCATGATTCAACTAATGATTTACAAAATGATGATGTTCAGACCATCTACGCTCGATCAGACCATAATGAGGGGGTTTGGGTAGAAAACAGATCATGATATATGTTACTATGTCTAGGTAACACCATTAGTTGAAATTACATTATATAATTCGTATTATTGTTGTCACAATGTTATCAGAATTAATTATTTATGTTTATCTTTGCAATTATACATCGTTCCATGAATATTGATCTAATGTTTGTGTTTTTTTTTCTCAGTGGATGATGATCCGATTGATGATCTTATAGGACAGCTGCTCATGACTGGGGAAATTCAGCCCCTCAGAGTAGACCGGCAAAACGCACCACACGAGGTGGTAAAAAGAAATCAAAGACAGTAGACATCCCACACACATCAGACTGAGGCAGCTGGGCCTTCACAAGCACAAGAGATACAAGTTGCTCCTCCGCCTCTCAAGAAACCCAAAAAACGAGGGGCAACCCGTGCGCTGAAAGCAAATAGAGGCCCCCCACCAAGCTTTGGAGTTCAATGAGTTTAATCAGCCCATAGGTACTTGGAAAAATGATTTCACTGCTCTAGCTAGGCATTTGGTGAGTACATATTTCAATATAAACCACCATTGGAAAAGTGCCTCAGGCGTTGAAGGAGCAGATATTTGAACGTCTTCAGGTATTTGTTTATGTTTATAGTTTGTTTTAAGATTAATGTAGTTACTATTTTACACTAATCCATTTTTTTTTGCATATAGTCCCGATTCAGTATAGATCCTTCTATGAAGGTGATGTGATGAAGGGGATTGCCACACATTTTAAAGACTTCAGATCTCTACTCACGAGGCAGTACATTTACTGTGAAGAGCCCGCAGAGATAGAGGAGGCAGCAGGTGAAGATGTGGATGATCGGAGACCACCGTGACAAAAATACGATGGTATTACTGAAGAGCAGTGGAAGGAGTTTGTTGCGAAGCGTTTGACCCCTGAGTTCAAGGTGAGTTTCACACTAGTAGTTGTTCTTTTGTATGATAAATGTTTAAAGTGTCCCTTGAGTTCATTTGGTTAATTTGTCTTTTTCATGTATTATTTTTGAATAATTTGTCTTTTCATACATATATGTAGGCTATACGTGAGAAACACAACAAAATGCCAAAAAAAATCGTTACCCCCATCACATTGGGAGTACAAGTATTGCTCAGCGTGTGCCGCAGTGGGAGAAAGAGGGGTTGTTGCCAGCTGAATCGAATGTCAGCGAAAGAAGGATGAAGGTTTGGGACTTAAGTCGACGGAAGAAACCTTCAAATCCGGCGGCACCTGCTCAGTATGATGACGCCACGAGAGAAGTCATCAACCAAATGGTAAGTGATTTTTAGTTTAAAAATGTTTATTATATTTATAGAGTAACAATAACAGTTACATGAAACGAAAGTATCCTTATTGAATTATTAAACTCCATAACAGGAAGAGTTAAGCTCCCAAATCACCCAGGGCACTTGGCAACCCGTTAGGCAGGATGATCCACTTTCCCGCGCTCTCGGGAAGAAGGATCATCCGGGTCGTGCAGTAGGCTTTGGTGGTCATGTCGGTATACGTCAAGCCTTCGGTAATCCTGGGTCCAGACACAGTGCAGGAGGGAGCATTACATATGAGGAGCACTTACGCCAGAATGCGGAGCTCGAGCAGCGACTACGAAATGAATTTCACAGCAAATCGCTCAAGCTATGGAGATGATGCGATCTGAGAGGATGAGTCAGGAGGTTTCTAGACCGCCAGATCAGGCACAAGCATCAGAGCCCGCACCAGTGCCTCCCAGTAGTGTTCACTCCGTCAACCCATTTCCATATTCATCTCTCAAGGTTAGAACAACATGTAACTACTACATACAAAAAAAAAACAAATTATACACTTGTTTATGTGCATCTAAAATCTTTAATTTTGAAAATTTAGAAACCGATTGACTGCACATTGTTCCAAGTGATTGGTGTTGACGAATTCAAAGTAGGGTGGGGAAACTTTTCAAGTCTTCTCCTGGTGACACCGTGAGGAATGCAGCGCTCCGAGAGTACCATGTCCGGGTTCTTGTTGATGGTTACGCGCCTGCGTACGCGGATTGTCAGATACTGGTGCCCAGTGCAGACATATCCACCCTTCGTCAAGCTGAATCCATGACAATACAGTGGCCCATTAGATTGATTAAGCTTGGGGAGCAGCAGGTAAGCGCATGAAAAAACTTATTCTTTAACATATCCTAGAGTAGAAACATATACTTATTAAATTAATATTTAGGAACACATTCATCAAATTCTGATAAGGCAAAAAGGAAAGAGAGTTGTTGTTGCACCAGCTAATCCTTCGATGGCATCCGCGACTAGAGTTGTGATGAGATCAAATTTGCTACAACCGGCGGTTCTGAATGTCTTACCCCCCAAGCTGAAACTATTGCACTCCACACTGTTGATGACGCCGCCAGCAAGAGATTCGTTACATACAAGGAACCAAGACCGGATCTTTTTTTACTATGAAGGCGCTCAGAGTTTTTGAAATCTATCTTAGTGATTTTTATGGAGTTGTTCACGAAGGATTGGTTGAGTGCGTCGATTCTCAAATCGGCTTGCATGTGAGTAATTAGCATACTTGTACACAATTTTACTCTGTTATTGAAAATTAAATCACTAATTGTATTATGCAGGTTTGTTGATGACAAGGCGGTCCAAGTACATGAGAATAGTAGTTTCGGGTTCTTATGCCCTGACTACTGTTCTGAAGCTAATATGGGATCTGACCCCCAAGCTTTGGTCCAGTACTTGTCGACTGTGATACATGCATGTGCAGTTGCTGATAAATCTTACATAATGCTACCACTTCATCAAGGGTAAGAATTTTATCAAATGTTAAGTTAGTTTAAAAATTATGATATTTGTATTATGTAATTGATTGAATTAAGTTCTACTTGTATTGTAATCTATGAACAGCCGACACTGGTCTTTGCTCGTTCTATGTCTAAAAAGCCCAAGAGTCCTGCAGCTTGACTCAGCATCTCGGCGTCCCAAGAAGCCAGTTATATATAACATGTTGATGAGGTGATGAATTTACTTAACTTGATTAATTATCAATTTTTAGTTATTTCTTAATCATCCAGTTGATAACTTTTACTTTATCTGTGTGTATGAATTCTAGTGCCTTTGTATCTGTACTAACGCAACTCCGGGGAGCGAGAATTAAGAACATTCTGTGGAATGTAGTCAAGGTATTTTTGTAGTCCTTATTCTAATTTTGTAATATGTTCATTAGTTTTGAAATAGGAACAAATTATAATTTATGTGTTAAATCGATTTTGAATATGTACGTATATGAATGTGCAGTGTCCACAGCAGCCAGGAGGTTCAAATGTGGCTACTATGTCATGCGGTTTATGAGTGACTTGATAGCGGGACCGAGACTCTTGCCAGAGAAGTCTCTAGACAAGGTAAGTAGCATTCTCGAAATATTTTGGTTTTGTAGATAATTTTTAACATTGATTCTTAAACTCAAAGTATTATTAGCAACTAATCATATTACTTTTTTTGTTAATTTCAAGGCTTTTGAAGAGTTGGTAGAAGGTTACGATGAAGGACATATAACCGAGGTGCTCGAGGAATGGGCAGAATACATGAGCGTTAAGGTAGGTTGCTTTTAGTGTTTGGTAGGATTGAGTAGGACGTTTTTGAAATTCTCATGAAAATTGTGGTTTTTGTAAAGATTTTGTTGATGTTTGATTAATTTGCTCAAATTTGTAAGTGTAAGTGGATTATTGCCCGTAGATGGGTTTGGTGGCCATTTAAATGGCGAAATGGTTGATCTACTACCCACGTGGTGCATTGAGCTGTGTGTTTGATGTTTGTATGTATGTGGTTTGATCTCGTTGGTGTTTTGGTCCATTGTATGTGTTACAATGAATTGAGATTGCTAATTGACCACTGGGAATACCCATGTGTGGCATCTTTAATTTTCTGCTGCGCTACCTGTTCATTTTTTGTTCTACCTGATTGCAGCGGTTCCTTGTAAACAACTATTGCGGTTGCCGCATAGGCCCTGTCATAATTTTTTAAGAGACCCTAATGCGCGGTTCCTTCAACAACCGCTGAGGGTTGTTTTTGAACCTGCAGCGGTTCTAACAACTGCGGTATTACTGCAGCGGTTTAACCGCACGGTAGGCATCTACCGCAGCGGTTGTTAAAAGAACCGCTGCGTTAGAGTACCTACCGCAACGGTTTTAACCGCTGCGGTAGGTGTTTCACATACCGCGGCGGCACCCATCTCAACGGTTTTCAACCGCTTCCATATGTACTAAACAACCGCTGCGTTAGGGTATTTTTCTACTAGTGATGTATGCTCGTCTTACAGCATTTTACTAATTCATATGGTATGTTGTGATGCTCTTCTTAGTCATGGATCATGAGGAAGAAAACTAACATCATACATGATTTTCGTCCCCTTGTAGTGACTTAGGAAGAGGCTCATTCAGGTCCATTTTATTTTCACTTGCTCGTCTTTCAGGAAGAGGCTCATTTTGTATTTCTTTTGAATTCATTTGTGTTTCTCTTGAGTTGACAATCTAGTAGCAACTGAAGATGCTTTTAGAGATTTCCTTTTCTTTTCAAACAAAGATTAAAGTATCCCAAGCTTCCTTGACGTGGTCTTCATTTAATTTGAAAGCAAATTTGGCACATATGTAAAACACATAATTTAACTTTATGCCCTAATATTAAAATAAATAATTAAATGCAACACTACATATATAAAATCTCAATAAAACAATTTATCATTTACTATCAGCATTATATAAATGAAAATTAACATGTAAGTCTGCCCACACCACAGTTCGGTTCACATGTTCACAGTAAGAAATTTGAGTGAGAAATCGAATTGCATATTTGATATAATCCCAAGAGATAGTGCTATTAGTATTGTTCGGTTCACATTCACATGTGCAACTAATTATCTTAAGAAATTAGCACTGTTTGATTCACATGTGCAATCATAAATTCATAAAATGTGTTGTCTACTGTCTATATAATATTCTAAGAGTGTTACAGTGTAAGTGTAATAAATTGGGAGTTACGGCTCTTAGCAATTTAACTTTATAAAAACAAATAGTTTGAATTAATGAAATTAGGTTAAACACCTCACCTTTATCGTTCACTTGCGGTGGTGTCGATGACTTTAGGGTGTGCTCTCTATTCAATGCATGCCTCACGAGTCACGTGGTATTATGTGGACAACAGTTTACATTTGGTGGTGGATGAGCATTGAAAGCCGAGTGAGTGGGTGAGAATCGGATGAAGACAAAAATGGGGATTGGAGTCGGACAAAGGTTAGAGAAAGGGAAAGGGAAAAGTGGGAAATTATAAAAAAGAGTGGGTTTTAAATTTTGTTTCCCCCTGTTTTCAAAACTATGTCATTTTGACAAGTAAAACAAAGCAAAGAATGAAAAAAATTGAACACAACAGGATTTGAACTCAGGTAGTTAGGTATAAATTTTACCACTCACCACTACACTACTTAAATCATTATGTCATTTTATGAATTTTCAAGACTATATAAATACATATGACTCATTTTCAAATTGGGGGGGGGGGGGGGGGCAAGTGCCCCCCTTACCCCCTAGGTTCGCCTCTGATCGTACCCCAATCTTTTACTCATTTGTTGATCTTTTCCTCTTCTTCACCGTTTATTTGTTTAGAAATCTCAACGGGATTGAAAGTGTGATAGATATCATCCCCTGGTGAATTCTAGTTGGATCGCTAAAAAGGTCTAGTAATTAAGAGGGTTCGACTAGAAACTGGTGGAACCAAATCTTGATTTTTTTATCTCGTTAAAATCCATTTGGTCACTTCTTTATTTAATGTTTTCAATTGCTTGGGTTCACACAATATGGAACCATTTGTTTTGCGCGGGGGAAACAGAATGAACTAGGAAAGAGAATAGAGGGGAATGGAAAGAATTCCCTTTGATGTTCCTAGCTGTTTGTTGTGCAGGAAAAATGGAAATGAATAGCCAGTCGAAGATCACCGATCAATGGTCAACGCCCGCCGGTTGCCGGTCAACAACCATCAATTGTCAGGCAACATCCACTGGCCATTGGTCAATGGTTGTTGGTTATCGGACAATGACCATATGTCATTGGTCAAAGTGTACTAGGAAAGAGAACCTCATTATCTTGTAGAGGTGGGGAATCAAGTTAGAGGGATTTGGGGTAATCCCATTCCTTTTCTCTTTCCCAAAAATAAGAAAAATGGGCTAAACAAACAGCAGGAAACAGAATCTTTCTGATTCTATTTCCTGATTACCCCAAAACAACGCCCCCCAAATGAATCCCTAATTCTTATTGTCTTACCGTGATATCCCATCACATCGGGATATAAATAGTAATGTGAGTGACATACAAGGATACATAAAGGTTGACTACGACAACATGACATTCCACTTTAAACCCAAAGTGAGGACAAATAACTTAAAAGAGCTAGTTTTCAATCCCAATGGTTTAAGTGCTAGGTTGTTGGACAGTTTCCCATATGAACGTTACACTCACCCTAGGTACTGCCAAAAATATAGTTCAGAAATTGCCTTTCACGTTCTTATGCTTGATACCCAGGATTCATAAATACTCTATTTGGACCATACAATTGTACTACTACACTATTGTTGCATGCTTTACTTTCATATTTATGTGTGACAGTTACTTTCTTCATTGCTTGCCATACCATATATCATCATGTGAATACTTTTTATATTAGTAACAAGCCAAACTTTTATTCAAATTTTAGGACCAATGGTATCATGTTGGTGACTATGATCTCTTTTTCTATATGGAACATCACCCCCATTTTTGGGATTTTATGGCTCCTCTACAAGACTTTTTGTGCTATAAATAATTCAAATCCTCAAATTATTTAGTTTATATAAGGTTCATGGGTCATCTCATATGAACTGTCACTTTGATTTGTTTTTCCACAACATAACATCTATATTATTCAGCTTATAGAACATCAAGGTATCACCTACTTTGCAAGCCAAATAACTTAAATGTGTCTTATCTCTCTTATGGCTCATAATTCAATTGGTTGGTGTGATTGAGATATGGAGCCTTATCCCTTTGCAAGTGTCATCTTGTTGGATGAAGCCCAAGTGTGACGCAATTTCCCGCGGATGTCCCAAGTGCTTCGTGCAATGAAACAATGAGATCTGTTATATACAAACCATATCTTTGGTGGCACTATGAAAAGTTGGCAGCCATCATTGTAGTTATGAGGGGGACAACCCCCATATTAAACCTTTGATGAAAAGGGCAAGTAGAGATGAAGATCTTGTTGATTATCCTAAGGTTGCCAATTCTGATGATGAAAAGGAAAAGGTAGTGTGAAATAGGAAGACGATTGTGATAAAACAATTGTTTATACATATTTTCGGCGCATTTAAAGTGAGTATTATTATTGTTGTTTATGATGTTAGGAGCAAAGTAGGAAAGAAGAGGAGAACAATGGCGAAAGAATAGAGGTAAATAACGATCATATGATGAAGATACCAGGAAAATACCTCAAATAGTAAAACCTTGTAGCCATACGGGACCCCTTAAGCTTAAAATAATGTTGTTGCACCAATGGCCTAAACTTACGCAAAAACAAAAAAGCTTCATCCGACTCATGTCCGACATGAAGCCTTGAGCCTGGCAGACACATGTCGATGCCCCGTTGTTTGTTTCGTGAAACATTCCTGATCGAATGACAAAATGGTTAATCTGCCCTTGATGTTAAGCAAGATGGGGGCTTTTGGTGCACATACGCCCACACTACTATGCTAGACCTGAGTTGGATGATCTAATCTTACAAGCTCCATGATACCTATATAAAGAGACTTTTCATTCTCATCATCCTTGACCCAACAATATCATCCGTGTATCACACGAACCATCCCGAAGAATACCCAAGGCCATCTAGCAAGGAGCTCTTAAGATCCCCTTCTCATCCTTCAAGAATTTTATATCTCTAACTCTAACTCTAGATGCTTACCTTTGTTAGAACTATACAAGCAAGAATTGATTGTTGTGACTATACGACCCCAAGGATTGGGGATGATGTAAGCTACACCTTATGAATTTTTATTATAATCTTAAATGCATAAGGATTCTGGCTATATGCTTAATTCATTAATCTTGTGTCCATTATATTTCCATTGATTGGATTAGCTATATGCCCGACAAATAGTATCACAGACTAATGTAGGGAGTTGATTTATGTAGATAGATGAAGTAAGACTGTGGATTGCTAACTATAAGTGAGAGTCACATTATAAACTTAGACAACAGATTAATTTACATCGGTCTATATGCTACTGTTCATTCATTAGCCAGTGTATGATCTCTTGACATAAGAATGTCTTTCAATTGTTATATGTGATTTCAGCAGCTAAATATCATGGGCTTTAATCCATTAGTCACAAGGCAATTGGTTCATCATTAGGTTGTCATTTACTAATTATCTTTAGTATTTTAAACTACTCTTTAATTAAACATCCAATCAATTAAAACCATATGTTTACCGTTATATATTGAAGGAAGACCCCCATAAAGAGTCATTGTTTGAGACTGAGTAATTGTATAGATCTAGTCTAAAGCTATACTACATCTTAATTGGGCCTTACTTTTACTCTTACTTGAGTTATTGTTTTTTTTTTTGTCTACCACCCGGTTCGCCCTATTGGACTACATCCGGATCGGGGATCAGCTCTGGGTGGATAGGTTCCAGTCCCCTCCCAATAATCGTTGTGGGGGATCGAACCTTGGTTCTCCCTACCAAGTTCAGTCTCAATCACCACTGAACCAACGGGGTATTGGTATTTGAGTTATTGTTTTGCGCATTACTAGTTTGTAGTCAATGGGGCTTACTTCTCAATCATGCTCACCCAACCAAAGATGGTGTGATACAGTGTCATTTTTTATGGGCTTATGGAACGAGTCTATATCATCACTATACTTTTTTTCTCTATATCAATTGTCTTATCAATTTTTTACTTTTCTTTTTCATACTTTTTCTCTTCATTTTTTTCTAACTTCAACTGACAACTGACATCAGTTATCAGCTTCAACTTTGCAAAAGAATGAGGCATTGAAAGAAGTAAAGTTTCTCTTATTTTGTGTTTCACTACATTCGATGATCAACAAATGATAATTAAGGAACCCACACTGATTGTTGGTCATCTAATGCTTGCCCAGGGCATTCTGGTGTCTCGTAGTTGGCAGTCAGTTCACAAGTTTAAATCATATATTCTTGATTGCTTTGACTTAATTTGTCTTGTTTGACAAGACCGAAACTAAGGCTATCGAAAAGTTACACGGACGAGTGTTGTGATAGTTGTTTTCTGTTTGGAATAACATTTTGGATCAGTTTTAGTTTTGATTGTTTTAATTATATGACATTTTGATCTATATGAAAGTCATGCAGGGACCACTTTTATATATTATAAGTATGTCATCAAATATGTCACAAAATAACTGCTCCTTCCATCCCTAATTGATCTTCCTCTTTACGATTTGGGCATATTATTTGACTTCAATATTTAACATGTAAGATAACATAATTTTATAAATCTAAGTATTGCAATGAAATCCTTATGTGAAAAGTTGTAGAAATTTGTTTTATAAAATTATTTTATATTATATATTTAATATTGAATGGAAAAACGTGTTAAAAAACAAACGAAGGTCAAAGTGGAATGAAGGTAGTAATACAAACAAAGTGGTGGGTTGATGAAGATATTCGGTTGATGTTTCTTAATTTTAGAAATCAAAGAATTATTATATTTTTTTTATTTTTTTCAATTTTTATAATATTTCTATTGGTATCCATGATTGATATTACCTCCGTCCAGTCATAAGTGTCATGTTTTCTTTTTGACACGTTTTTCCACTTAATATTAAACATATAAGATAAAATAATATTTAAAAATTAAGTTGTATAATATATGGTTTTTCACATAAGGATTCCATTATAAAACATAGATTTATAAAAATATATTATCTTACAGGTTAAATATTGAAGTCAAACGACATATCCAAATAGTAAATTGGACACTTTGACTGAGACGGAGGGAGTAGTATTTTGAATTTTTTGTAAATTTTTCTATTTTTTTTTACATTTAGTAGTATATTTTAAAATTTTAAATTATTTTGTTAACTGATAGAGCTATTTTTGTCTTTTTCCGGCTATATAGACATTTCATTGATTTATGAGAAATTCATCATTTTTCAGTAACATTCCATTAATTAACAAAAAAATATAAATACCAAATTTCACTTTTATTTTTTGGGAAAATTCATAATATCCCCTTTTTTCTTTTGTAATTCATAATATACCCTTGTTGGTTTTCGTAATTCAACTTTAAACATGTTTAAATGTTGTCCAAATTGATGAAACTTTACATGTATGATGCTACAGTGTTATATTTTGGTCCAATATCAATTTTGAAATATTTTAACCTCACATGTGACCTATGGGACCCAATGAAATTTGTGACATGTTCATTGAGTCCCACATGTCACATACAAGCTTAAAAAACTTCAAATTTGATATTGGACCAAAGTATACCACTTTAGCATCATCCATGTAATGTTTCATCAATTTTGGACAACATTTAGTATGTTTTAAAATGAATTACGAAAACCAACAGAAATATATTATGAATTACGGAAAGAAAAAAAGGGTATATTATGAATTTTTCCTTTATTTTTTAATGGTTTAGGTAGCTGTTCGTGACGTACAACGCTCTGTAGCTGGCTAGCTATAATGGTTTAG
The DNA here is from genome assembly GCA_023374045.1 of Limonium bicolor. NCBI lineage: Eukaryota > Viridiplantae > Streptophyta > Magnoliopsida > Caryophyllales > Plumbaginaceae > Limonium > Limonium bicolor. The sequence goes on along the minus strand of CM041776.1, from coordinate 318,286,801 downwards.
GCTGCTGTTTGTGACGCATAAACATCTTCATCTTGCGGTAAATAGCGTACGGACAAGACCCCGTACAATCTTTTATGGCTATAGTCACTGTGCTCGTTCGAGGGCAAATTGAACAACTGACAGTTCTTTTTATTATTTCTCTATTTATTATAGCAGAGCCTCTGAGCTGAACCCGAGCGAGCAAGTTTCTGCCTGACCGTAAATGGAACTTTATGTATGTTCTCCCTATGTACACGATCATCGAATATATATTCAAGCTCACAATTTTCCATGATAGCATAAAAACAAAAATAAATAAGGAAAACAGGCTAGATAAAGAGTACATAATCAAACAACACGCCTGCCTATGCAACCGCATAACAACCAAGAGCTCTACCGAGATAATGCACACTTCATAATTATACTACTTTAACACTGTCGGACAGCACCAGCTCGTCGTCAGGCTATGGCTATGGAGACAACATGTTTCACTCAGGCTGCCGCAAGCATCCACCTGGGAGTAGAAATCCAAACTTGTCTTTGTTCTTTATCAGATACGCAGGGAAGATGAATAGCAGAGGCAGAGCGAGGAATTGGACCCATCTTCTTAATCAGCTCCTTGAAGCTATACTCCTCAGGAAGCATGTCAAAGAGATCCTCCCCCTCACATATCAGCTTCTGTATTCTCCTGTACTCCAAGAACTCCCTCCTCCTAACCCGATCCGCGTGACTGTACGCCGTCATCTTGAACGCAAAGTCCTTCAAGCTCCTAAAACAAAAGCTGCAGTGCCACCCAGCATCCGAGAGGATCACATCACTCTGCCTAGAGTGTCTGTACTGAGTCCTGGGGCCGAATACATGGGCAGAAGCCCGCCAGCTGCTGTAATCAACTGGGAACTCGAACGAATACATGTAGTGTTTCAGCTCCAGATGCAACACTGAAGGCAGCCCATCACACCATCTCAGCAGATTCACCGTAAAAGCACTCGGGATTTCATCAGTATCCGACATGATGACAAGATCCCCGTGCATTATCCCAGCCCTACGCAGAAGGGCATTCATAGCCACCCGTTGGGCAGACTCCACCACAAAGGGATCCTCCTTACTCTGGGTTCTTGCCTTGCCAGGGAAGATCCCCTTGACGACTTTAGGACTGGCAAAGGCAAACCTATCCTGGTTCGACGTGAAATGCAGAGGCTTTGGATGTCCAGTAAAGGTGGTGTTAGATTCTAAGATTACAAACTTGGTGATGACCGGTTCAAGTTCGCGCCATCTGATCTCAAGAAGGTCAAGCTCGTGACTGAAGATGATAGCATCAAAGACTCGACGGGTTGTGGGAGAACAGACCCACCATGGAGATGACAAAGGTGGGCTATAGATACATTTTCAGCATAGTAGTGGGGAATGTGGTTGAATGGACGAGGTGGTTGGTCCCACAAGGGCCGGAGGAAGTATGTCACCTTGAGATGGTAGGTGAAGAGCTCCACAAAACAAATGGGTAAGAGCATCAGGAGAAGGATGCAGATGAACTTTGGGGGGACTCGCCTACGGGAAGGCTAGGACGAGGGACCATGGTTTTCTTCTAGTGAGAATGGATTTAGGGATTAAAACAGGAGGTGGCATGTTTTAGAGGCTACCAACCATCATTTCTAGTATCTAACAGTCACCTGCGTGAAGATAAGGCAATTAAAGTCTTGTATCAACAAGTAGAAATCTAGATATCATAAAAAAGAGATAATACCAAAGACATAACGGAGCTTTTAGATCATGGATATTTGTTAGAGAAAGAAAGCGCAAGAGAAAGGACAGACCAGACCGTAGGGGATATCCTTGTTATTTCCTCCATGTTACCAAACCACCCTCTCAGGGAAGCAACAGGACTAAAACAACAAATCAACTAAATCCACATAATGCCAAACATAAAAGCCCCCCTCTATATAAATGCTGCTACCTATGTGGTAACAGAAACCACGAACCCAAAACAGAATGCTTGGGTATAACAGAATCCTAACCACTGCCAACTAAGCTTGCTAATAGACAACCCAACCTGACCCCTTATCCTCCCCACTGCTAACAATTCAATCAGCTTTAACTGTTATCAGTTAATTTCTTATTGTTGGGCGAACAGGATACCAATATCACCAGTTCTAGATTCTCTCAAATTGACCACTTCAAATTAGAATCGATTGTCTGTGCATAGGAATACATGAAAGATGCCATGCCACATACAAAAACAAACAAGAAAGAGAGGGTGAAGCACATACAATTTCTATTCGACGGATCTCTCTTATTCTTTTTTAATACCCCCCCCCCCCCCCCCCCCCCCAAAAAAAAAAAAGAGGGTGATCCAGTAGTATTTTAACTGACATAAATAAGAATTCATATCCAGTGCTTCAGAATTATTTCAGCAGTCTGCTTTCACTACACGATTTTTGCAATTTTGGAACTTGTTTTTCTAAGGATCACTTTAGCTTGTCCTGATCTCTTTTGAATCTAAGATAAGCACTGTCAAAATCAAAGTCTGAATTCCCCAGCGAAGAGATAGATCCATTGATACTGCTAAACAGGGGACATGGCTTATTACTTGCATATAGCACAAAGGGCATGGGCACAGCGGTTCATCTTAATGAAGCCTGAGATTCAGATCCAAGAATGAGGAGATAAGTAGGGGGAGAATAAAGCACATCTGTTCACACTGGTTTGCAATGGTCCAAGTAAGTAGTTACAAATATAGACCTGCTACAAAGCTCGTAATTCCAATAGCGGATTCCAACTAACCACAGTAAGAGGACGTGAGATACAAATACATGATCCAACAAGATAAAATCGGGTTATCTTGCAAAGTTTGCCATGAAAACACTTGCCATTAGAGATTTATGGAAAAAACTAGGCAAATTGCTTGACTGAGAGAATTAATTTACAAATCTCAGATCTAAAGGTCAAGAGCTCCCTATAGTCAAATTGAGACAAACCAAGCTCAAAATCTGCTAGAATCTCAGGGATCAAAGCATGCCTAAGAGTTAATAATAAGGTCAGCATCAGCAGCAAGCATAACAAGGATGAACAGCAACAATTTCATGCAAATCGACCAACTGCTGGTTTAAGAATTGCCGCAGTCTAACAATCAGAAGTTGAGGCACTGATGACCTAACAGACTAGAATTTGACCCAAACATAGAAAAAGACGCGCGCGAAAATAAACAAAATTCAGAGAAAAGAAGGAAAGACAACAATCAATTGTTGTTGCCAAAGTACCAGCCTTCACCCAGGAGTAAACCACCCACAAAGGTCTATTGGGCAATGAATCCCAAGTTTAAACGAAGGCGGCGTAGCCTACCCTGGTAGGTTGAGCTTAGCTAGGCTTTAATCGTCTCACACCAGGAATCAGACAAGTACAACAGGAAAAAAAAAAAGAAAAACAAAACTCAAACCTTTGTGGCTAACTAAATTCAGTAATTGAGGATGTTGGTAGAAGCAGCACCTGCCATTTGCACCAGCCCTTTAAATTCAGTAGTTGTCGCAGGAAGGAAAGCAAGGTCTGGTGTATAATTAGAGAGCAACCGACCTAAAGGAAACAATGGAGCGATTTTTTTCAGGGGTCGGAAATCGGGAGTCGGGACTAATGAGAAGACTTCAAGTCAATGATACTCACAGTCCAGTTGCCTCCAAGTCAAACCAGTAATCCCTTCTTCTTTTCAATGTAAATAAAGTAATCTTCCTAGAAGCACAGCCCGATGGAGTCGTGGAGGAGGATCAACTTCTTCCGATCCAAAGTTTTTATTAATGGTTGAGTATCTTGTGTTACAAATATTTTTTATTTATAAATAAAATATAGTAAAGGTAAAGTTGGAAGCTTTAATTGTGTTTTTTAATGTTTTATTAAAATCTTAATGGACATATTATGATAAAAGTTAAGGTATGTCACTAAAAAAATTGTAATTAACAAAACACATTTGAAACATGTTTTATATATATCACTAAAATTTTTACAGTATGTATTGTCGTGCGGAATGACATTTTGACCCATATAAGTCAAGTTTACATATTCACAATATGTCACGACAATTTTTTAAGGGCTAGTTAATGTTTATTGCTCAAAGGAATGACATCAGGTATGGACCAAGTTTACTCATTAGTCCCGAGTGGCCAAAAGTGAAGCCAAGTTTAGTAGGTATCATAACACCATATTTAACAATAAACATGCATATTTTGATATTTTTTTAGTGGGTGAAATTTTAAATTTGAGTAGTTGACCGTAAACTAGCCGTTGCAAAAATTTTGTGCATATCATGAATTTTAAAACTTGATCTACACAAGTAGGAGTAAAAATGTCATTTCAAATGACCTTCTAACGATAGCGTTAACATATTGTAAATAAAAATTGTTTTTGATAACATATATATAGAAAATAAGTTTCAAGTACCCGTATTTTTTAATTACAAAAGTTATAATCAAATTATAAGAGATTTAGAAGGATCAAAGAGGATTTTAGGAATGTAACAACATTGCCAAATCAAGTGAATCACAATAATCACCTTGACAAAGGACCTTAAACAGGATAGATTAGTCAACATGTTAATGACGTATACTAATAATAAATTAGTTTTACTCATTCTCTAAGAAATCTTCAAAAAGGTGTGTAGATTAGTCGAGTCTTTAATATAGCACTAAAACAAAGTAAATATGTCCACTTTAGCACAAAAAAAAACTTCAAAAAGGGTGTAGATTAGTCGAGTCTTTAATATAGCACTAAAACAAAGTAACTTTAGCACAAAAAAAAAAACAAGTTTATCAGCTTTCTAACATAGTATAGCATAAGTCAAAATAGATAGACAAGCTCATGACGTCAAAACAAAACATATAAATCAACTCTTAACATAATACTAATTTAGATACAGCTAGACGTGGCAAAGGTGACCCGAACCCGAAAAACCGAACCGATCCAACCTGATCCGAACCCGATTTTAAACCGAATGACATGACCTGAAATGTGACCCGAAAATCTTAATCGAATCAAACTAAAACCGAATCAAACCAAAATTTGGTACAACCTGAATCCACCCGAACCGAATTCACCCGAACCGAAACAAATCCACACGAAACACACAGTATCCACCCGAATGTTTTGTTAAACCTAAATCCACTATAGTTGTTTCAATCGTAAAAATAATCTTGAAACCAAAAACACATAATAGAGATTTAGACATACAATAAGTGTTCACTACTCACAAGTAATATATAACATTGAACATCTTCAATCTTCAAGCATCTCAAGCTTTGTTGTATTAAAACATTCATAAACTGTGTTATAGCCCTTTCCACACATAGATGTTATGCTACAAACTATAGATATTTTGCTTTAAAATGTTTTATAATACAATTTAATGTGTATCATTACTATTTTATAATACTATACTAATTTTGATAAACTTAGTTTTTTATGTTTAGGACATGAGATTTGGGAATGGTTTAATGTTGATGAAGTTTAATTATAAAACTTAAACTTTTCAGTTGAGACATATACTAACCAAGATGGATGTGTATATGCCTAAAGAAAATTACGCAATAAAATGAGGAAAATAAATATTCTCAATAGTAGATTAGTGTGAAATAAGGGATATACTAGCATTTTGGATGATGAATAATCTCCATCAGATTATTTTATATGACAACATAACCTAAATTGTTTTATAAGACAGAGTAATGTGTATCATTACTGTTTTATATTTATTATATATTTTTATAAACTTAGATTTCTTTATGTTTGGGACTTGGAAATGGTTTGAATGTTGATGGATGGGCGCAGACGCGTGACGCTTGCGTGAGGCGGTGATGGATGGACGCAGGTGCGCGATGCTTGCGAGTTGACGAGCGCTGGGTGTGACGGGCGCGGGACGGATATAGGCATGGCGTCGGGCGTGGGCGGAGTAGACTGGGTATCGAGTGTCGAATATTGACCTCTATATCACAAAATTATAATTTATACTTGGTCGGTACAATTAATAAATGTATAGTTAAAAATTCATATACAAAAACTGTCATCCAATTTAATTATGCCTAACCAATACACAATATCAGTCTTGATCAAGAGTAACACTATATTAACAGAATTTAGAACCGAATATGAAAATCAATACAAGTTACAAAGCTTGCTTAAAAATTGTACTTTAAAATTTGTCAATCAAACCTAACTCGGATAAGTCACCCGAATTTGATCTATAAAAACCGAATGCTGTAAAGACTAACCTGAACTTAAAGCACCCAAACCCGAACTCAACCAAAACCGAAGTCATTCGAAATTAATTTAAATCAGATGAACCCGACCTAACCCAATCCGAACTAAATAGTAAATATCTACAAAATGATCCAAACCGAATAGATACATTGAGATCATCTCTTAGGAAGACGAATTATGTAGAAATCTGTCTCTCAAAAAGACGACTTCTAAAGTTATAGGACTCATCAGTGGGAAGACAATTTCACAAGTCGTTTTCTCAAGAGACGATTTCAACCTTTCTTTGGAACATTGACTCAGGGACGATGTCATCTTCGATAATTAACAAAATAATCTCTTAAAGAGAAGATTTTCTGAGAGTGTTATTTTAAAATAAGTTTTGGACAAAAGTTAATATGAAGAATATTTTTGAAGAGAGAAGTTTTTTCAGATTTTTTTTTTTCGCTTACTTAAGCCTTTTGCCCTCCACTAGCTGCAGTTAAAAGATGCAAACACAGTACTGTATTAGATCCCTCCCTTTCATACTCCGTAGTGCGCGCGTTACGTACATACAGTAGAGACGCTTACAAAAATCTATAGAGCATGGGGAAGTGTAGGCAGGTAATTAAGAAAGGCAGCGTGTGCAAACCAGAAGACATGATTCTGAAGAGATGCGTGGAGTGGACTCGACCTACCTGTCTGCTACAATGAACCTTCGGCTCAAAAGCAACGTTCTTGGTTAATCGTGTGCGTGATAGAATTTCCGAACGAGATGCAATTTGTCGAATATTCCAGAATGAACTAACAAACCAGAGTCCTCCCTCCCTGCCACAAAGAAAGAGGTATATTCACAGAATCAACCGTACTTAGGCTGCAATCTTCCACCGCGGAAAATTTGAGACGCAGCCAGCTTCACATACTACGTTTACATTACGGGTGACTATTAATCAAATGTTTACTTGAAAGAAAAAAAAAGTGTATGCATTTCTTTACAAAACAATAATATGACAGACGGACAGACAGACAGTAAAGTAGAACATATGATACCAATCTCATCATGGACAAGCCTCTAACCACATGATGTTTTTCTTGTTTTCTTCAGAAAAGGACTCTCTTCACCTCTTTTCTTTTCAATCATAGCACTTCATCTTCCAATTGGGAGTGAACCAACCCATTATCAAGAGACAAGGATGGTGGGGTCCCAGGTGGAATTGAAGCTGCCCCATTCTCTCCAGCACAGATACACAACGCTTCAGCATCCTTTAAGACCGCTTCTATATCAATCTGTCCACTTAATTCATTTATGAACTTCAACAAGGTGTCAAAGTCCATCTGCTCCCCAATTATCTTCCTTCTGTACCTCTTCAGGATCGCAACGCATACATAAAGGTGTAGGTGCTCCGTCAGGTGGTGACTCCATAAAACCTCCCACATTCTCATTGTGTCTGTGTATTCAAGTTCCCTAAGACGATAATAAAGATTGCTGATTTAGAAACGGCAAATTGTTATCAGACAAGCCAGAAAAAACGGAAAAACCACAACCGTCAGTTAGTGAATCCATTGTTCACATGTTAGAAGTGAGTGAACCTCAAACTTAAGGCGATGTAGTTTAAGTCGAGTCATAAAAGGTCGGTCTCACCTACCTTTTAAACTGTATGAGAACCCAGCGAAAGCAAAAGAAATAGTTCAGACAGTCATGTTGCTTGAAATAATTGTGCAATGGGCCGTCTAACAGCTCCACCAGCTGCCACCATCAACATGTCAAAGAAAAGCTAGACTTCAGTTATAATTATTAGAATAGTTCCACTCATGCAGATAAGATGAATGAAATTGATACTGTTTGTTGCACATACACCACACTATATGGACATAAAAGGCGCATAAATGTATTTAATTTTGACCGGGGGAGTGGTACACAGAGACTGGGAGAGATACCTTTGATAGGGCAAACAGTTGAGCATGCATGCCATTTTGGTCACGGTTAAAATTTGGTCCTACTCGTTCCATTAAAGCAGTGAAGCACCAAAATGCTTCAGACTCATCACCCATGACGAACAAAATGGGAGACAAATAGTCACTCATCCCCTGAATGAACACAACTCAAATTAGCACAGCCGGGGATATGACATAAATGAAGGTATCTCATATTAAGCCCAAACAACCACAAGTGATACAGAAGCTAGTCTCGAACCCGTGAAATTGTCATTTTGTTTAGTTTACTTGAATTCAAAAATATTGTATTCAGGAATTCTTGCTGATTATCTAAAGTTTTAAGGGAATCAGAATACTACCTGGCAGTATCCAAGATCAAAGTTGTAAAATGAGTAGGTAAGCAGTATATCATGCAGAACATCAATATTTGGATTGTCATCCCCTTCATAGAAGGGCACTGATCTGTCTGTCCTCACCTTGCAAAACGATCAAAGACACAAATTAAGGGATAGAACCAGAAAGATAGCACACAAGCAATGACACTTTCTTTAATTTCATACCACATCCTTCTCAATAAGGCCCCTCCTCTCTCTAAACTTTGTAAATCGCTTTGCCTGCTCAGGAGATATGCTCTGTGACCAAAGATATCAGATACATTAGATATCTCAGGCAGAAAACAACATGCAATAATACTCAACACTGGAGCAGAATATTTTATTGAAAAGGCACATTCTATAAAGTCACATTTCAATAATCAATAAGATCAAATTCATCCAGTTAGAGCAACTTAACAGCCACTTAAGTGAAAATGCAGCAACCAAATCAATAATCAGGAAAAATTAAGCCCAGTTATCCACATTATGACATGACACTACCTGCCATTGCCTCTTTATGTTTTCAAACTCCTTTCTTCTCGTCGAACGAAGATACTCACGCTCAGCATAGGTTGAATGATATTCATAGTATCCAAGCAAGAAAGGCCAAACCTGACAACATCATTTGCAAAATGAAAACCAATACTACTGGCGCTATAATTTAAGTAAAATCTGAAACCGTTTAAAACACCTGTTTCCGCAAATCCTCATCAACTCCTCCATAAAAGATTCTCTTTCTCAATGCCTTTGAATCAATAATGCGTCCCTCAGAATCCAGGAAACTAGTCCACTATGATAAATACAAATTACATCAGATCTTAAAATATAAAATTGCTTTCTGATTTAGTAAAACTATTGTGATAATGGAACAACTTCAGAGCACATTTTGCTAAGTAATCATATTCTTTTGACGATACAATCTGATGGTTGTGGGGATAATGATGTGAATAAATGCTATCTTGAGATACTATGAGCATCCAACTTCCACAGTCTTCGTAAAATTTACTGTTGATCATTAATCTGAAATCCTAGACTCCATCTCTCAACAAGTTATTTAAAAATCAGGTCCTCATTAACATGATGCATTTCAAGAGTTGCATAAGAGAGAGTATGGTCATACCTCATCATGTAATAAAGGAGATTGCCGTGGCTTTCCCCAAACAAGGACCAGCTTCTCAAACTGCCAAGATGAAGAGGTCATTAGTGCCTGATATAAAAATATATACATTTCCCTTATCCCCTCTCCTGCTCTCCACGATAAAGGAAAAGAAAATAACTATACAAAATGGAAAACAAACATTTGGGAGGTAATGGAATGATGATCCTGATTATGGCCACAACACATGCTAGAGTGCCCTACTGTATCAACTTCAGGGCTAATATAACAGCATTGAATAACAGCAGAAGGGCCAGTCCATGCTTGACTGATGATAAGCTTGGGTCTAGCAGTAATTCTCTATGAATTAGTTAGTTTCATATAGTAATAAGTTTCATGTTAGTTGGGATCAGATTTAGTTAGTATTTATTCGAAAATTAGATTTCTAAATAAGATAATTGGGTAGGTATGAGCTTTATGTTAATTTGAGATGGCAATTGTATAGTATCAGCAGAGGGTGAAATCTTTAGCTTTTGAATGTTAGTGCTACTCCTGCCTGAGGGATTATGCAAGTTTCAATCATTATTCTCAGCTTCAGCCCAGGAGCTTCTTGGTTATCTCTCCCCCACCCATTGTCTCAGCCTAAGCCAGATAAACAGATCTCAATTTCCTCTGTGGTTTCCTCTTCCTAGTCCACTTTCATTTAGTTTAAACCAAGGTGTTTTACCCATATAGTGTTCTTTTCTTTCCCCGACTGAAAATAGGGCATTGACAGCAGGGAAAAAGTTCTCATAGAGTGCAAGTTACTAAAGAAGCAAGAAAAAATCACCTCGAGAGGATCATCGGGTACAGGAGCCATTACTACAGCTTCTTTGAGATCTTCGGATACTTCATGGGACAAATTATTATATGCAGGATCATTACTGGAAACTTTTTGCACATCATATGATTCCTCTTTAGATGGTTGACTATGAAGAGATTGGTTATGCCTCCTCCTCCCATTAGCGAGGAAGTCGTCACGAAGAAATTGTGAAGTTGTATCCCGGGCAAATTTAGTGACCAAAGAAAATTTCTCCAACACTTGGATCGAGAGGTCTCTCCCGGATCATGAACCTTAAGCCTTTGTCTTCCAGATGAACTGGACTCACATGCGTTTTCATGAAAAGAGTCTTGGTTTTCATCATTCTGCTCTTCATTTGCAAGGGAATACTGCAGATGCGAGAGAGAGCTAACTCCAGGTATTGCAAAGATGATAGAGTTCTCTGCATAAAAATACATATTGGAATTAGCAATTCTGGAAATGATAACACTAAAACCTGCAAGCAATTATAAGGTCACCTGAAGAGGATCTTGAAAATTGTTCACGAGGAAAACATTTGCATCGTCAGTTGATCTGGAAAATAAGCTAGTATAAGAAGAAGAATTTCCAGCAAACAGTGAACCTTTAAAAGTATCCCAAATCCACAGGCAACTTCATGACATCGCAGTATACGTTGTTCAATAAAAAATAAATGCACAAGCAAGAAACTTTAGAGAAAATGATAAACCACAAACTGAATAAAGATCTACCTCACATGAACAATATATAACTGCATAGTTCTCATAAATAAATAGGAAAGAGTATTCAGAATCAGAACAGAGAAAGTATAGACATGAACCTAGCAAGATATGCATGTTGCTTGATTGTCATAAGAAACTCCTTGACACCACCATTGTAAAAAAAAGTGGGGGAAAAGCAAGACCTGCAATACAAGTACAGGACTGACTGTTATTGCAGGATGAGAAATTTATAAAGCAAACAGATATGCCCAACTACTGCTACTAACTGCTACACAGTATGGTACAAGAGATGCACAAGTAATGATAATTATACATACAGAAATCACATGAAATGACTGAAGATAATCTCTTCATTTGCAGCTAAACTTTTAATAATAAAATATATATAGAACCAACAGGTTACAGGTAAAATTACCAGATGACAGCACTATAATCACATATTGCCATCCAAAAGCTGGTGTATGCCTACGGATGGACCGCACATCAGAAATGGGAGAGGCCTGATTGTATAGAGATTCCTATCTGCATTATCGAAAATCAATCAGTAGGAGCAATATTCAGCTAGAACGCGCATTTGTATCTACATTTCTGTTGACCGAAAACCTCTTTAGTCAGAGCAGATACTGTAAAGTAGTATCCCGCAAAATTTTGGCACCAAAGGGTAGTTCTTTGGTTATAACTACGGGTAATCCAATCCTCCATCACTAAAACAACACCATACGATAAGCTGACCAGAACTTAACTATCACAGATTCATAGTCATGGGCAAGAGCTGTCAAAAGGACTACAACTACTAAATAATATACCTGTACGATCCACTCACAGCAAGAACAAATCGCTATACAAGTGAACAATTCAAAAGCTAACCTTTCTCAGAGAGCCTCGTATTCGAGTTCTGCCCTTTGTAGGGATACCAGGACTGCAAGTACCAAGGGAAAACAATCATCAGAGATGAACTATCCAAACTACAAAACCAGTATGACCCAGAGATCACACAAGCATAAAGCGGCGGCAATACTTACAACAACGAAAGAGTTGTTCCTGCTTAAACAACTTCAATACTGGGCTGCCACTGATCCTTTCAGACATGTACTGAGTAGGATGAACGGAGACATTTTCCTTGACGAAAACCGTCTCTGCACCTTCCGGTTCGCTCCTTCTCCCACTATCACTACGCATTAGGCTCTGCGAACCCTAAAGAAGAACGGATAAAAAACCAAGACGTTTCTCGAATTTCTGAATTTTTTACAGAACAAAAACAAGATCGAATAAATCTAATTCCAGTTTGACAAGAAATGATCATCTACCACAAAAGATGATAAGATGAAGTAGAAAGATCTGAATCGGAACGCCGTTCCAAAAATAATAATGATTGGGGGATTCCGCTAGCCATGTAAATAGTAAACCGGAGAGGACACGTCATGAATCAAATGTTCTTGCTTCGTTTACTTACTTGTTGCTGAGACGCGGCGTAATCGGCGTCATCGGATAGATCATGCATCTCCGTTTCGAGCATTATTCCACGGCGACGAAAGGAGGTAGATCGAAACAGGGACTTCCTTCTACGGTGAGATGGTGGCTAATTTGTTTTCCTTCTAAAAAGTTCTCTCTATCCCTCTTCGATTATTTTCTATATTTTGTCCCTTGAGGCATACATTGTTTATTCGACGTCTTTTCTCTTCGCTGCTAAGGAAAAGGAAGATGGTGCGGCGGAACGAAGTACCAACGGTAGTAGCATGAAGCTTGCACATGTGGATCAGTCGACAATGCTTTGTACGGCTGCATAGGGGATAGTCGGTCATTGATTGGACTACTTATGTGGCATATGAGAGAAAAAAAAAATGTAATAATTTTAAATAGTTGTAATTTTTTTTCTCACTCATGTGTGATAGTCCGATCAGTATGTTGATTGGACTACTAACGGGACTGCCAACTCATTCAACCGCACAATATAGCTCGCGGCACGTTGCATCATCTCCCGTCTGATTAATATAATGTTAAATCATCTCGACGTGAGGTGGTTTCTGACTGTAACCCCCAAACAGTAACTTTATCATTTTTGGCATTGATTCATGCTTACTTGGCTGCTTACTTATATTAATATTGGGTTCGTTTGGGGACAGCTGCTGGGGGCTGCTGTTGGGTCCTGCTGATGGAAATTGAGAAGTTGTATGCTGATGGTTTTATAGAAGCTGTCAGCTGCTAGTTTTGGTGTTTGGCGGAACGTTTGTTGATGGTTTTAAAAAGCAGAGACAATTGTTAGGTCCTACTGCTGAAAATTGAGAAGCTGTCAGCTGATGATTTTGCAGAAGCTGTCAGCTACTGGTTTTGGGTGTTTGGTAGAACCCTGCTGATTTTAGAAATTGAGAAGTTGTCTGCTGCTGGAAGCTGTTCCCAAACGAGCTCATTGTCACGTCTTATAGTTAATCTCTATCTCTTTCTAATTTATATTAACCCTAAAATTTGTCTACAACATGTACGCTGCTAATAATGTCGTTGTTGTGTTGCTCATGAAATCCCATATTCAACTTCCCTAACTTTGAACTACTGAATTGGATCAAGGAACACATGCGGGCATGGAGGTATGGTTTGTTCTTCCTAAATTGAACTGGTGTTGCTCGTGAAATCGTAGAATCAACTTTCCTAACTATGAACTACTTAAAGACTCAAGGAACGCGTGTGTGCATGGAGGTACGGTTATGTTCTTCCAAATCAAACTAGTCACTAATGAATCGACTCAGAGAACGATGACGAACTGGTCTCCAATCAAACTGCTGAAAGTGTCGCACTGTTGTGCTGCTCATGAAATCCCAGGTATATATGAATCTTTCTTTCTTAAATTTTTTCCCTGTCCGCGTCTGCTTGCCCTTTGTTTCATTATTAAACATCGGAAAATCGCTCACTGTAGGTTCTGTTTTGCTGTCAAACAACAGTAAATCACTCTCTTATAGTGTTGAATATTAAATATGTATGAATGTAATAATGTTGTCAATGAATGCTGAAACTCACTACAGTGAACTTACAGTGCAGTTTTATGGTTTGTGTGATTCTGTTTGGGTATGTCTTTTGTTATTGTGATCCATCTTTTGTGTTCATCTCAGTTGTCAAACAATGAGGAATTGCATTGACATTGTTAGTTAACGTCTTGGTTGTTTTGGTTATGCTTTCTGGTTGTGTATTTCTGGTGGCAGTGCTTATTTTATTGTGGTGTTATAGTAATTGATTCATAGGTCGTGATCATCGGCATGTGGTCTTCAATCATTTCATTAAGATGTAGTAAGTTCATCTTTGTTCATGTCAAGTACAAGTGCAACAAGCATGCCAATCTTCTGATTGTTAATACTGTTGAAAATGGTGGAAAACTAAATTATCGATGTGATCCGTGTCGATTCTTCAAATGGTGGTACGAGGAGGAAGACAACAAACGCCTATTGAGATCAGATTTGTATGGTGAAGAGGTGAACCAGGCTGATGTTAACCATGAATTTATATCACTCAAAGAGGAGATCAAAGAGATTAAAGAGGCGTTGAATGAGATTGTGGGTCATTGTACTCAAAGAAGCCTTCAATATGAAGAGTGGAATTTTTAAGCTTGTGATTTTATCCTATGTAGTTATTGGAGTTGTTGTAGTATTGTTCTTAAAGGCAACATGGATAGATCAATGTATGTCTGTAAGGGGGTTGTAGCGTTTTGCAATAATGTAAACAATGTTTAACAGGTAGTTCATAATGGCAACACAATATGTTGTTGTAGTAATGAAAACCAGAACGTGGTTTGCAGTATGTTACTATTGTAGTATGATATGTTCTTATTAAGTAATTACAAGCACATATATTTGCTTTCTGATCCTATTATTTGTAAACAATGTTGCATTTTAGTGTTTGCATTATTCTTGAATAGAACACTGTTGTTTTCTTAATCATTTAGGGTTGAGTCATTTGTATGTCTAGTCTTTCATTTTGGTAACTTAAATGCGACCAATTCATGTTGATGTATCTTTTTCCGTTATGAACTGCATACTGGTGGTACGTAGATGTAGTTCATTTATAGAAGACAACAACTTTAAAGAAGACAACAGTTTTACAGACAAGCAAACTACACAACAAGGCTAGTGTGATGTTACAGATTTGGCAAAACAACAATTGGTCTGTAGTTATAGTTTATTTATAGAAGAGAGCAACTTTACAGAACAAGCAACTACACGAGAGGACTAGTGTATTTACAGAAGAACAATAACTTGTATCGAGGACAAACAGCAATTACAAACACTGGTATGCACTATCATTGTTAAGACTCCTCCCCATTGATTCTCCTTCTTTTTTGTGAAGAACTTGCGTCTGCACTATCATTGTTTCCACCTTGGGCCCACTTTTTAGCCATTTTTTCTTTTTCAGATCCTTCTTTGTCAGCCTGCAATGGTGGTAAGTAACACATTATTAAGTCAACTTTTGCTGAAACACTGCAATAAGCATAAACAGATATGGACATACCTAGATGTAGAAGAACTTTCAACAACTTTATTTTTTGCCATCAATTTCTTTTTACCATTATCGTGCGGCTTTGTTTTTTTTATGCAAGCAACCTTTCTTGTTATGTCTAGGTTGCTTACAAACATACATGAACAGTGGTAAACCTTTGAAAACAACTTTCCTCTCCTTGTTATGGCCTTCTTTGTTTTTTATGTCTACTAGACATCCTATGAAGTGGTGGTATATCCATCTCAATCGACAACAATATTCTTCCGTCACTTTCAAAATTGCTTCTTATTGACAAACAACTATCCAACTTCTATAGAAACAAAACCATCACTGCCGAATTCAAACCACTTACCATTCTTTATATAGGGAAGTTGGTGGAATTTCATCATCTTTGTCACCTGAAGAGTAACTACCTTTTTGGACATGCTCAACATCCCCAATTTCATCCAGATCAACGAAACCCTCATTCACCACATCTTTTATAACTTCCTCTACTTTGTCATTTTCAAGCCAATTGTTATCAGCTGGAGTATTGTCATGCCAATAATCTTCTGAAAATGCATCTCCGCCTATTTTCCCACTTGTCTGTTTTATGGATTACACTCTTCATTAATGTTTGCATCACTCGGTTCTTGAGTTGGCTCGACACAAGAGGCTTAGGTTAAATCAACAGCATCCAACTCAACTTGCTTGGGCTGGTTTGAACAAGCTACATCATTTAGGGGAGCATCTGGTCCTTTCTGATTCCCCACATCATCATTATTATCGTTTCTTCAATCCATCCATAGTCTCACCTAATTATACGACTAAAGGTAGCTTCAATGTATATGTCAATATCTCTTTGACCCCAATATAGATGAAACATCTCCATTAAATCTCTATCACTATTGATAAGTAGCAGCCTCCCAGAATGTGGATGCTTGAACATAATGATCGGTATCTTGCAGGGGCACACCCTTATTATCCGCTTTTGTCTCCAAGGTAGTGAGCAAGTTAAAACAGAGGAACTCATCTGGGTCAAGATCAAAATGTTATACTTCTCCACCCCATAGTGGATCGTTAGCCAATGTTGATCAAACTGCATTTGTGAGCCTCGATTTTGAACCTCTATCCTATGTTGATTCGCGTTCATTAGGATCTGATCGGGTTCTAGGACCACTTTAACCTAATTCTAATAACTATGTCATAAAACATTCCTTATTAAAAACTTAAGCTAGCTCACTCGAACCTATTACGAGTCACCACCTAAGTTTTAACCTAAGTAAACTTGGAAAAGTAAGAGTTCAGGCATGGGGGCTTGGTAAACGTCTTTTCTGGGTTCAAACTACTTTCACTACCCTTTGAAGTCATTTTTCCTCTACTTATGTTGTTTATGACTTATTATGAAGTCGGTTTATCCTAAGTGCGCGAGTTTCTATTTTTTTATTTTTAAACATTTTGACTGAAAATTAAAGTGTAAATTGAAATTACCTAAACTAGGAATTCAAAAGCTGAATTAGGTAAAATCTTAATTATGTCCGTGGCCGCAAACCTAATGTCCGAACATACGGACCCTAATTAAGCTAGTTATACAAAAAGTTGAAATTGCGAAAAACAAAATTTTGAAAAGTTCGGGGCTACGGATAGGGCGTCCGTGGGCCTGGACATGTGTTTAGAAAATCTAAAATTTTGAAATATTTAAAACCCACCACCATTCGAGGCCGTCCGTGGCCACGGACAAGCCATCTGGGACCCCAGACAACCTGTCTACGGGCTTGGACTAGCCACGGACAGTGGCTGTCGTGCACTTCCCGACGGTGTTTTCGGCTCAAATTTTATGGATACGTAGCCTGAAAATTTCCCAGTATGTTAGTGATCAACAAATTTTAGTTTGATTTCGAATGAATGATGAAACTTAGCAAACAAGTTATTAGGCAGATCGAAAACAAACGTCTATTCGAGAGCCCGGAAAACTCAGTTCAATCCCAAATTTCAACAAAGAGTGTCTAGAGTCGAAGAGAGTTAGACAACTTGGATTCTAACCTATTTTACCTTCGGGATTAGTGAGTTCCTTCACATCGTGAATCCTCGGAAGCTCCATTGATGGCAGCCCCGGATTGAGTTCGAACTGAGCTTCTGACCCTTGGTTCTTGATGATGTTACCCACGTTTTGGCAGTAGTTTGATGGGCGTTTGAACTAGTTTTTGTAATGATTTTGGTGGAATTTCGGTTTTGAATCAGGGCACGGGAGTTCAAAACCTGGGGAATTGAAAACTGATGAGAGTTCTGATTTCCTAGGGTTCTTGATGATCTTAAGTCAAAGGAAAAGATCCCTTATATAGACATCACTAAAAATAGAGTAAACATGGTAAAGGAGCGAAGTTTACCGGGATTTGGTCGGGTAACTTTTGAAAAGAAATTGACTATGAAATTTTACCAGCATGTAAAGGAAGATATTTTTAATTTTTCTAATGAATAATTGGAATTTTGGATAAAGGAATATTTTTGAAATCAATTTTTAATTAGATATGTTCAGAAATTAATAAGATATTATTGGAAATTCAAAAATTCGAATTCCAAGCCATTATGCTCTAAATGTCATCCTTTATCATGTGTTAAAATTTCAAAGCATTTCAAGTTGATTTGGGTTATTTTCAGTGGAGAGAGAAAACTTATGAGATGGCTCAGAAGCCCTGAAAATTACGAAAATGCTCCTCGTGATGACTAGGTTGTTAGCATTGTCCTGGGAAGCTCAAATCAGCTCAGATTTCACACCCTTTGACTGTAATACCCTTTGTAGCACTGGTGTCCTAGTAGATCCTTTTGCGGGGTTAGAATTTTGGGTATAACAGTTTGCTCCCCGTCAACTAGACTTTGTAGTGAAGAAGAAAATACTATTTAATGCTTGAGTGATACCTCAAAATTTTGCCTAGTCTTAGAGAATTTGCTCCCTGTTCCGTGTTTCTGCCGAAAATCTGTTGGTCATGCCGAGCTATTCTGGGGCACTGGCTACCTAAAAGAGAAGCCTGAATTTGTTGGGCTATTATGAGGTGCCAACTACCTAAAATGTGAAAAGCAAGCTAAATTAGAAAGAATACACCATACCGATCATCTAAGATGTTAGGAACCTGTAAATGACTAAACTACGTCGAGCATCTAAGGTGTCAAGAATCTGTAAATGACTAAACTACGCCGAGCATCTAAGGTGTCAGGAACCTGTAAATGACTAAACTACATCGAACATCTAAGGTGTCGAGAACCTGTAAATGACTAAAATATGCCGAACATCTAAGGTGTCGGGAACCTATAAATGACTAAACTACGCCAAGCATCAGGTGTCTAGAACCGGTAAATGACTAAACTACGCCGAGCATCCAAGGTGTCGAGAACTTGTAAATGACTACTATTTCAAGCAACTAAGGTGTCGGGAACCTGTAAATGAATAAACTACACCGAACATCTAAGGTGTTGGGAACTTGTGAAAAACTACGCCAATTATCTAAGGTATCAGGAACCTCTCGCTCCATGTTGGTATACTAAAGAGACTTATTGCGTCTGCCCACCAACTGGGATGTAGGTAGGGTGTGCAAACGGTTAAAACGGATATCCGTTAACTGAATTTAAAATGAAGTACGGAGTTCGGTTATAACCGAATTTAATACTAATATATGTTTTAACCGATAACCGTTTTTTTTGTTACACTAATAACCATTAACCTCCCAATAACCGAAGTTCCTGAAATAATCGAAATAACCGAACTTCCTAAAATAACCGAAATAACCGAACTTCCTAAAATAACAGAAAAAAATCAAAATTTCTGAATTAACCGAAATAATCCAATCCTAAACCTAATTGGGTGAGTAGTAAAATATTAGATAAAACAATTGGGCTAAGAAAAAAAATAAAATTTATAAAAATATTTATAAAAAAGTTCAGTTTATTACGGATAACTGATGTTTGAATTTCAATATCCGTTAACCGAACTGTACTTTATTACGGATAACCGTTTTAACCGAATAACCGAACGTTTGTAAAGCGGTTAAAAAGTATGGTGATCGAATCCGAAAAAACGAACGATTATTTAGGATAACCGAAATAACCGCCTTGTTTGCTCACCCCTAGCTGCAGGGATAACTCCTAGTCTACAATGGGGACTTATTGCCACTGTCCACTAGTTGTTAGTTGTTACTCCCTAATGAGTTGACACGAAGATAGGGGACTTATTGCCACTGCCCTGCCAACTCCTCCGAGCATCTAAGGTGTCGAGAACCTAAAAATGTTTGAAAAGAGGTGTGCTATGTAATGAGATTGATGCAATGAGTTTGATGAATGTTGTGTGCTTAATGTGACGATGAATGATATGACCCGAGTACATCTAGGAACCGGAACCTATTCCAAAGTGTGAAATGCAAGTGTAAAAGGTTGAAGATTGAGGATGCCAAACGTGGCGATGATTGGAAAACTTATGTGCTTAAAAGATGAACATGCTCTTGTGAAAATGCTAAAAGGTGGGTAAGGCATATGTGTTCTTGGATGAATGCAAGGTAGGATGGATGCAGGGTAAGATGGATGCAGGGTAGGGCTTATGTGTGCCTGGGATGTTCCGTGGTGGTAGGACTTATGTGTGCCTGGATGAATGCAGGGTAGGGCTTATGTGTGCCTGGGATGTTTTATGGTGGTAGGACTTATGTGTGCTTGTGTGGTGGTAATGGTGGTGGTGCTTACAGCTTATGATGGGCTTAAGCTTTGGGTTTCAAATAGTGTTGTCTTAACAATTGTTGGAACCAACAATTTCCCCCAATATTTTTTCCTTAGGACAATCTGAGCTAGAATTTGTGGCAATCGACCGAACGATCAATTGCCCCCCATTATTTTCTTTGATTGAATGTGTAAAACAAATCTCATTTTCACGGGGTAAGGTTTGTGTTTGATGTGGTGCTTCCTAACCTACACTCAACATGTTTGGTGTTTGCACTTGTTTCTTACTTTCAGTCAACACGTCTAGACCATTGAATTCGACACTTGTTAGATTTACGTGTTCTATTAGTTACTTTCACAGGATTGGATACACAACTATTGAGTCGGAAATCTTTAAAGCTTATAACGTGGCCATTGGGTGTGATGAAAGACAATGAGACCATGGAGAGATATTTGAGGTATGTGGAGCTAAAAGGGTAATCAAAGCTGCAACTTGCGCCTTCTCTTGGATTCGCCTTTTCTCATCTCGAAGTTGTTTGGCTACCTCATGCTGACTTTGCTTTTGAGCTTCGGACTTTGAACTTTTGAAGTCGTCCTTAAAACCATTGACTCTCACAACCCTCAACTATTAGACTCCATGTCTTCTCCTTTCACTAAATCTTAGACTTTTTATCTTTCATCCCGTACTCATCTATTCCTTTCATCCAACAATTCTCACTTTGACGCTAGCTTGTTAGAAAAGCTTGCCTCACCTTCCATGTTAAATCAACTCTATCAACCCATCAATTCTCTCATTTGGTGTTAGCTTGGCAAAAAAGCTCACCTCATCGACACTTCCTACTTTACCTCTCTCATAATCCAATCCTTGTGGCCCTTAAAATGAATCTTTCTAATAAGGTTTTGAAAGAAGGCAATCCCGATAATTGGAGACCGAAGTTTCCTCAGGCACCATCCAAAGTCGTGGTTGTTGCCACTTCTAAGAGGTGTAACATAGTGCGAACCCACACAAAATCTCTAGTGTGATCAGATAAGTCATATCCATAGGCAACAAATGTCAGAGTCAATTAATGATTTTTGAACCCTTTTCCTTTCCTTCCTAGTTTATTTTTGGTCAAACTAGGTGGCGACTCTAGCCAATTCTTCCCTTAGGGCATAAGTCCGTGTGGGGCCCATTGAGAGCGGGTGTAGTGCTCAATAGTATTCCCCTTAAGCTTTCTAGGAAAGATAGACGATATAGTAGGTATTTGAAGGATTCCATGTAACGGGTTTTCACCCTCCACAGAATCACAATCTCTGGGATCTAGGCTTTTTAGTCAAGAACCATTTAGATAGACCCCCCTCATACCGAAAAATCATCCTCCACAAGCAACAAATCCAATTCTTTGCACAAAGCCCACCAACCCAATAATATAGCCTCCATTGGGAACTCACCCTTTCCACGGCCCATTGCTTTTTTTAACTCATGTATAACCGGATTCTATTCTTGAACTTTCTTTCGGCCCTATTTCTTCAGAGCTAGCCTACACCTCAAGACCTTTCCAAGGTAGCCCATATTCATAAGGCTCGTGTAAGCCCAAACGTCCCTGACCAACTACCAGCCCAATAAGCTTCAAAACGGAAAGGGCGCGAACCTCTCATTCTATCAGGATGAAGGATGAGTTGGAATGGCCAGTGATAAAATATGCCCCACCAGAACATTACGTGCATTCGGAAAAGAATTCAACCACCTTGATTTTCAAATAAATGATCTAACCGACTGCGCACATTATCAGCTCTCCTAATTTTATTAGTGAATGTGAATCAATCACCAACATACCCGATATCAAAGCCATAATCCTTAATACAACCCCTAAAGGCTTGCATCCCCTGGCATTTTCTAACTCCACAACCACCTTGCTCATTATTGTAGAGAACTTCATTAAAATCCCCACATATGAGCCACGTCATGTCTGCATGATGACATAAATCATGAATGAGCCGCCATGTTTGCATCTCTCTATATGGCAAGACAATTCATACACGTCAGTCTAGCACCACAAAACTCCACAACCGTGCTCGACCCTAACAGTCAATATGACGAGAAGATTAAGAGGAAAGCTTCACCACCAAGTCATCTTTACAGAATGCATCCACACCCCCACATATCCCTACACAATCAACCGCTAAACGATGATACCCCCTCACCCACCGCTTAAGTTTATCCATCTTCCGTAAGCTTGGTCTTCGACATGAAGACCAAACTAGGTGATTCATCCCGGACCACGTTCAGGACCCATCGAACTGCATGGGGATCACCTAGTCCCGACAGTTCACCACTAGGCAACTCATTGTGCTAGACGGCCTTGGGTTGTCCCCGAGGTCACCTCTCGAGTAGATGAGGAAGAATCTTCCACCAAAGTAACCGAGACAGGGACACCCCTACCCTTTTTACTGTTCTCGGCTAAACCTTGCATATCCATCAGCTATCCAAAATGCAATTGTCCTCCACAAAGCCAATTCTTTGCTTACGTCCATTCACCAAAGATTCACCCTTTCCAGCCCACTGAAGAATAACTGGATTGCCATCCTCATCTCGAACTGTCAAACGTTCACCCCTACTGTCATCCTCCTTTGGATCAACTTCCTTCTGATCATCAGCAAGAGGAGGCATACCCTGGCCATCATAAAACATATACGTATAAGGGACATGCACCAGCTCGTTAATACTAGTACTACCTCCCTTGGAAGACTAGCTCCGTCAATCCTCATCCCGACCAAGAATTTTCATCACGAAGCCGACCACCGCCTAGACTTCCAGCCCAGAGCCATGACCCATCAGGAAAGCCAGCATCACCAACCTCTTATTTCTCAGGGGCACTCTCTTGAACCATGTAACAACATACCACAATGAAAGCAGATGACAGACAACCTTTCATAAGAGAGATGGAGAACAATGCCTCCTCATTCACCGGGACTGTAACATATCTCATGATAGGCTTGAGCACATCCACCAACACCTTTATATGAAGAAAAGCACCCATATGCCTGTCGTCATCTTCATAAAAAGTCTACAAACGACCAACCCTATCTCCCACATGGTTGGCGAATTCCTAGTGAAAGAAGAGGAAGGGCACATCATGGACTCCAATCCAAATTGGAACCCACTGAAACAAGTGTTATTTTGGAGCTTTACAAAAATTTAATCGATCTTAACCAACGTAAGCAGAGAGCCATCAAAAGTGCACGACCCACGATCCTTGACTACATGCATCTTAGGAACGCCCCCAAATTGAAAGAGAAAGAGGCCGGAACCAAGAGAATGAAATTTCAGTGAGTTTTCCATCTACCTCACCATTCTAAGGGTACACTCCACCACACTTGAGTCAACTTTTTATTTGAAAAGAAACATCTTTCCCAACAAGCAGCGGTCAAACGGGAGTGTGGGCTCGAGCTCAACAATGTCGTCCATCTCCCTCCCCGGGAGAGTGTCAACACAGAGCATCTAGCCGCCAAGTCATCCACTCCTTTGTCCTTACTACCCATGATTAAATAGCAAAGAGCCAAGAAAAAACAAGAATTAAAGAGACATGTAAGAGGAAAGACAAGATTTTGATTTGAAGACGAGGAATAACAAAATACAGATACGGGGGAGAAGAAGGAACGCCATATATTGGGCAAATCACACATGTCAAAGGAGAGAAAGCATGCAAAAGGATACATGCAATAATGATATCCCCTTAAGTATAACCTAGGGATTTCGGCAAGAAAACGAGGTGTCATAGCAGAAAACCAAAGATCTTCCTTGTCCTATAGAACACAAGAGTAATCAAATTGGGAACTAAAGAAAGCTTGATCCTCACGCAAAGGAAAAAAAGAAGACAGACAATCAGAAGTGAAAGAACACAACACCTCCGCCACAATAATTCAACCTGTATAAGGTTTGAGATTTAGGCTCTGTTCGGTATGGCTTTTTGTGGTTGTTTTGTAGCTGTTTTGGTTGGTTGTTTTGTAGTGTTTTGCTTGTTGTTTTGTGCTGGCTGTTTTGTGGTTGTTTTGAAAACTGGTTTTCGGCAGTGTGGCGGTTTCGTCTGGCGTATTTGAATAAGTTAATTACGTGTAATGCGTTTATCATTTTCTGTGTTATAGTTAAAAATTTTGTATTACATTTTAAAACAACTTTTTGTTAAGATGAAAATAAAGAAACTACTAGCAAATATAGGAATTAGTATATAAATAATTTATTAATTATGAAAACAACAAATTTTTATTACAATCAATTTTTGTTAACATTTATATTAAGGTCTATATAAATAACTTCACTATTATCAACCACAATTCTATCAATGGATAACAACAATTGTAACTATATATGGTTTAACACACCCGGCTACTTGTTCACATTTGAATAAAAGGAAAATATAATAATTAATTAGTGAACTTTATTAATGTTTACATCATACAAAAAAATAAACAATTAGTTGTTAAAAATATGACCTATATACTACTATATGTACATATAATTAAATATTCACTTATACCTTATTTAGCAATATGGACAAAAGTAAAATGGATTATTATGTTTATGTCATTCTTAGTAATCATGTACCCCTTTTATCCATAATACAAATATTTTTTTAGTTTTTTTATTATAGATTCTATAAATTAAAAAATATTAGAATTACTCAAAATATTTTTTAGTACAAGTTTTTAGAAAAAACCTACTAGTTTAAAACTATTGTTCTATATTATTGTCATTAACTTATAATTTAGTATACCAATCTTTATAAATAAACTAAAAATAAAAAAAGGGAAAACAAACATTTTTATATATTAATTTATTTATTTCAATTTTAATTTAATTTTTTGTGTCAAATTTAATATATAATATAATTTTAAAATATAATTATAACTATTGAAAATTCAAATTAATTTATTAAAAATTAATTTTAAATATTAAGTAATATTATTAAATATTCTCGCCCCTAATTACAGTTTTCTGGCCCCGTCTCTATTTACGGTATTCATTCTCTTTGCAGCATAAACTGCTGGCTGTTTTGTGGTTGTTTTGTGCTGGTATATTTGTGGTTGTTTTGTGCTGGTATATTTGTGGTTGTTTTAAAAATTGTTGTTTGACAGTGGCGGTTTGACATTTTTGTCAAAAATGCCAAACTTAAAAATACCACATTTATACCACAAAAGAGACAACACCGAACGGAGCCTTGACATTTTTAAATCCTCAATCATACACTTAAGAACCACTAGCAATTCAACTTAATACTAATGTAATCATCAAATTAAAAAATTGTTTTAAATTTAAGAAATCTAATTTTACTAGTATCACGTGATTTAGTTGCGGGGGATGTTAAGCTGGGGTTTGGGTAATGGTGGTCACGGTTCCGGTTCCACCGGTTCCGGTTCCAGAAAATGTGTATTCGGATTCGGACCGGTCCTGGGCGGTTCCGGGCGGTTTCGTTCCGGTTCCGGAACTCTGTATTCGCTTCGGATTCGCTCAAATCAACGGTTCCGACCGGTTCCGGAGCGGTTCCGGTTCCAGTTCCGATCGGTTCCGACCGGTTCCGGAAAGATTCGATCGGCTCCAGTTTCTTCGTTTTAACTTCGATTTTAGATCCGTTTGCGCGCACACGTTGCTCTTTTCGTCCACTTTACTCCTAGCTAGGTTATTCCTCAAGTTTATAATCTTAAATGTGTAAGAACCAAAGACTTAAATTTTTGTATTGAATTTGCAAAAATTAAAGAGCAAAGCGGATTTTATTATATGATTCACTACCTCGTTAAAACCTTATTAGGTAAAAACCCTTGGGAAAACCCTAATAAGGAAAAAGAGTACAGGTACTAATAGCTAGGTTACATCATTTCAATTTGGAAGTCTTAAAAGATTACATGGAAAAAAAGTAATACTAGTACATTCTAAAAGATTACAACACAAAATAGAAGTCCTAAGTGGTGATTCCAACGGCTACTTTGGCCGGTTCCGGGGCGGTTCCAGTTCCGGTCCCCGGTTCCGGTTCCACGGTTCCGAATCCGACGCGAATCCAGGCGGTTCCGGGCGGTTCCGGTTCCGGTCCCGGTTCGGTCCCGAATCTCAAAACTATTCGGATTCGATTCGCAAGGGGGCGGTTCCGGTTCCGATCGGTTCCGGCCCGGTTCCGCCCGGTTCCGGTTCCAATCGGTTCCGGGTAGAACCGCCGGTTCCGGGTAGATTCGGATTCGGTGGCCACCATTAGGTTTGGGCTATATAAGGCGTGGGTGGGAGAAACTGCTTGGGTTTTGGTAGCACGCGAAATTATCGACTCAAATCAAAGATCTTCTAATTGAGCTTGTATTTCCATCTTTTTTATCATCTAAAGTTAAAAAAGACTTTCTGGGTGTTTCCCGAAATGGTTAGATAGTCACACACTGAAAGAGAACGTTAATTAAAGAGGCCCAAGAAGTGTGTCTCCCAACTGAAGAACAAGAAAATGCCCACTTGAGCGCCGGTGTCTCCGCTTAAACTCCCGAATCATCGTTCTGCTGTGCTGCCGTACTTCTTTCTTTTCATTGCCTTTTCGTTATCTTCAACCTACTCTCCCTTGTTTCGAAGAACACTCCAACAACTTTGTTCTTCACGGTGCTTCAAATCCTTCGTCTAACACTGATAAAGTCAACAATATCGCTCAGTGTGTCGTTTCGCTCGTACCTTCATCATTCATATTCAAGAAACAATTCATTCTTTCGCAGACATTTTTGAATCATATTTATTTCTTATGTACCCAGATTTTCGGTATACTGTTAAAGCATCCCAATCAAAAGGTCGATTTTCCACAGAGTTCGAGGGACAACTTGGCAATAGATATATGATTGCTTAGATTCTGGTCGTAGATTCTTGTTCTGTTGTTCCACATATATATGTCCAGTCAGAGCGTCCATTGTGCGGACAATCCGCACATATTTGGTGCGCTCTAGTGTAGTTGTTTGTCCATTCAGCACATATAGTCTAGTTGGCAGTCCACTCAGTTGCTAACTAGACTGCTTTCTATTATATGAATTTTAATTTTTTGTAACTTTTAAAATATAAGTCTGAAATGTAAAAAATAATATCATTATTCATCTAAATTCAAGCTCTTTGAAACAAGACCAGTCATGAATATGTTTTGAGAAATTTTAAATTTATATTAATTACATGTATATATCCATATATATCAATGAGACTTATAATTCATAACATCATTTTAGTGTATCATCGTAAACACATAACATCATTTTAGTGTATCATAATATCAGTTTTAATGAAGCATAATATCAAAATTAATGAATCATATCTTCATTTTAGTGTATCATCGCAATATATAAGAATAATATTTTTTACACAATAATACACCACAAAATAATATTTGGTATGTATGAAAAATACACGATTCACCATATAAGGTTTAAAATACACCATACACCAATAATAATACACTACTAAACAATAATGATTTTGTCGGTTCCGAAGTTTGTTATCTAATTCACCACTTATTAGTTAAGGAATCATAATATCAATTTTAATGAATCATAATATCAAAATTAATGAATCATATCGTCATTTTAGTGTATAATCGTAAACACATAAGAATAAATTTTTTCCACAATAACACACCACAAAATAATATTTGGTATGTATGAAAAATATATGATTTACCATATAAGGTTTAAAATACACCATACAACAATAATAATACACTACAAAATAATAATGATTTTTATCGGGTCCGAAATTTATTATCTAATTCACCACTTATTAGTTAATGAATCATAATAACAATTTAATGGATCATAATAGTAAAAATAATGAATCAAAACACCTTTTTAATGTAGGGAAAATTCACGAGATACCCCTGTTTTCTTTCGTAA
Source organism: Limonium bicolor (assembly GCA_023374045.1). Classification (NCBI taxonomy): domain Eukaryota; kingdom Viridiplantae; phylum Streptophyta; class Magnoliopsida; order Caryophyllales; family Plumbaginaceae; genus Limonium; species Limonium bicolor. The sequence goes on along the minus strand of CM041776.1, from coordinate 318,258,619 downwards.
TTCACAATATACCCCTGTGTTTTTAGTAATTTAACTTTAAACATGCTTAAATGTTGTCCAAAATTGATGAACTTTACATGGACGATGCTAAAGTGTTATATTTTGGTCCAATATCAATTTTGAAGTTTTTTAAGCTCACATGCGACCTGTGGGACCCAATGAATATGTGACTGTTCATTGGGTCCCACAGGTCACATGTGAGCTTAAAAAAACTTCAAATTTGATATTGGACCAAAATATAACACTTTAGCATCGTCCATGTAAATTTCATCAATTTTGGACAATATTTAAGCATGTTTAAAGTTAAATTACGAAAATCACAGGGGTATATCTCGTGAATTTTCCCTTTAATGTATCAGCATAACATGTAAAAATAATTTTTTTTTCAAAATTGTCAAAACATATTCATGACTAATCTTGTTTTGAAGAGCTTGAATTTAGATAACCGGTGATATAATTTTTTTAAATTTTAGACTTATATTTTAAAAGTTACAATCATTTAAAGTTTTATCATCACTTATATGACACATAAACAATCCAGTCAGTGCTGACTAGGATTGCCACATAATAATGCTGCACCGTACTAGGTATGGGTGTGCCGCAGCCTCTAATTTGCCATGTCCAGTAAGTATGTTATCTTAGGGTCCGTTCGCCCAGAGCTTCCAAACGCAGCAAATGCTGCGAACAAAATAAAGCCTCTAAATAACTGTAGTTAAGAATTACACGCTGCCATGTGGAACTAAAAACAGCCATCTGTCCTCTACTTTTTCAGCAAAGAGATTAATCTGCAGAATGCAGATATCGAACGGGCCTTAGTTGCAAAAAGAAGTACGTTATCTTCACATTGTGTACAACCGCGTCCACAGAAGTTAGATTCAGCCATAATGGATACTCCTCAATTCTGTGTCGGCAACTACGAGATCGAAATCCTTCGACTCTAATGATTCAGTTTCCTACATACCAAACCACTGTCAACATGATCTTAGGGTGATATATACTCTTTGTGTACAACAATTATATTTATACCACACAAGTGCCCTAGATTTTCTTCTTATATCTGTTAAAGCAAATAATGATAGGAGAAGTAAAAAGACGGTGGTTTATCCCGTTAATTGCTCAGGTACAACATTATAGCTTATACCTCAAGTCAAGTCTCATATTGGCATAAGGGAAAGCTATTGGAACTTAAGGTGAAAAAGTTAGCTGGAGATTTTAAATTTAAAGAAGTTATGTATGTATATATATAATATCGTTCCCTGCACCTACCCATATCCTCCATGACCTGTCTCAAATAGAAGTTACAACAACCCTCAATGATCAACTTATATGTATTCTCCGCCAGAAATTAGCCCATCTGTCTATATACCAATATGATTAGCTTTCTTCTTCCAGGTACTACTTCCATGTATAATGACGCTCGTGTTTCATCTTTGTCAAAAGAAATACCATTCTCTTATCACTTGGCAGTATCATCATCCAGCCTTGAAGCTATATGTTTCTGTCATTTTATATACTAGTAATATCTATCCGTTTGGTGTTACTTTTAGATCACCAACTATGACTAATTCAAGTATCTCTACTCCGCAGCTTCTATCTAATTTTGATTATTCAAGCTGTTGAATCAACCAATCATCATACCGATATATAATTTCTTAATTAGTTGGTTTTCTACATGAATAATATATTGTGTCGAGCTCTTTTTTCCTGGTGCAATATGGGTCATCTTTCCGTTGATCTCTCCCTCCCACTCAAACACATAATATATATAGATTGTCTGCTGTCAACGGGGAAGCCAAAGAGACTACTTAATGGAAAGCGATATTGGTGAGGTTCAATCTGAAGACGGATTTTACACAACGAAACTGGGAGCCTGCACCTGAAGCCTGTAAAGTACGATCTCAGATTGAGCCGCGCCAATATCACTTTCTTTTTACGTCCAACACATAATCTTTTTTGTTTTGTGTTGATCTCCCCACACATTGGAGGAAGCTCGCCTCAGTCACCTTCAGAGGATCAGTAACATTTAAGGTAATCATACAAATGCCAGTATTACCAATTATAGCTTGACCAAAATCAAAAATACTATCTACACAAATATAGATTCCATTTCCTCTTTCCTATTTATATATATTCCTTTCGAGATTGTTGGAATCCTAGTGCCCTGCCCTGGTTGTCTTCTATGCTGGTTGCTCATGTCTCCCTAGGTTTACGCGGATATTCTCTTCCTTACCTTTTAACCGCCTTTTTCATTCTGAATTTTCATTCTGGTGGCTGAAACTGGACCCAATCGCCTTACTGAAATACATTGTTCCTTTAGGTAACAAGTAGATGAATTTCATGTCGGTTTGTCCCTTGCTATCTTTATATCTATGTTTATCATTAAAACAACACATGATATAACGGTGTCTGGATTGTAAGTAAATGCGTTAAAAGTTGCTCACTTTTGCTGTGGAGCCAATCATTTTAGCTCTTAACTGCAGCCATTGAATTTAGTTCTTTTTATTATTAAAGGGTACTTGAGCTTCTTCCACTCCTATTCGAATAAGGTACCAACTGTATTTTTTTTTTTGAATACCAGCTTAACATTGTCCAAATATGTTGTCGTGTTTAACTCTTATGAGACTATAACTGAGTTTAAACAAACCCACTGGAAAGAAGAATGTGGCTGGGAAGTTAGAGAATGGAGAACCTCAGATCACCTAACCAGCAGACCAACCAGCATAGCAATTCGAGGTATTCCTCTTCAGGCCTGGTCAAAACAATCAATTAGAATGGTTATCAGACACCGGGGGGAAATCACGAGAATATACTCAGACATGCAAAAAATCCCAAAACACCTGGAAGTGCAGGCAGATATCGTCACTACTAAAATGTCCATCATCAATGAGGATATCCGGGTCGAAGTAGAAGGAGATCTTTACAGTGTTGGGGTTATTGAATACTGGTCGGAGGAGTTATCACAACACCAGCAGGAGAATATCCAGGAAATCTCTTAACCACCGCAAGAGTCACCGGAAGTGGCGGAGGAGCACCTACCAGAGTTTGAAAAGTCAAACTCACAAACGACGCCGTCTGAGGAGGTGGATATTGCAAAAACGGCAACGTTTCAGCAGGTGATTGGAAAATGCGGAAATTTTGAAAACACTACAAATATCCTGAAGTATGCGGAAAGGCGGAATTATGGGGATGGAATAAAGATACTTGCATCTGATAAGCCGCTGCACTTCTTCAAAGGCGTCCCTTCATCCATCACACTCTTCATCCCGCCGGAATTATTTAATTGTTGCATGAAGTCCTCTCTACCAGTGGCAGTTAATCAGATGAAAATAACTTCCTCGGATCCTGTGCTTACTGCTTTCCCACACACGTCGGTACGAGGAATAAATCTGGCAGGGGCGGCTGACTGTTACTTTCCCCCGCGTTCCCCAACGGATAATGAGGAACTGAATCATTCCTTCTCAAATCCACTTTTTATTGATTCAGACCCCACTACAGAAAACCTCTTATCTTCCCTCCCTTCTACCCCGCAATCCGAGACACGCTCACATGCTTCCCTCCCCCATCTCTCCCCTCCCCAAGCCCAGACCCATAATTACTCCTCACCACAGTCTCTACCCAAATACCAATCACCTTCAGGCCAAATATCCTTATCCCCCCTGACACCTGAATCTACGCGAAACCCACACAAAAAACCTCTTATCAGCCGTGTAACCCCAAACCAAATCCAACAACCAGCAACCGTGTTTGAATTATCTCCCATTACAAGTCAAGAATTCTCAACCCTGAACCTCTCAGAACCTTTGCAAATCAGTCCAACCCTCACAGCAGCCCAAAAATGTCTTGACTTTGGCAGAAGCCTCAATTGCCATTACCCCAATCCGGAAATCTCTCTACAGAATTTTGCTCAGATCATCAGGAAAAGTAAGAGAATAGAAGAGAAGCAACATATACTTCCAAACTATCTGAGAAGTAATCAAAAGAAAGAAGTGGCCATATTCAGAAGGGAAGTGCAGGAGGCAGACACAAACATAGCTTGAATACTAGAGGCACGTCGAATGCAGCCACTAGATGATCGTCGAGAATTATGGGGACCAGAGGAAAACTCAAACTCAATTGAAATCCACGGAAGATTTCAGGGTTTTTATATCCATTTGGAACTCCGATACTATCCGGTTTCAAATTACATCCCAAGGTTGACTTCTGCTGAATTGATTGAAGAATGCAAGCTGTTCTGCTCAACTGATCAAGAAATAAGAAACCGAATCCAGATTGCTAACGTGAACCATAATCCTCCTGTTCAAGCACAATGTCAGAATCCTGGCGATCAGTCACTTATGATCCCAGACAAAGCCATGCTGAAATCACAGTCCTATATTTTTTGAGACACCACAAGCAAATGGTTTCCATAACTCTAAGCTTGGTGAATCCCAAAAGTGCCCTTCAACTCTGGCCAAGGGCTAATTTCAAGAGATACAATCACTGGGATTGAGTGGCTAACTAAACTTTCAATCGGTCGCATGGAGATAAGAAGAACCCTCTAGTTTTGTTCTTTTTTCTTTTTTTCTACCTTGTTGTTGTTCCTAGTTCTTTTGAATGTACTCTTTTGGCGAGAAAGGTTCGTATGAACCACAGTATTGCCTTTTTAGCTGGGTTTTCCAGCCAATTATAAAAAAAAATTAAAATTCATACCGTAGAACCAACTTTTGTTTCTTCTTTGATATCCCTATTGGTGCGGTGTAAACAATTACACCTAAACCCCGTGATCAAAAGACTAATCATGATCCCTTCTCTATAATCACATGTACTCCGGGAGCTCCAACACCCCGGCACAACAGAAGCGGGCACCCCTGGGGAGAGACCTCAACACTAAAGAATCCTGATCCCTAGATTCAGTTCGGATTCAACTACTCAGCTAGATTCATCCCGTACACAACCCGGAAACGCCAACCCTGCTCCAACCAAAGTCTCACCTCTTTGAAGAAGCCAAGTCCTCTGTCATCCGGTCAGGTTTAATCAGACTAATCTCTCTCACCGTGTCAAACCCCAGCCTGGATACCAAGGAGGGACACGTGGGTTGATGAGCACGTCGCACCGTTTGTCCCATCAATCCCATCAGACAACTAGTTACCTCGAGCCACCAGTCTTGCCTAACACTCCATTCACTACTAGAAAAAAGCAAATTACCTACGGACGATTCCGTAGGTAATCCGTAGGTAATCAGAATTACCGACGGAATACCGATAAAATTTCACCCAAACCATCCGTCGGTATATAATTGGTCGGTAATCATATTACCGACGGAAAAGTGTGTCCGTCGGTAAATTACCTACGGATTACCTACGGAAATGTCAGCCATAGTTACCTACGGATTACCTACGGAACTGTCCGTAGGTAAATTTCCTACGGAAAATCCGTCGGTAATCGAATGCCACGTCATCGTTCCCTCTTATTATAATATCCGTCGGTAATCCGTAGGTAAAATATTACCTACGGAAAAATTCCGAAGGTAATATTTTACCTACGGATTCCGAGGTAATATTTTACCTACGGATTACCGACGGAATTGTGTACGGGCCATTTTTGTTAGGTGTTCCGTAGGTAATCCGTAGGTAATATTTTACCTACGGATTACCTACAAACCTTTACACCAGGTGTTACTGTTAGACAGACCGTAGGTAATCCGTAGGTAATCCATAAGTATTAATACATTTTTTATATTTTGTATTTATTTGATCAAATTTAGTTTATATTGTGATTTATTCTTTATTTTTTAATAGCTATTTCAGAATTAAAATTATTTAAATATATTATAAAACATAGTACTTAGAATATTTAATGTTATAACATATATATTTAACTCATTTTATAAATCTGAAAACTAATATTCAACATCGCAAATAGAACAACCATAAAGTCATACTGATAAAACCTAAAAGTTTACGTTAATCATACATACACCATATCAGTCACTCTCTGAACTATCAGACTTATCAGTATCTCTATCCTTAGCTTGTTGCGGGTTCCCTTTCGTTGGAACCTGAGCATGTGATGTAGATGGTGGGGCATGAGGTGCAGTCTGTGGTGGGCCCCACCATCCCTGAGTCGGCCCCGACCACCATCCCTGTGCCGGTATCCCACTCTGAGACCCAAATGCTGAGGGTGGACCCCATGATGAACTCGTTTGATGAGAACCAGGTGCAGCTGAAGATGGACCCCATGACGGCCCGACCTGATTCGAACCTGAAGGAGGAGGTGGACCCCACTGTGACCACGGAGCGCTGGCCATCAACTGCGAGAACTGCTGTGAAATCATCTCCTGGCGCTTCAGCATCTCCTCATCCCGCCTCTTCATCTCCTCATCCCGCCTCCTCATCTCCTCCTCAATCTTCTCTTGATATTGTTGTATCTCCGCTTTCATCTTAGCATCAACCTCCTCCTTATACTGCTGAAATCTTTGCTCATCAAATGTAGATGTCGAGGCGGTAGTGCGGGAATATTGCTCCGGGTAGTATTGCTTGGCAGAGTCTGCAAGACCATACACTCTTTGCTTCTTCGACTTTCCCTTCACAGCCTTGTTTTTTACCTCTACTGGATCAACAAGCTGAGATGTGCCAGCTTCATCAGAATTTGTAGTGGTCGGCAACTCTTGCTCGATTTCATCCTACATAAATATAGAAAGTTATGAATGTTAGTAATTAAATAGCGAACACTAATATTCAAATTAGGTGTTTATAAAGCACTAAAACGTACCACCACTGCTTTAGCTTTCGGACAACTAAATACCCTTTCTCCACGATCATTCTTCTTAGTATGAGTGTGAAGAAACAGGGTGTATGCATCCACCGGTGCACCTTTCTCTTTTTCCTTCAGTGAAAAACACACACATTCATGTATTAGTAAACGGTGATCAAAGATGCGCTATATATACAATAATAGAACCTGTTCTAAAAAAACTCACCTACATGCACATGCCCTATACAATAATAGAACTCTAACAAACTCATAATATTATGGATAAGAGCAAGCAATATGAAAGCGACAAATCAAAGGATGACACCACAACACAAAAAAATGATAATATACCACACATTATTAAGTATATCTAAACCTGAGATTTGTTCAAGGAATGTAACCCCAAACGAGATTTATTCTGAATGATGGCAACTAATCATACTGGACGACCAGTCATGGGACCGGGCTAGGTTCCACTTAATTTAACTCAACAGTTGCAAAAGTTGGTTCTTAATAATTGAGAATGAAAGCATAATCATTATGCTTAGTGGGGAGAGAGCTCCAACTTTAGTTAGTGTGTGTGGGTTTGTTGTTTAAGGTATCAAACTGTGCTCCTAATTTCTCCCAACTTGATTACCCTCTTAAGTAGATGCATTAGCAGGGTTTAAGCTCATTCCCAGATCACCCAGCACCCTTCATACTTCTGTAACCTAACTATACAGAAACAACACACTAAAGGAAACCTGAAACAACATCAGTGCTTTCTCCTCTTCAAGAAAAGAATGAAAGTTAAATGAGTGAACTAGAGAAGTGATGGAAGTGAAGATATCAGTTTCATACATTCCAGATTTTCAGTTTTATCAGTTTTGCCAAGTTCAGTAGATTGTAACAGATTGTCTTGTGTTGTTTCTGAGTGTCAAACATAGCTAGAACATGTGGTTAAATAAGTGAGTCCCTAGGGGTAAATTGAAAGTCAGGATAAGTAACAGAAAGACAATAATAAGAAGATGATGCATCAGTTTAGCAGTTCGTATTTCTGCTTCTTTCAGTTAGTATTTGGATGCTTCTGTAGCTTTACCAATGTTGTTTTGGGATTAGAAGCGTGACAGAACACATAAGTAACTGAGTCTGCTATTTGGGATGAATTAAAAAGGCAATCTGCAACAAGGAGAAGAATAGAGGGTAGTAAGTCAGCTTCAGTTTTCTGCTTCAGTTTTCTGCAACAAGGAGAAGAATAGAGGGTAGTAAGTCAGCTTCAGTTTTCTGCAACAAGGAGAAGAATAGAGGGTAGTAAGTCAGCTTCAGTTTTCTGGAATTTTGTTTTGGGTTTCTGTTACAGATAGGATAAGAGTGTGGTGGTGGTTAGATCATGAACTTGAAACCTAACTAAGTAAGTAAGTAAGTATTTTGGCATAAATTGAAAGACAAACTCATGGACAAAGAAAAGAGAAAGACTAAAGGTATAACAGTCTTATGTTTTTTTTTCTACCTGCGGGCATCAGTTTTGAATAAGGAAGTTCCCAGTAGAACTATCAGTGTATTCTAGGTTGGTTTCAAGTTTACAACCCTTAACTAATTGGTCGCATGATTTGGGAATGAATTTAGAAGTTGGGTTAGTAAGCTAGTCCTAAACTGAATCCATGAACATAAAGTAAAGCAATTTGTCCAGTTTAAATCTTTGGATATCTCAAATCCTGTAACATTAGTCCGGTGCATTAGCTTGCAGAAAAGATGGTAGGAGCTATACGTACTCAGTAACCAACTCAAAACAAATTACCCACTCACTTATGTAAGCAATAACTAATCTAGGTTGTGGAAATATCAGTCAATTTATTAAAACATCAGTAAGAAACAGGATGGTGTGTTTCTTTTCTTTTTGTTTTCTGTTTTCTGTTCCAGTTTGTAGTTAGTACTGGGATGTTTTAGTAGCTTTAATAATGTTGTTTAGGGTCTGTTCTTGAAGTTAGAATCGTAGTAAAACACCTAATGAATGAGAAAACAAACAAATGAGGTAGAAGATGATGTAGCAGTTTTCATGTTTCAGATTCAGTTTCTATCAGTTCTGATTTCTGATCTTCAGCTTCCAGGTCTGTGTAAGAATTTTCAGAAGTGTAGTCCTTATTTTCTTGGGGCTGTTTTGGGAGTTAAAGCTACACTAAGATGTTAACTACACAGCTAAACCAATTAAGGGAAAATAAGAACCAGATTATTGAACAATAAGGAAACAAAGAGGAAAGGGATATATCAGTCTCTTAAGTCTCAGTGGTTCGTTTTCTTCAGTCCTGTATGTACAGAGGTATTGATTAGGGTTGTAGTGAATTGTTAATGAACCTAAAACACCTCTAATATGCCCTGTTAAGTTTATAAGTACTGAGGGGAAGATTAGGAGGTAGATTAACCACCTACAAGCAACAGTCAAACAGAATGCACCGAAACAAAATTCTAGTAAAAAAGGGGTACCTAACTCCGACCCCATGCATTGCATATAAAAATTCTAGTAAAAAAGGGGTACCTAGCTCCGACCCCATGCATCAGAAACAAAATTCTAGTAAAAAAGGGGTACCTAACTCCGACCCCATGCATTGCATATAAAATTCTAGTAAAAAAAGAGGTACCTAGCTCCGACCCCATGCATTGCATATAAAAATTCTAGTAAAAAAGGGGTACCTAGCTCCGACCCCATGCATTAGAAATCAAAATTCTAGTAAAAAGGGGTACCTAGCTCCGACCCCATGCATTTTATTAAAATATACGTACCAGTTTCTCCTTATGATCAGGGTAAGAGCGTGAACCGCCACAGTGGGTTGACATTCCAGCTCCTGGTTCGAACTCCGTACGTCTGTTTTTGGAGTTCACCTCTCGTATGCGTCGAAACTGGGGAGAGTTCCACACTTGCTCCCACGCTCTCAAGATCTCTTGATCAAGTGACGGTCGAAGTTTATGTTCAGTCCTGATCTCGTACAATACTTCTCCGTAGCGTCGGGCACCCTTTTGACAAAACTTGTCATACACAATACTTTCAAATGAGGGATCCCATCGAAATTTCTTCTGCAGTTCACAATATATATAAAACAATGTCAACTATATATCAAAACAAAAAAAATATAAAAAATATCAAGTAGCCATGACTTTATTACCCTAAACTCCTCAAAATAAAACCGTTTTTGCTCCTCCAACAGTCCCTTCCACGCATGACCCTCAGGAAACCACTTCCTATCGAATATTTGTCGGAAGACTCGAGTCACTTCATTACTTGGTCTCATACCACTTGTATGATAGCAAAAGAGTGATTAATTAGAAAAAAAATAAATCAACCACATAATTAATTCACATTGCATAACACAAGAATAAAGATTATTTCACATACCCAGATTCAGAAAAGGTAATCAGAATACGAGGGTCAGAAGTCGACGCACTCGCACTGCCACTTGCACTTCCACTCTCCACATGCATCTCTGTAGATGTGTGTGGGGTGGTCTCCAAGGAATCCCCACCAGCAGGAGTATCATCTGGTGTGCTGATGGTACCGTTAGACGTACCACTAGATGGTGGTATCTGACAAGCCTCTTGTTGCTCCTGCGGAACAGTCAAGGGTGCCTCCTGCTGCTGCTGCTCACTACCACCATCAGCAGCTGCCACTGATGACTCCACACGATCACCAACATTCTTACTCTTCTTCTTCTTTTTGGGGAAGAGGCGTTTGACCACACCCGAACCAGCCATATCTGGACACATATAAAATGAATTAGATATAATCAAACAATATTGTAAGATTCATAAACAATAACTATCTACGAGTTAATTTACATTTGTCATTCAGAATCATAATCATCATCATAATCATCATCATAATCATTCTCTTCCAAATCTTCTTCCAATTCATCTTCCACTTCTTCAGCATCTCCAACCTCGTCCCCCTCTAGGTCACCACTTTCTAAATCCTCTGCAACAGAATCAATCGTGTCTACCAATTCAATAGGTACATCCTCTTCATTAGGGATAAAAGTAGATACATCAACCCCCTCAACTCCTTCTTCTTGAAGTGGTTGTGCCTCTTCTTCATTTGAAACTGAATCGGGCATGTCTAATATGCTTCTTGCTTTAATTTTACAGACAGACCACCATGCTTGAACATCCTTCTTTTTAGAAGGGTACGAGCAGTAATATACTTGTCTCGCTTGTTCCGCCAATATAAACGGTTCATAATTCTTTATCCTCCTTGTATGTTTGATGTCTGCTATTTTATATATTGGGTGGATAACACAACCATCCTTTGAGTTATCGAACCACGAACACTTGAATATGATCACCTTCTTCATAGGGTACGCCGGGTACTCTAACTCAATAATATCGTCCAACATTCCATAATAATCATATTCTGTGCTCGATTCACCAGCAGCGGATACGCATACTCCACTATTTACTGTTGAACGACCAACTTCATGCGCTCTTGTAAGAAATTTGAACCCATTCACAAAACAACCGGAATATGATTTTGCCACATTTAGCGGTCCTTGTGCCAAACTTCGTATGAAATGATTGGGGATTGTGTCATTGTTTGACTGTTTAAGACAACAAACAAGAAGAATCATGTCACAACTAGCTAAGGTGATGACACAGTTGTATTTTCAAATTCATGAAGTTCTAATATGTAGCTTACATATGAATTGAACCACGCACTAAATTCTTTCTCCAACTTTCTGTTAATAGCAACATCATCGATTGAAGGATTTTGCTCTTGCAGTTCATTGATAAACTTTCTGTGAAACACAAGCGAACAGATACGGTCAACATATATGTTCTTTGAGTTTAACTTTTATAGAAAACTTAGCATTTGTATTCTTACTCCACATAAGGCTCGAGTTCCGGAGTGTTCAACAACACATATGTCTGGGCAGCAGCTAAGTCTTTTGGTGTTAGATAAACCGAAGTAGCTTTCCCAATTAGTCTTCCGCTTGATTTGAAGATAGAGATCCTATCAGGGTCATCATCTACTTCATCAATGTCAACTTCATTCCTTCCCACTCTATAGCGATAAGAGGGTTCACCATCACCAAAATAGAAGGTGCTGAATTTAGTAATCTCCTCGAGAAGATAACCATTGCATATTGACCCTTCAACGTGGTTTCTGTTTTTGACTTTCCTTTTCAACTTGCCCATGTATCTACAACAATCATATTCATATACCGTAAGAATAATGAATGAACTCATCTATTAACACTGACTGAATCAGTTATCAACAAAATACGTGGCTTACCTCTCAAAGGGGTACATCCATCTGTATTGCACAGGTCCAGCTAGACTAGCCTCGTAAGCCAAGTGGATTGGAAGATGCTCCATTGAGTCAAAAAAGCTCGGAGGAAATATCATCTCCAATTTGCAAAGAATGAGTGCAATATTATCTTTCATTTGTTGTAGATTTGTTTCGTACAACGATGTTGCAGTCAACTCTTTGAAGTGAAGACACAACTCGGTGATTGCCTCCCACACCGCTCGAGGAAGAAGATGACGAAAGGCTATAGGCATGAGTCGGTGCATAAATACGTGACAATCATGACTCTTCATCCCGAATACTCTCCTACTCGTCATGTCAACACATCTACCAACATTAGAGGCATACCCATCTGGGAACTTTATATTTTTAACCCATTCACAAAAAATGTCCTTCTGTTGTCTGTCCAATACATAAGATGCCTTTGGATATCTCTTACTCCTTGCATCAAATGCCAACTCAGGACGCTCACAGTAGTCATTGAGTTCTTGACGTGATTTTTCATGATCCTTTGTCTTATGTTTAACATTGAGTACAGTGTTGAATATGTTGTCAAAACAATTTTTCTCAATATGCATCACATCCAAGTTGTGTCGAATTAACAACTTACTCCAATACGGTAGATCCCAAAAAATACTCTTCTTACTCCACCCACAGTTCCTAGCAATGGCAGCATTTGTTTCGTCAGAGCCAAATTCAGTCACTTTCTTTAGACCTAACCGGTCTATTTCTGCCAATATCTCATCACCGGTCCACACACGTGGTGCTCTACCCAAAACTTTTTTACCTTTCCTGAATGAAGTAGTGTCATAGCGAAACTTGTGTCTTGGTCGTAAAAATTTCCTACTATTGTCAAACCAGGATTGTTTCCGACTGCAGCGAAGGGTGAAAGCATCACTTGCATCCATGCAGTGCGGACATGCTAATCTTCCAGCTGTGCTCCACCCAGAAAGCATTGCGTATGCTGGAAAATCACTGATTGTCCACATCAACGCAGCTCTCATTGTGAAATTTTGTTTCTTAGAAACATCGTAAGTGTTAACTCCTTCACCCCATAATTGTTGTAGCTCTGCAATAAGAGGCTGCAGATACACATCTATCCGCCCTTTTGGATTTTTCGGTCCAGGCACCAAGCATGTTAAGAAGAAGAATTCATCTTTCATGCACATCCCAGGTGGGAGATTGTAAGGAGTCAGGATGACAGGCCACAATGAATATGGTCGCCCAGATGGCCCAAATGGCTGAAATCCATCAGTGCACAGGCCAAGGCGCACATTTCTAACTTCTTTAGCAAATTCAGGATTGCTCTCATCAAAATGTTTCCATGCTCTAGAGTCAGATGGATGACACATCTTGCCATCTTCCATTGTGTGCTCAGCATGCCAACGCATTTCACTTGCTGTTGCCGGAGAAGCGTACAGTCTTTGAAGTCTTGGTATGATGGGAAAGTAATGCATTTTCTTTCTTGGGATCTTTGTTTTCCTTCGTTTAGAACCCTCAGCCACTGGTTTGTACCTTGGTTCGTGACAAAACTTGCAAGAATCAAGATCTTTGTCTTCCCTCCAGTATATCATACAATGATTGATGCATGAGTGAATTATCTCCACAGGAAGCCCAAGACCTTTGACTACTTTTTTAGCACCATAGTAGTCCTTTGGAATATGGTTATCATTTGGCCACAAATCATGATATGTTTGACAAACTTTATCAATGAGTGTTTGTGAGGCTTGATGGTCAGTCTTCATTGACAGCAACTGAACAATCAATGACAATAGTGTGTGTTTTCCATCAAATAACTTCTTCCTGGCAGCCTCCATAAGCTCAAAAAATTTTTTAGCTTCTGGGTTAGGAGGCTCCTCCACATCATCACTTATGTCCGTATCATCTTCCGTAACTGCTTCATTGAAAGGATCATCATCCATTGGATCCATTGGTTCGTATTGAGCATCAAAAGCGTGGACAACCATTGTCTCATAGTTGTTCAATGTTGATGACTGATCATTTGTTGTATCAATGCGACTTAACAAATTCGCCGAATTAGTTGAAGCTACTTCACCATGGAAGTTCCAGACAAAGTAGCCGTACATGAATCCCTTCTTTGCCAGATGTACCTTGACCATATCAGCATCTAGGTACTGAGTATTCTGGCAGCGACGCAAGGGACAAGGACATTTTATTTTGCTGTTCTCCCTCACACACTCAGGATGTGATAGTGCGAACGCAACAAATTCCTCTATCTTTGCCAACCATTCTTGGGTTGGCCTCCCATTTCGCATTCGCACTAAATCATACATCCAACGCCTATTTGAATTCATGTTATCTACAAGAAAATTAATGTGACTACTAGTATGATTGTCAATAATACTTATATTAAATAATAATAGAACATAATAATAAAATCAATCAACTACTGGTATGAAAATCAGGTTTTGTTTTTTGTATGGTGGTGGTCAGTGGGCTAACTTTTTTCAACAAATAGGGCCGCATAATTAATATACGAGTACATAATTGAATAGTAGTATTAATTAGTACTAATGACAAGTAATTGAAAATGGAGTAATTAATAAGAGAAGAAAACCCATCTGATGCACTAAGAGTGGAGGAGCAAACTGAAGTTATTTTCCAGTTTTGCAGTTTTACAGATTCAGTGTAAATGACTTTCAAAAGAGTAGTCCCTATTGCCTTGGGTTATTTCAAAGTTAAAACTTTATCAAAACACTCAACTAAGAAACTAAAACAGTTGGGAGAAGTTGGAAGTCAGATTAAAGAACAAGGAGAGAAACAGAAGAGAAGATATCAGTTTTGTGCTTTCAGTTTTACATTTTTTCTCTTCTGAAAACTTAAGTTCTGTATGACTCTGCTACAGAGAGTTATAAGAGTTGTAATGGTTTGTTCAAGAGCTTAAAACTGTATTAAAACACATAACTGAGTAACTAAACAGGTTTGGAAAATAGGAGATAAGTTAGACAACAGAAACAAAACAACAGAAAAAGAAAACTCATCAGTTTCATGTTTCTGTTTCTTTCCAGTTAGCATTTGGGTGTTTCTGTAACATTAACAATGTTGTTGTGGGTCTGTCTCGAAGTTAAAACCCTGAGAGAAACACTTAACTAAGTGGATAAGCAATTCGTGAAGGAAATCGAAGTCAGATCAGAGAGCAAGAAGAAAACAATGGAAAAAAATGCATCAGATTCATGTTCTCAGTTTTACAGATTTTGATTTCTGTGTAAAGAGTTTTCAGAGAGGTGGTCTAGGTGATTGTGAGTTGTTTTTGAATTCAAAATCTGGATAACATATTTAACCAAGAGGGTGAGCGATGTGGGGTGGAAAAATCAGAAGATAGGATAAGGAACCGACAGGAAAGAAAGAACATGCACCAGTTCATGAATTCAGTTTTTCAGTTTCTCTGAAAACTTAACCTTCTGTATAATCATGTTACAGAGGTGTTATCAATGTTGTTTTAAGTTGTTTTTAGGTTTAAAACTTTCCTAGAACACCTGACTAAGTGGGTAGAAAAATTTGGGTGAAATGGAGAGTGATTAATAACCAAAAAGGAAAGCTTAAAGAAGAGATACATAAACTAGTTTTTCAGTTTCCTGCAGTATAGCAGTTTCTGTAAAACGAATTTTTAGAAGTGATAACAGTATTGTTTTGAGTTGGTTTTGAGTTTAAAACCTCCCTAATACACTTATCTAGTTGGTTGAAAGTATGATAAAGGGTATTAACATGGAGATACAGATAATGGTGAATAATGCATTAATTGCACCTTCATATTTTTTACCATGCTCCAATTAGGATATAGATTATATTAAAATTGATCCTAATCTTCACATGTAAATTGATTAAGCTACTGCTACGGTGTTCTAGGTTAGTTTTCATTTTGTTTATAGTATTTCCTCTCACAAAAAATAAGGAAAGATGTAAAGAATAAGAGAGTACCTGAACTGTAGACTGACGCTGAAATTGGGGTTTTTATCCCAGTTGTTCGACAGCTACACCTCTGAAATTGACAAAAGAGGAGAGGAGAATAAGCAGACTGCTTGAATGTTGGAGGAAGGAGTGGAAGATAGAAGAAGATGAAGAAAAATGCAGTTCATGGATCAAACATCTGAATTTTATTATTAATACAATCAAACGAAATATTACTCACAAGTATGATTCATTGTTTGCTATAAAAGAATTATATGGGTTTAATTTAGAGAAGTTCCAAGAGAAGAAAAAAAACTGACGATTGCCCTCGAAGAATTATATTGGTAGCTAGTATGATGCTAGCTAGTTGTACAGAGGGAGGAGAAGAGATCAAACTCAGACCTGTTTTGTGCCAGCAACTAGCAAAAGGGACCTTCGCAGCCTGGTAATGGTCTCTAAGCCGGACAAGTATTCTGTCATATTGTGATGTGCAGTTGATTAGGCGGTTAATTCAAACACAAAAGCAGGCTCGCACAATACAACACAAAAAAATGTTAATTGTAAAAAAAGTTGTAATACTAATTAACAACACTCATAAAAAAATGTTAATTGTAAAAAAAGTTGTAATACTAAAGTCGGTACCTTTGATATAGCTAAAAATCAAAAACTATTTTCAAAGCAAGCTGCAATTTTTAAGTTTCAGCAGTGAATGTTTCTCCTAGAATGGCTACAATGGAACTAGATGTGTCATACCTGATATGTGGAGTTGTACTTCAACCTGAAGAAGAGATTGAACAGCAGACCACGGTTTGTTGTTTTATCTCTCCTGTAATAGATACACAAAATTGATAGAAAGAATTAGAAAAGTTCGATTACCGCTTTTGTGAATTTGCTTTAGAAGGAGGAACTCGAAATGGGGAAAAGCTAAAGCGATTTCAAGCCTTTTTAGAACTTTGATAATTGAAAACTGTTTCTGTATAACAGTAAAAACAGAGGTAAAATGACATAGTTTAGAAGGTATGAGACTAGCTGAAGTCGGTTCAACAATATTGCAGTAGCATTATCATTCAGATCTAGAAAATTAAATAGCTGATGAATTTGCTGGGAACCGGGGGATAATTCAAGGCCTAGGTGCTGTCAACAAATCCGGAACCTAAAATCCGGAACTTAGTAGAGTGATGAATAATGGCATAAATGCGGAAATATACAACCGCCAAAACAATATTTAGAAAGTAAGAACAAAACACAATTTTAGGAAGGAAAAAACTGGAAGCAATACACTGATTCAAAAACCAACAGATTCTAAACAAGTGTAAGTGATAAGTGAGGATGTAAGTGTGGTCTTATCTGCACAAAACATACACTATTGTGAAGAGCAATAACAAGAGCAAGCAGCAACAACTTGAGTTATAATTTTAAGATTTCAAGTAGTATTAACAAGTTAATTAGTTTGCTAACATTTGGTTGTCAATACCAACAGCAAAGCCAAACGAGAGAGGCAACCCTAAAAACCCAATCAAACTGGAGCCTTGAGAAAGAATATTTAGTTTTCAATTTTTTAGGTACTAAAACAGCTTTAAATAACAAGTTATAATACTTGAAAAGTAGCTTTAAAAAAATGGTTTAAGAGGTATACATAACCAGAGAAGGCAAAGACATCCTGTACTCGTCATAAATGAGTACAGAAGATGAACAGAACTACAACAATAATGACGATAAAATCAGCAAAACTAGGAAATGGGTGGTTTGCATCGATCCCCTCATTTTCACGAATAACAATCAGTGGAGAAGAAGAAGAATATGATGAATAGTCTACTTACTTACTTCTTACTAGAGGGATATCAAGAAGCTTTTACTCGATCAAAGCATGCAGTTGCAGCACATCTCCAGTGCACACCAGCAGCAAAACGTAACCAAACTGATAGAAAAAAAGGGCAAAGATTGATCAGACTGATTTTAATTTATTAAAAAAATCTTTTTTTTCTGTCCATATATACTTCATTGGATATTATGACACACTTGAATTATTCATACTTCTCATGTTCTATCTCACACATATCTTTACAAGTCCATGAGGTCTCAGTATTATTTTACTTTGATGCTGCCAACAAATAAGTTTTGACTCTTGAGGGATTGTTTCTGAATATAGGGTATATGAGTTTTTCCTTACTGTAATGGTCATATCTGGACTTATAACTCCTAGAACAACTCTTGCAAATACAGAATTATTACCAACAGATTTAGGCTTGACGGATCCAACAAAATATACATGTGCTCATTCTGTTTGTATTTATAGATAAAATTAAAAGTCAATCACACAAAAAGTAAGGGAGTACTTGAACTGTGGACTGACGCAAACAACATGTAACAAAGAAGGGGTTTATTATTTCAACCCAAAACAGTGTAGGTTATATAACATAAGAAGCAACTAGAAGAGTGTATCCACATCTTGTGAAGAGGATGACATGTAGAAAAGTTAAGGCATTGAGGGTGTTCGCTATCAAGTGTTCTATCTTGTTATGATTATTCAAGAGCATAAAAAACTTGGCCCAGAATTTGTGAACACCTTCAATTTTGAAACAAATAAGCTAAACACAAAACTCAGAGTATAAGGGATATGCAAAATTGGGGGGGGGGGGGGCAGAAGATTATAAACAGAAGGTACAGCAATCAATATGGATGGCAGAAGAGATGGTAAACTAAAGAGCTAAAGGACAGCGTTAGCATAAATATGAACTTAGGGAAAACACTCACACCCTGTAAAGTGCCGTGCACTGCTGTGTCTCCAGTAGAAAGAAGCTAATGGTAGTAAAAAATGGAACATAAAAGATATCTGCCTCCTCTTGTCGATGAACTCTTACAACATTTTTCAAGAATCTCTCTAATTCTGGAGCGATGAGATCCCGCCATATCCAATAATCAACAGAATGCTATAAAACGAAACAAAGAAGTCCTTAATATAGCAACAACATCAATACTATTACACATAGGGAACAAGAATTAATTCGCAGAAATATATAACTTCACCTCGGGAATTCCCGTATTTGCAGAAGTTCGTTGTGTTTGGTTTCGAGATGAACATGATGTCAATGCCAAATTAAATTTACAAAGAAAAGGAAGGCGTGCAATGAATCCAACAAATTGATTCTAAAATCTAGTCAATTTATACTACGAGATCACGATCGATAGGAAAGATTAGGACTATGAAGGAGGAACTACCTGCTGTATCGTCATCCCACATGAACCCTAATTATCCAACTACTGACAAAATTAAATATTGTATAATTTGAAGTTACCGTCTAATTTTGTAGTTTCCAAAGAATAAGAAAAGTTCTGAGTATATTACCAATTACAGCACCTTCGATTTCAAACCCTCCGATTCCAGCCTCTTCACTGTGTACGAATAAGTAATCGTTCTCTGTGTACGAATGAGAGATGGAACCAGCAACTGGGAGCTCTTCAATGGATATGCAGCGCGAGATAAACACAGGGCTACGCAATGGAGAAAAAGCGCGAGAGAAAGAAGGTATTCTTCAATGGTTCGGCGCCTTTGCGAGAGAACGATGACTGAAGAGGATGTTCTGAATTAGAAAGAAGAAAACCAGACGCTAAGGAAGAAAATTCCCAAGCGCGCGTTTTAATTTTCCCAATCTTACCGACGGATTAATCCGTAGGTAATCTTCATTTTAAAACGCCGCGTTTCATGCTGAACTCCCGCCTATCACTATGAATGTATTACCGACGGAAAAATCCGTAGGTAATTACCGATGGAACAAGTCCGTAGGTAATATTCATGTAGAAAAACGCCGCATTCAAGCCTGAACCCGCGCTTGTCGCTACAAAGCCATTACCGACGGAATAATCCGAAGGTAATTACCGACGGAACAATTCCGTAGGTAATCTTCACGTAGAAAAACGCCGCGTTTCAAGCCTGAACTCTCGCTTGCACTACGAAGCTATTACCGAGAGATAAATCCGTAGGTAATTACTGACGGAAGTAGTCCGTAGGTAATCTTCATGTAGAAAAACGCCGCGTTTTAACCTGAACGCTCGCTTATCACTACGAAGCTATTACCGTCGGATTCGTCCGTAGGTAATTACCGACGGATTATTCCGTTGGTAAATGTTAGCATTATACGCGCCATTCCCAGCCACTCCCCGCGCACTTTTCCCTTCAAATATACCTACGGAATATTCCGTCGGTAAATGTTTTGTTGGAATTCCGTCGGTACTCCATAGGTAATAACTTAACTAAGGGCTGCTATTGTAAACCGTAGGTATTCCGTTGGTAATTACCTACGGAATATTTTCCGTAGGTAATTTCCGTAGGTAAACTACTGTTTTCTAGTAGTGATTAATTCCCTCGACTAATGTTTCCTTACCCTGACCAGCGTAGACGTGAAATAAAGGAGGAAGGTTTTCCTAGAGAGGCCGCTCTCGAGTGACGTTGGCCCTGTCCTATGTGGGAGCCTCTTACGTCACCAACCCGGCTAGAAACAAGCAACAAGCCAAAGAGAGAGCAAGCAAACTCGATGGTCTCCCTCCTATAAATAGTAGTCTCTTCCCATTTAGGAGAGGACGTTGATAACTGGTGACAACAACATAAGAATACTCACTCTTTTTTCTCATATGTGATGATTGCATAAATGATCATGTTTTAGGTCTATAATTCATATGCTTTATCAATGATTATCATGCTCATTTCTTAACTTTAGCTATTTTTCCTCTAGTTTGAGTGTTTTTATCGGTGTTCTTACATATTTATTGTTTAAACACGAGGAACATACCAGCTAGGAGCAAAGTAGATGAAGAGAGGAATGCAGAGCTAAAAGAAAAAAGATAAAGCAAAAACAATGATGCGAAGACTAACCTCCCCACTGGGTCGGTCTGACTTGTATTTTGGTCTCGGCTTTTGATCGACCCAGGCGACTGCCCCAGTTTTACATGTGTGTTATTCTAGAGGCGACCGACCCACAGGACCGCCTCAGTGGGTCGGTCGGATGAAATTTTTACCCAGATTCACATTTTCAAAAGGTGAAAGAAGGGAAAGAGAGATAGAAGGGACTAGAGGACGAAGAAAACATAGAAATATAGAAAAATAAGAAGGAAGAAGAGGAAAAGGAGAAATCTCACCACCTTTGAAGCTCTCTTTCAACCTCCCATACCTAAAAACTCCATTGTTGAATCTTGAACTCCTTTAATGCTTTATTTTAGTCCTTGATCTTAATGAAAGTAGATTATTGAATATTTAGGGATTCTAAACTTGTTGCTCATGGTTTGAAGATTTATTTAGGGTTTTCTCAATTTTCTCTTCTATAGGTTTCTACGGACGAATTTGGGGAAAAAAAATTTAAACCGCGGGGATCACATCAGTGTATCTATCGACGGGTACTAAGATAGATTTCATTACAACTTAGGGGAAATTTGTGCTTAATGCTGTCAATGGAATTGAGTACTCAAACAGTCTGTCGGTTCCCATCATATTTGGATGGGATTAGTAGATCAAGTTTGGTTGTTAGTTAATTAAGTGTTCCCATTGTTTAGCTATGAGTTCTTGATTCGAGAACCGGTAGTAAAGGGTGAAGGAGGAAATGATCCATCCTGGGGTACATCTATCTTAGCTAATCAGTTTATTTTTGTTGGTTTTCTTTATTTCAATTTATCAGTCCAATCACAACCCCCCAAACATTTACCGCACTTTATCGCTTTGTATATATTTGTGCACATTTAGTAAACTTGTAATTAATTAGATAGTTTCTAAGTCCATGTGCATATGCCCTTATTGGACTACAACGATTAGGTTCACTGCCCATCAACTAGCAAGATATATTCATTTATATTTTCCACAACGGTACTCTCCCAATTCTACTAAAATCCTCCGACAACTCCCGTGGACTAGATCATTCAACATCGAACCACGTAAACCCTTCTGTCTTAGTCATCGCTGCTAATTACAACGCTTAAACCACCACTTATCATGCCATAAAGAAGTTAACTTGAAACCAATCCACAAATTACCTGAAATCAGCAGTTACCCTCTAACAACTCATGTCATCTATGGGAAATCTCTCACCATCACTACAAAGCCTTCTCCACCCTACAAACCCCTATAGCAAAAAGTCACAAAGAGAATTTCACACCAACAGAAGGAACCTACTGTCCTCGGAGCAAAGAATTTCTGAAAATACATCTCCTCTTACAACTCTTGCTATGTCCACAGCATAGTCTGAAAAGTAAGATGGTAGTCTCTTTCCCTCCTACTTTGAATTTGATCAATGTTATCTCAGGTTTCTCTTGAACTCATTTCATTTGCTTGTAACTTTGAATGTTGTGATGTATAAGAAACTTATGCATCACTTTGTTGTTGTTCAGTCTCTGTACATGTCTTTTCCTTCTCAGTTGACACCTTGAACACTAGAACTTGCAGTCTTAGCAATACTAGTCGATAGAGGTAAGCAAACGGGGCGGTTACCGTTCTTTTTTTTTTCTGACTCGATCACCGTATTTTTTAACCGTTTCGGTTAAAACGGTAATCCGTAATAATGTACTGCTCGGTTAATGGATATTGAAATTCAAACTTCGGTTATCGGTAATAACCGAATTTATATAAAATATTTTTATTAATTTTATTTTTTCATTAACCCAATAATTTTATCTAATATTTTACCATTCACCCAATTAGGTTTAGGTTTTGATTATTTCGGTTAATTCAGAAAGTTTGATATTTTGGTTATTTTAGGAAGTTCGGTTATTTTTGTTATTTCAGGAACTTCAGTTATCGGGTGGTTAACGGTTATTAGTGCAACATAAAAAACGGTTATCGGTTAAAACATATATTCGTATTAAATTTGGTTATAACCGAACACCGTACTATATTTTAAACTTCGGTTAATGGATATACAGTTTAACCATTTGCACACCCCTACTAGCAGACTCTTCATCAGAAGCATACATAAAATCACTATTTCATTCATCGATGCAGTCCTTTTATTTGTCATGACTGGACTTAATCAAGAGAGGAAAAATATCTTCAAAGAACTTAACATCTCTAGCTATGCTGACAATATCATCATGCATATCTAGAAGTTCAAATCCCTTTTTATTCAAAGTTTCTCCTAATTAAATGCATACTTTTGCCCTAGGATCAAATTTGCTCTTTCCCTTATCCAGAATAGTTTTGTAACGGAGGAAACCAAAAAGGCTTTAAAGTTTCATAGTCAAGTTGCTTTCTTTTGAAATAACTTTTCATAAGGTGTTTGAAAATCAAGAAATCTAGATGGGGGCCTATTTATGATCATGGTTGCATGAATAATGCATTCACCCCAAAACTTAATGTCAACACCTGAATGAAAATAATTGGCTCTTGCAATTTCTAGCAAATGTCTATGTTTTCTTTCTACAACTTCGTTCTGTTAGGGAGTATAAGGGCAGGTTGTTTGATGGACAATTCCAGCTTTAAGAAAAAAATCAATCCCTTCTCTACTTGTTCCAAGATCAAGAGCATTATCAGTCCTAACTGTTTTTACTTTCATACCAAACTGTCTATCAACATATGCAATAAAACCACTGAGAGCACTAAAAGCATCAGATTTATACTGTAACAACTGAGTCCAAGTTGAGCGGGTATAATCATCTACAATAGTAAGAACATATCTCTTGTTGTCATGAGTAAGGTTTCCAAAAGGGCCAGCCACAACTACATGATGTAATTGAAATAAAATGTGCTTTTTAATTATGTACAATTGACTTGGGTTTGACAGATCTAGATTTAAAACAAATGTCATAGGATAATTTTTCAGGAAGATGTTTTAGAGCAAGCTTCTGTATATTTTTCATCTTGCTAAGAGGAGCATGTCCTAGCTTCCTATGCCATCTCAACAAGATTCTATCTACTATAGGAACAATAGCAAAAAAATACACCTTTTTCTTTGCACTCTCTTTATTCTTAATGAAACTCGTAACCTCTTGTTATCATGAATGTAAAGTCCTTCAACAATCGTTCCTATCTCTTGCAACTGTTGGAGTTAGGGTCCTATATGAAACAAGAACTATGACTGAATACAACACTCATTTTGATTTGGTCAACAAGTTTATGCAAAAACAACAGATTGAATTGAAACATTGGCATATACAGAATGTCAGCAAGAAGAAATTATATCCAATACACACATCACCTTGTACTTTGCTATTTTGAAGACTATTAGCAGGAAGGGTTATGATATGTTCATTACTAAGTAATTTAACATTTGAAACCAATCATGATTACCAGTCAAATTCTCTGTGGCACCCGTATCCAAAATCCAAGAGTTTTTAAGAGATGTAATAAAGTCACGTTTCAGAGAAGTCAAACAATAAGAATTTATGGTTGGAATTTTGTTACCGGCAAACCCACAATATTCCTTCTTGTTGCTCTTCTCGTTGTTAGTAGCCTCATATAAGTATTGAACAGACCAATCAATTGATCTCGATTTAGGGATTCGAGGTTGATGTCCTCTGTCAACTCAACACTTTGAATGGTTTGACCTCCATCAACAATAGTTCTTGCCACACTTCTTCTGGTCCTATTAGCTGGTTTCCAGTTCTTTTGGCGACCGTGGAGAAGAAAGTAGGTTTTAGCTGTGTGCCCTCTCTTTCCCCAGGGGTCACAAGCCAGGTTAGATTTATTAGGGTTGCTTCTGTACGAATTCGATGCGACATGTGGCATAGAATTGAATGCCATTCCTCGTCAGATTTTCCACCATCAGAGATTCTTTGTTGCTTCTCATCTTGAACGATGAAAGCATAGACTAGATCAACGTTGGGTTTAGGAGCCTTACGAATAATGTTGCTTCTGGTTGCAGCGAAAAAAGGATTTAACCCCATCAAGAACTTCATTGTTCTTTCTTCTTCCAGCAACTGCTCATTTGAATGGTTCTTGTCGAGTCTTGTTGATCCCATAGGCTCTTCATCCATGAAGTAGTCAGTGACTGAATCATCTTGTTGGCGAAGCTTGGCTATCTCTTGAGAGATTGCAAAAGTTTGGATTCAATTAGGGCAATTGAATCGCGCCTCCAAGGCTCTTCATGCCTCTCTGGATGTGTTGGAGTAGACGACATTTCTTTCTATCTTCTTGCCGAGGCAGTTCATCAGCCAAGTGAAGATCATGTTATCACATTAGAGCTAATTTGTAGTCGTGGTGAATCTTCTACTGGTTTTTCAATCTGTCCTTCTAAGAAGGTGAATTTGTTTTTCGCTCTAAGAGCTGTGATAAAGCTTCTCTTCCACCCTTTGAATTCATCTCCGTCAAATTTCTAAGTCAGGTTGGCTGCTGGCTAATTGTTGTTACTCAAGAAAAGAGGGTCATTCGGCTGCAACCTTCCTTCCGATGACTTAGCTTGTTCTTTCAGATCTTGTATTTGTTGTTGCTTTTTTCCAGATTGATCTTTTTTGCCATTGAAGCTCAATATCGATTGGTGAAGAGCATCAAGCTCTGATACCATGAAGAAGTGGAACCGAGCAGCAAGAACTTGGAATAGAGATTAAAGAGACAAGAGAATACAGTTTAATTATGTACTGATGTGTTTTACTAATACATAGCTTAAACTTTTTACAAAAGAGAGAGCCAATTTTATATAGTGATAACTAATCAACAGACTAATGGATATTTAATAGAGAACTAACAATGTTAACTAACATAATATATTGTAACATCCTCTATGCAATCTGGTTCTGTTTTCAAAGAAGGATGAAGTGTTTTAGAATCAAACCGAGTTGCGGCCTTTGAAGGAACCGGGGGTTGCCTTTTACAATGATTCCCTAAAGCAATAGCTGGCGAGGTTTTGGTGACCCCCGCACAGCTAAAACCAAGTCACCAGCTGTTTTGTTATTGTTGGTTATTTAATTTTAGTGATATATAAAAGAATATTTATTTGTTAAATATTGGTTTCAACCAACGTCAAATAAATATAAATAAGAATATTTGTTATTCTTATATTCCTCTTTACTATTATATATTGAGAGATAGGGATTAGTTTCCTGATGAACGTGATAGAACTTTATGAGATACTTTCCCACAAAATACAGAGATAGAGTTGTGTTAGGGTTCTTAGGCTGTGGACAGTGAGGGGAGTGCTGCTGTGGCCTCCTCCACCTGGTAGACGTGAAGGATTCAACAGTTGCTGTCAAAGGAAGATGATCCGGTTGACAACGAGCAAAAGAACAATCCTTTTTATTCCGCCACGCTCAAGAGGTAGGTACCCTAATCTCTCTATAAACTCTAACAGTTATCCTTTAGAAATAGAATATTTTTTTGGGAGGATGGTTTGATGTGGTGGGCGATGGACTTGCAGCTTGGCTACTTTGCAAGTTATAGTTAGGTATAGTAGTCAGGTTTTGTGGATAATTGAACTTAGGGTGTTTTGGTTCAAGGAACAAAGATGTGAAAATGATCGATCGTGGCAGAAGAAAGAAGGGTTTTGATATCAGACACTTAACAATGACTGATGGGTTAAGAGTTTTCCTACTCTTGGAGGGTTGAAGGAGGACAATACGCTTAATCGATCTCTGGATAGAATGAAATTAGCTTGATGTAATTGGGCACAACAAAGTAATCTTACTATAATGATGTTTCCAATCATCAAAGTTAAGATCATGGTTAAACAACATAGTATAAGGATTGTATGGAGCAATAAGTTTGTCTTCCAATGGTTTTAAATTGTATGTAACAATTTCTTTTGGGACAATAGTTAAACTTTGGTGCTTATTGTGGAAGCTTGTTAATTGTAGGGTGTGAACTATATTTAGCTTCATTGTTGTGTGTGTGTTGGGGGGGGGGGGGTGTAAATAGCATTTGGCGTTGTCTTGGTCAGTTTCTAAGTATCATCTTTGTAAGTTGTTTATGAAATGAAAGTCAGGTGTTTTTCGAGAAAAAGTATGGATAAGAAAAATATCCCCAAACACAAAATTTAGGATATCCCAAATTCTTAGCTACAGCTGCATGTAGCTATGATAGCTACATCCTAGATAAATTTGTAATTTAAGAAAACTGGGAGGAAAATATAAGGATAAATTTTGTAATTTAGAAAGATGGGGGATAAAAATAGAAAAAAAAAGAAACGTGTATGAAAGCAACGGACGCGAATGTACTTGCATTTGTTTTTTTTTTTATTTTTTTTCCTTTATTATAAAAACTTTTAATTGTTGTAACTTTTAATATATAAGTCCAAAATGAAAAAAAATTATATCATTGTTCACCTAAATTCAAGCTCTTCAAACAAGACCAGTCATGGATATGTTTTGGCAACTTTTAAAAAAAATTATTTTTACATATATACGATGATATTTTAATGTGAGGATGTATGATATATATTTAATGTGAGAATGTACATGTTTAATGTGACATGTTACATTTTCAAATGTGAGAATGTACATGTTCTTTAATGAACATGTGTACATGTTTGTATGGTCATCTGTACATGTTTGTATGAATGTACAAGTTTTAATCTAAGGATGTATATATTTAATGATTCGTACAGGTTTATATGACTATCTATATGTTTTTAATGCGAGGATGTACATGTTTTTACGTGGGGATGTACATGTTTTAGTGAACATTTGTACAGATTTGTATGACCATATGTACAAGTTTTCTTTTACCTTTTGTGCACTATATATGTAAAAATAATTTTTTATAAAGTTGTTAAAATATATCCATTGACTGATCTTGTTTTGAAGAGCTTAAATTTAGGTGAACAATGATATAATTTTTTTCATTTTGGACTTATATATTAAAAGTTACAACAATTTAAAATTTTTGTGATTAAAAAAAAAACGGCAATGTAGCCTTGGCTGAAGTGTAGCCAAGACACGCCGTTAGGATATAGAGAAATAGGGGAGAGCGGATTAACTGCTAATCATGTATAAAATTATAGTATGGGGTGCCCTTACAGGAGGGGATATATAAAAAAAAGAGAAAGGAAAAATTTTAATTTTCGCACAAATCCTATCCTCGAGCTAATTATTATCGGTGGTAGAAGTGTTGATTCTCATCAAAATGACAGACTTAAAGAAGAATTTAATATCCAAGACAAACTTGAAGATGTACCAACTCTGATTCGATGTGGGCATTTTACATCTTTCAGTCCGAATCTTATGCACCATGGAAGCGAGGGTGGTTATTCGAACAAAATCTATGAGACTCTTTTGTTGAGTTAGTGGGACATCCAACTGAGACACTGGTACAGGTTGGATTAGTTGGTTCGATCTCCAATGATTACATATTATCGACCAAACCCTACAAAAGAAAAAAAAGATGACAATTAGCCTCTTGAGCACGCAATCAAAACCGACATTTTGTTAGCAAGTGCTAGACATAAAGATTAGAGCTTGTCAGTAGTCTTTAGTTGCCCTTATAGTGACGTAACAATAAACAAAGCTTTGAGGGTGATCTAAATTAATTTTCGAACAAAGAGAGTCCTAAGGAAAAGGGACGGAAGAGGGAACAAATCCTCATAAAGTGAAAGGGATGGACGATAGGGTAGCAATGAAGAAGCAAATATACACCATATTTTTTTTATCAGGGGGCTACATATGTAGCGATGTTTAACCAGATTTCTGGTTTAATAGTAATGGATTTCTCCTTGCCAAATTACAAGAGAACTATGTACCCTCGTCAAAACACTCCCAAAAGCATATAAATAGAAACAGGATAAAAAAACGCCGATCGATATACTACAATTGAAGTTCCTTCAGGTTCCTTAAATGAGCTTTCTGTAGTATGTGGCCCAGCAGATTTTAATTCTTCCTTTATCCTTTAAGCAGAAAAATCAATTCAATTTGTTCCTGGAAGTGCCCTCCTTCATTTCTTCTTTAAGGGAGCTCACTTTCCTGCCTAACTAATTCCTCTGAGATTGAGGGATGAGCAAGAAAGCTAGTACAAATGAGGACACGAATAGGAAAATTTTCGTAAAAATACCGATCTCATAAAAAAATTACATGCGGTGGTCTTTTTTAAAAAAATTACACGGATGTGCCAAACCAGTGTGAAGAAGCTGCCTTAGGGTCGGGACAGCTTGCCAAAAACCGCCCCGGGAGCAGGGCAGCTTCTGCATTTTTCTACTTGAAGCTGCCCTGGGTCTGGGGCGGCTTCAGGCAAAAATGTCGAAAGTTGCCTTGAAGCTAGGGCGGCTTCTGTGAATTTTCCCCCTCATCCAGAAAATCTCGACAGCCAATCAGAGCCGTCGATCGAGATTTTCTTCAGATTCTAGACTGATAAGGTTATCCGCCGATTTACACTGAAGCCGCCCTGGGGTTGGGGCGGTCTCCAGCAGGCGGAAAACTCTATAAACCCCCCCCCCCCCCCAATTTCCCCCCATTCTCCACAATTCTTCAACTCTCATTCTCCCAACTTCTACAATCTTCTAACCTCCGAATTTCATTAAGTAAGTTGCAATATTTAATTTTTTTTTTCATTTTTTGTATGGCTTATTTATGATTAATTATTATGTTTATTAAAGTACTGTTGTAAATGAGAGGAAAAGAAATCATAGATAGACTCAAGATAGGGAGACAACTGATATTCTCATTTCAATATGGGTATACAAGGCCTCTATTTATAGAGGGTTAGATACAAGGGGAAACCCTAATTACATAAAGATGTGAAGTCCACTATACATATATCTATTTATAACACTCCCCCTTGGATGAAACATCTTGTTATATGCTGCCTCGTTAAAAACCTCGCCTGGAAAAACCCTATGGGATAAAAACCTCGGGCAAAGGAAAAGAGTACAGTCTTATAATAGCTTTACATAGCTATGACAATCAATCATAGATATCCTCACTTGGAATTTACATACAATGAATCCATTTGATGATTTTCATCGATTACCTCGTTAAAACCTTACCTGGAAAAAACCCAATGGGAAAAACACCACGGTGAAGGAAAAAGAGTACAATCATCATCACTCCCCCTGATGAAAACATCACTTTATTACTTTGATTGTATGCATCCCCAATCTTTATTGGTCCAGCACCCAGTTACTTGGGAAGCACTTGGTTGAATACATTCATCACTTTTGCACTTTAGCATATTTTCTCTATATTAATATCGACGACTCTTTTATAAGTAGAACTTTTGGTGGTATGCATTTTCTAATCAGTATAGATGTCATCATCTATATCATTTGGGTATTAAGCCACAGATTCAATTAAACACACCCTCAACTAATCTCTTGGATGGTGGGGGTTATTCATATGTGTTTATTTATAGATACCATAACCCATTAATCATTCTGCCGCAATAGCATTAAAATTGGTACTTCATGATCATTGATTCAACGACCATCAGGAGACTCGTAAGGAGTTCCAACTATACTCTTACCCTGCTACTATAGCAACGTGAATTATCCAATAAATTGGACTCATCTTAGAGATACCTTTTCAATAGTTGTCACTAAGGTAGTAATTCCACAATCACCTTTATGATAAGATCTATTAACATGGTCACAGGGGCATTCCCTTCCAGAATTCACCTAACTCCTCCAGGAGCTAATCTCTTTCGAATCTTATATAAACACACTATCAAAGTGATCTACCTGTATAAGGTATAACCATACAAATTAATCATACTTATATCTTCAAAATAATCAACTACTGGGGATAAAGCCTTTTAAAAACGATAGCATGGCTTTTGAAAAATCTATATACACCAATACAGGTTGCATATTAACAGAATTTTAACACACTCTTTTCCATACGAATACTCGTTCGTTTCCAGCTGGATTCACATCATTATGTGGATATCAAGTTTGCAACATTCACAACTTGAGTGTGTTGAGGTTCTGCTTCTCATTTGCGTCTTTCAAGTACTTTTGACAAATCAATTCAATGTCCTCGTCGTCATTGTGACATGTAGCGCTATATACATTTGCATGCATATACATAAATATAATCAACGTTGATTTCTTATTGGCTCCATTATATTATTGACATGACATAATATCTCGAGATCTTTATTATCATCAGGTACCTGATTATCTTATATACCGGTAATTTGTCATGTCTGACGGCTTATCTAGAGCTATACCCTTTGTAGTATGACCATTTTAATTCTATGCTCCTTTTAAGGGCATTGTCATTGGAACCACATAGTCTACCATGCTTCATGTTAGACCACTTGTCCTTACGGGACATTATAATACAGGAGCATTAGACGTTGGCGCAAATTTTTCACTCAACATCAAGCAATTGGGTTGCCAACTTTTTGGAGATGAATAGTACTTTGAACTTAAAAGTTCTTACTGACGAGGATGACGCAATTATATATTTCATATCATATCATCTCACCTTCCAATTGCTTCTTTTCTCCCCCTGATGTTGGGAAAAATTACTCGCCTAAATGACAATCGAGTCATAAAGGTATCCCCAGCTGTTAGTTCAAGGTATTAAAATTTGAACTCAACATACAATCCCAACATCTTCAAGGAATTGATTGATCCACTGAAGCATAATATATAAATCTCTCAAACAAAACCTTGTGTGGGAGAATATTTAGCTTTTGACTCAAAGTCATTTATAAGAGTGAGAGTTCATCAACACTATTTGGCTTGATGCAAATCAATGTTGCTTCATGTAAATTACATGTCTCCAAATGCATATTGGGATTCTCAAACCAAAAGATCTTACAATTCATTACAGATCTTTGATCGATGGTTCTTCTTAACCATCAATTTATCCCAATGAACATGTAAAAGTTCATATTAAGGCATTAACATTTCACCATATTGTCCAATCTTATGGACTTTATTATTCAATCTTACAACCTTTAGCTTTAATGACCATTTGGTTGATGCATCAATTTAAACCAAATCTTAATAGTCCAAAAATGGTCAGGATATGGTCCCCATATCTCACAAGAATTCACGCGCATAAAAATCCAGGTTTACATATAATATCAACTGGTGATAGCCTTATAAAAGGTTTTTAAAAACAAGCAACAAATCATTTGCTAGAAAAATATAATTCTTCAGCAAGTGTCCGCATGTACAGTGGATATCAATTTGCATCATTATTGAACCGGAAAGGTCTAACCGGTCATGCAAAAAAAAAACATTGGAAAACTTGTTGTTTTCTTTATCTTATATCCAAGTTCTCCATTGTACTAACACACATGTGATACAAATCAAAGGAGAAAACAAGCAACTACAATCACGACTTATGTCATTTCTAGAATATACATTGATATTCTCTTATTTGTAGCCTTAACGTGATATCTACATCAGGTATATCAGTACCACTTTTTGAGAGAACTTGTTATATATAAAGCTTTCTCAGTACAAAAATTCTCAATGTGGTATTATACATCGTCTTATAGAACTTATTGACCCTTATCTTATGATTTTTCAATAGAAAAGCATTCTCATACATGAGACCAATGCCTTGTCATCAGGACACATGCTTATGGGTAAACTATAATCCTTTGGAAAGGGTAGCGAGCTACAACTGCACTACATTCCAAACAAGTTTAATTCTTGACTCCATCAAGAAATATTATTTATAGTTGTATTGTTTTTAAACATGTTTCTCTAAACATATGCCTTCCCGGACATATGTCTTTCATGACCCCTTTTAGGGTGTACAGTTCTTATCTCATTCAGAACATACGCCTTCCCGGACATATGTCTTTCATGACCCCTTTTAGAGTATACAAATTCTTTCTAAATGGATAAATCTCATAAATATAAACGAATATACATATATATTATAACACAAAGAACAATAAAATAATATTTAGAAATTAAAATTTGTCATCCTCAACATAACTTCTCATTACAAAAAAAAAACCTGCATAGTTTCAATTTTGAGCTAGCTTTGAAATAAGTCGAGTTATGTTCACAAAGACCTTGAAAGTCTTGCAATCATAATAACACCCAACCATGATAATTATTATGTTTTCCGTGATGTCAATAACTGTTCATCATCTCTCACAATCTGGTCATGACTTTTGACTATTCATGAAAACATGGAATAAAAATGATCCGACAAGAACCATTCTATAGTTGTCATGCCAATTGTTTTCTTTAATAGATGAACAATATTTGGGTGATTCGCCAAAGTCACTCATTTTGTGATTTAGTACTATCTCAAAGGAGATGAACTTATGATTCATTGAGAATCATTTGTAAAGTCACATTCAAATCGAATTATTTATATGCCATCATATATAAATATCATCATAGAGGTCAAACTTGACATATGAATATTCATCATCATGGTATATCACTTACGTAGTTTTCCAAGAACTACTTAAAACGATTTTCACAAATTCCTCCTGGTGCAATACCATCATTGATTTTTCTCGAATCGTCAAATAACGTTCATCTTATACATAAAAATAGATACTTCGAATGAATTCACCAGGTGTTATACCATCTTTTAGATCAATGATGTGATCAATATATTTATTTTTCAAAATACTGTCAATTTTCTAGCTCAATGCTAATAACATATCATATTAAGTTCAGAAGTTTCCGGCACAATGCCAATTTCTTTGCTCATACTGTATAAAAGTAATTAAAAAAATATGGCTCCGCTCTTTATTATATTGATCATATTAACACTTTCAAGTGTGATGCCTTTTAATAACATATGCAACTAAACTTTTAGGCATAATGCCCTTTTTAGCGTACATATTGATATCAAAATTTCGGGCGCGATGCCCTTCTTAGTATATTGATGTCAAAATTTCAGGCGTGATGCCCTTCTTAGTGATTTCCAAGGCAGTAAGCTCAAGTTTGGCAATATTGGACATTGTTTATGATATATCAAAATCAAAGACTTTCAGGCGCAATGCCATTATTTCTTCAAATAATATTAAAATTAATTTTATACATTATAAATAGAAATCATAAAATAATGAAATATATTATATATCACAACAAAATAAACCATATAACACATAATAAAAGTAGTGCAATAAATAAAATCTGGCACAATGCCTCACGTGATATCTATATCTGGCATAGTACCTTAAATGAAAATTTATATCTGGCACGATGCCTCACGTGATTATTATACCTGGCACGATGCCTCACATTATACTACAAATAAATAAACACAAAAATTGGATGAATTAAACAACACAGAATAAAAATTAACAGTATTGAATTCTGGCACGATGCTTCACGGGAGTATTTTTCCTGGCACGATGCCTAACGTGATTATTTTTTCTTGCATGATGCCTAACGTGATTTTTTTGGCACGATGACTCACGTTATAGTTCACAAATAAATAAAAACCAGACTGAATAAATTAAACAACGTAAAATAAAAATTAACAGTAAACAAGATCTGGCACGATGTCTCACTTGATATTGAATTCTGGCACGATGCCTCAGGTGATATTGAATTCTGGCACGATGCCTCACGTAATACTTAATAAATAAATAAAATGAATCTGGATAAGTTAAACAACGCGGAATAAAAATTAACAGTAAACAAGATGATCTGGAATGATGCCTCGCGTGATATTGAATTCTGGCACGATGCCTCACGCGATATCAATTCATGGCACAATGCATCACGTGATTATTTTTGCTGCACGATGCCTCACGTGATATTAATTTTAGAGTAATGCCTCATGTGATATTAATTTGACATAATGATAAAATCAATCATTATTGAAAACAATTATATAGATTTAGCCGAATACCATCGTATCGCCTGATAGGTGGTTTGCAACCCTTCCTTTCTTCAATTCACCTACCTCAAAAAATACAGCCAGATGCAGCCAAAAACTGGCTCAATGAGGAGATCTTATACGATATACACTTTAACGTGGTTGGACGATTCACGCTTTCTTGAAGATGACATTTACATCTTTTTTTTCATCGATTTAACATCAGTAGGATAACCGGCGATCTGGTTGTAGCCCTCGACGAATGAATTCTTCCGGCTTGAATACCCCTGGTTTTTGTCGTTCACCCAGAATATTATAACGTTATGGACTTCTGTTAACTGCTCCACTGCCCCATACTAACCCTGAATATTTTATCGCCGATGTTAAAATGATTGAAGGAAGATGAATGATCAAATCATCATCACCAGCGCATGCGAACACTATGATTGCTCACTTCGTGTGCCGATGTTGGAAGAAAACTGGATGCGGATAATGGGAGAGATACAGGGGCTTGATGGATCGGAACGATAGCGGCAACAAGTAGAATGTTAAGATTTTTAGAGCGTGCTGATAACATGTTGTAAATGAGAGGAAAAGAAATCATAGATAGACTCAAGATAGGGAGTCAACTGATATTCTCATTTCAATATGGGTATACAAGGCCTCTATTTATAGAGGGTTAGATACAAGGGGAAACCCTAATTACATAAAGATGTGAAGTCCACTATAAATATATCTATTTATAACAAGTACATATTTTTTGTGTTTTTTATTTGTTTGTCAAATTCTAATTACTTTTTCTATCTTCTAATTACTTCTTCTATCTTCTAATTACTTATTCTATCTTCTATTAGTTCTTATAATATTTTTTTATCCTATTAGTATTCGTCCCAACATATGTTAATGTTATTATTTTTTTTATGCAATTTTTTTACAAAATCACCAAAATTGGTGATTTTATGCACTAATTAATAATGTTATTGTTATTATTCTGTTATGTAATTTTTTTACATTTATAATCCTCACTTATATAATTAAAATTCGTAATTAATTTAACCATCTAATTTATGAGTTACAAAATCATCAATTTTGGTGATTTTATGCAATAATTAATTATGTTAATGTTATTATTTTGTTATGGATTTTTTTACATTTATAATGCTCACTTATATAATTTAAATTCGTAATTAATTTAACCATTTAATTTATGAGTTACAAAATCACCAATTTTGGTGATTTTATGCCTTAATTGTAACACCCCTACCGCTAATCCTGTACTTACCGTCCAATCATCCCAATAATCAAAGTTGCTCGCAGCAGAAATACTACTGCTACAGCGGGTGATACAACGCCGCTAACCTGCCATACGGCTAGCTAGGCTTACACTACTTACAGTGACGGTCTGATGACTAAGTATACCGAGCTACTACATTACTTACCAAATACCGAATATCAAATACTTGCATTAATGGATTACCGAGTATCAAGCATAGTTAATTACATTCCCTTTTTCCAAGTCTACCAAAAATAATGAGTTTACAAAAGCTACTCATCTATACCCAATCCCAATACTTTCATTATCCAAAAAGGTGTACCCCATGGTACACCGGCTAATCAAAAAGGCTCCTAGCCGTGTACAACTTAGTACACCATTCAAGTCTATTAATTACATCAAAAGAAATCTTCATGATCACAACCAAGTCTTCACCCTTCTCGTGCACCTGAAAATATTAAAAACGGTGCCCCAAGGGGCTCAGCAAAAAGCTGCATATAAACTTCGCATATACCGAGTGCTAACAAGGGCACGCCGACTATTTAAGGTCGAATAAACATGCGGTTCATTAATTTCATACATACATGCTTTGCATACAACATACAATCATATACAATACCTTACACAATCCAAGACAGTAGTACAATAGCACACACCATACTTACCTTCACAAGGGTTAGCCAAATTACGCATCCGGGCTAATCGGAATGCTTTTACTCTTTTACTCATTACACATTACTTACTCTTACTTTACTTACTTACTTTTCCTTACTTGTTTACTCATTCTTACTTACTTACTCTTACTCATGTTAAGTCGGTATGACCTCCGGCCCGGGGACTATACCGTCCCACCACCGGGATTTACTTGACTCACCAATCCAGGATGCTACCCTTTTAAGAGGTTTGGGCCGTGGACCAGTTTAAGAGCCAGGAATCGGATCCTACCTCTTGTGTCTCCTCATCCTCACGCGTGGCCGAAACTATATCGGACTTCTACTCATTCCAATTTAATTACCAATTTATTAAGTTAGATTGGTTAGCTTGTTAGGAATCAGTTAGAAGTCCAATCGCAATCACCTTCGGTCACAGTACAATACATCATGCATACACACACTCATATTCATCCAAACATTTCATGAATTATACAAACTATGATTTAAAGAGAATATTCAACAAGATACAACACTACATATTCACAAGTAAGCATAATAACTCTGATTCGTGCATTTATCTTATTTGGTGATCAATTAGCACACAACACACAAATTAGAGTAACCAAGGTAGCATACGGGGCATGAGAAGTTCATACCGTTCACTGTTGTACTTGTATCCCAATTTTCGTTCGGTGTTCTCAATCCAAGTCCTATGACATGCATACAATCGAGTGATTAATCTAACTATCATGAACTAAACCCGATTACTCTTACGTTTTCTAACCCATACTTACTACATCTTTACAATTCTTATACTTACATAGGGTTTACTTACTCTTTATTAGTTTTAAAACTTGTTTATACTCTTAATGACCTTTAAACATCCTTAATTAAGTCCTAATTATCTTATACTATCATTACCATTCACTTCCTTACCTTAATACCCATTTAATACACTTAATTTTACAATTTTTGGTTGGTCCGGGACCTTGTCCGGGTCTTAAGTCCCGGACCAACACATGGTCATACTCTCGGCAGGTTTTAATTGCATGGTCCGGGTCCTCATACTGGACTTGAGTCCCGGACCAGAGGCAATTCAAACTCTCGCATGATTTTTAATATTGGTCCGGGTCCTCTTACAAGAGGTAAGTCCCGGACCTGAATTCTTGCTAACTCTCGTATAGTTTAATAGGGGTGGTCCGGGTCCTTGCACTGGACTTAAGTCCCGGACCACCCCTTTCTCTAACTCTCGGATACAAATTGCAGCATGGTCCGGGTCCTTGGCCATGGACTAAGTCTCGGACCAGCCTCTGTACATAGCAGTTTTTAACATTTTCTTAATCTGTTTAAAAACCAAACTTTGCCTAATTAATCCCCCATTGTTCCTACACTTAACCCCACATATTTTAGCACCTAATTAGCCTCCTAAACATGTTTAATTCCTTTACTAACCTATTACACCTTTTATACTAATTCACTCACATATTTTCTATGTTCTCATTTCAGCACATTTCCTTCCTTTAGTTGCGTTATGCTACAAATTTTAACTCTCACTTCCTCCATCTATTGCTCCCTCTTATGATGTCATTTCCAAGGCTTGTAATACATTAGACATCTATCCTAAACTACCCACTAAACAGCTCATATTAAAATCTGTTACAAGGACATACTTTTACCTAGTTTTCTAGTTTTTAAGTGTTCTAGTTCTAAGTAAATTTTGACATAACCTCCCCTAAAATCTCTACATTCTCACCACATCATTTACTCACATTTTGTTACCCAATTCACCTGTTTTCAACTGTAACAGCCCAGTCTTAACCCACATGTGAGATATTGTCCGCTTTGGACCGCAGCCCGCACGGATTTGTTCCTGGGTACCATCCCAAAACGCGTCTCACAAGGGGAGAGTATCCCCACACCTATAAGGCATGGTTCGTGCTCTCTCCCGATTGATGTGGGAGGTGACCCCTACACTGGGTATCACACTCTATCCCCCTTGGGAGCCCAGCGTCCCCGCTGGCACACCGACCTGGGCCTGACTCAGATACCATCTATCAGCCAGTCTTAACCCACATGTGAGATATTGTCCGCTTTGGACCGCACCCGCACGGATTTGTTCCTGGGTACCATCCCAAAATGCGTCTCACAAGGGGAGAGTATCCCCACACCTATAAGGCATGGTTCGTGCTCTCTCCCAATCGATGTGGGAGGTGACCCCTACATTGGGTATCACATCAACAATCATAAATATACAAAGCTCCCACACATAAATACTAAACATTAAGCACTCATAAAATTCCTGCACACAACATGTAACTCCCATCTAGGTTTTGACAGTTTTTAAATTCTTTTAAGCTTCCCAAAACAGTTTAGTTCTTCTTCCTCATTACACTACTACTCATTACCCTTTTCAATATACATTCAAAAGCTACTAAAATCTGTTACATAAAATATTTACAAGACCACACAAGTGAGTATAATTACCTTGTTCCTCTTCTAGTTTTTTCTTCTCTTCTTCCATCTTTCGTTCTCCTTTCTTTCTTTTTCCTTCCCACCGGTTGTAATTCAAATTCTCTAACACTACAACCCATACATACACACCACCATTTCAATACCAAAAACTAACCCTTAGATTATATTAATGCTTTGAGGTAAATTTCTAGGGGTTAGGAATTCATTACCTTGCAAAGGAGTAGGTGAAGCTTAGAGTAGCACAAGGGCAATATCTCTACTCCTCCAACAAATGCCAAAATCGGCTGGAACAACAAGGATAGGAGCTCAACACTTAGAAATCTCTATTTTGCAAATATGAGTGAGAAAAGGTAATGTTTTTAGATTTCTTTTTACCTTAAATCAAAGAGGTGAAGAAGGGCCTTCTAATGGTGGTCTTGGAGCTCCAAAGCAAGAATACCCATGGAGATGAAAATGTTGGTTTTTGAATTTTGAAAGGAGGAATATGTTCTCCTTGATGAGAGGATTCCAATGGTATAATTTTTATAATTTTTGGTGGAGGTTCAAGGGGTTAACAAGAGGAGAGAAGTTGAGGTTTTTGTGAGTTCTTCATTTTCTCCATTGATGTCGCCCAAGAAGAAGAAGAAAATAGAGAGGAGGGAGTGGGGGTTCTGTACGTGAGTGAAGGAATGTGAGGGTAGGAGAGAAAGTGAGGTAGAGTAGTAAAGTAATGTTACTTTTTTGCTTTTTAATGTATTTGTCTTTTGTAAATGAAAAGAGAATTAAGAGAGTGTGTGAGAGAGGGGGGCACAAATCGGTTGACACAGCACACACACACACACCTTACATTTTTATTTTAATAGTGGACACACTAGTTTGGGTTATTTATGTGTTTACCCCACAACTTCCCGTTTTTGACAGTTTTTACTATTTTCTCGTTTTATTGGTTTTATTGGTTCTAGATCTTTACCAATATTTATTAGTGACTATTTAGTTGACCAAAATTGTTACGAGTCTATTTGACCCGCTTAAAGTCACATTTTCCCGGTTACCTCGAAAAACGCGCTTTAAGGTTCGTTAGTGTTTTTAATCCATTTTAAGGATTTGTTTCCTTCGAGATTTGTTCCCTCATGATTATTTAGACTTAATTAAGCTTCTAAAATACTTATTAGCCTAATTAACCACTATTTTTAATTAGTGGGTATTTCAGTCTACCCCTCTTAAGAAACTTTGCCCTCAAAGTTGCTCAAGGTTAATAGTTTAAATAGTTTTACTCATTAGGCAAACCAATTGCCATAATGTGTCTTACTACCACCTATGAGGTGTTTACTTCTTCCACATTGCAAGCATACACAAATCAAGCATCATACGAATTCACATACATAATGTATCATTTTCAATTCATACCATTCCACAATACACCATTGCAATCCACAATACACATTACACCAATACATTACACATTGCACATACACATCCATACATTCACATTACACATACACACCAATTACACTCCGCACTACATGTGCCATTAAAACATACTACAATACACACACTCTAATGCAATGCTAACCCGAAGCAATGCAAAAGCAAAAAGGCTCTACCCCCCTTAAAAGGGGTACGCCCCGTACCCGTATCCACTAAATACTAGTCTATCTAGTCTATGAATAACTGTGGGTACTTCGCCTTCATGGCATATTCCAACTCTCATGTCGCTTCTTCAACATCATGGTTTGACCATAGGACCTTCACCATTCGAATAGAATTATGGCGAGTGTCTCTAGTCTTCCTATCCAGGATTCTCACTGGGGTCTCAACGTATCTCATGGTCGGCTCAATGGATAGTCTCTCGGGCTCTAGGACATGAGAAGGATCAGCAATGTACTTCTTGAGTTGTGACACATGAAAGACATCATGGACACGCCCCAAGTCCTCAGGTAATGCTAACTTGCAGGCTACAGCTCCAACTCTTTCGGTGATAGTGTACGACCCTACATACTTTGGGCTCAGCTTGCCCTTCTGGCCAAATTGGAAGACACCCTTCATAGGTGAAACACGCAAGAACACTTGGTCGCCCACGGTGAACTCAAGGTCGTGTCGTCGCACATCCGCATAGGATTTCTGTCTATCTTGGGCTGCTTTCATATTGGCTCGGATGTGTTGAACTTCAGCTTGCACTTGCTCCAGATACTCCGGTCCTATGATGACCGCTTCACTTGACTCATCCCAACACAAGGGTGTACGGCAAGGTCTACCGTATAAAGCTTGGAAAGGCGACATCTTAATCGAGGCATGATATCTATTATTATACGAAAACTCAATAAGATGAAGCTTATCTAACCAACTCCCCTAGAAGTCTAAGGCACATGCTCTCAGCATGTCCTCCAGTGTCTGGATGGTCCTTTCTGTCTGACCGTCGGTTTGAGGATGGAAGGCGGTACTTAACTTCAATTCTGTACCCAACGCTTCCCGTGTAGCTCTTCAGTATCTCGAAAGAAATCTGGTGTCGCGGTCAGATACTATGGTTTTCGGGACTCCGTGATGTCTGATAATCTCTTTGTCGAATAGCTCTACGAGCTTCACTACCTTCCAGGTGTCCTTCATCGGTATGAATCTAAACCTTGGTGAGGCGATCGACTACAACCCAGATCATGTTGAGTCCTCCCCTGGCAGGTGGGAGTCCTACAACAAAATCCATGGAGATATCGTGAAACTTCCACTCCGGAACTGGCATCGATTGTACCATTCCGCCCGGTCTACGATGTTCAAACTTTACTTTCTGGCATGTTAAGCATCTCAATACATACTCTGTCACATCTGATTTCATTCCTGACCACCAGAAGTACCTCTTCATGTCTTTGTACATCTTGGAGGCTCCTGGATGGACTGACAATATAGAACTGTGTGACTCCCGCAGGATGCGATCCTTTAGCTTAGAATTGCTTTGGGAACGCATAACCTGCCATTCATCCGAATCAGACCATCTTCATGCAACTTAAAATCATATTGCTTCTTCTCAAATGTACCATCTGTGATCTTCTGTCTGATTTTGGTCAGGTAAGGGTCGCACAACTGAGCGTCTCGCACCTCGTCAACCAAGCTAGAAGAAGCGAGTAGCGAATGGAGCGAGTGTGCTCGACGTCTCAGGGCGTCGGCTACCATATTTGCCTTCCCTTCCTTATACTGTAGGTCGATGTCATAGTCTGAAAGAAACTCCATCCACATTCTCTGTCTCAAGTTCAATTCTTTCTACGTGAATACATACTGTAAGCTCTTATGGTCGGAGTAGATGGTGATGCTTACCCCATAAAGATAGTGTCGCCATATCTTCAAGGCGAAGACAATGGCTCCTAACTCTAAGTCGTGTGTCGGGTAATTCTCCTCATGCTTTTTCAGCTGGCGGGAGGCATAAGCTACAACCTTGCCATGCTGCATGAGTATGCATCCCATTCCCTTGCCTGATGCATCACAATATACCTCAAATCCCTCTGTGCCCTCTGGAAGAGTAAGGATGGGCGCTGAGGTCAATGAGTCTTTTAGGCTCTGAAATGATACTTCGCATTCGTCTGTCCATACAAACGGTGCATCTTTCTTCATCAGTGTAGTCATGGGCGTAGCGACTTTCGAGAAGTCCTTTACGAATCTCCGGTAGTAACCGGCTAGACCAAGAAAGCTCCGAATGTCAGTAACAATCTTAGGTCTAGGCCATGATCGTACAACTTCAATCTTAGAAGGGTCAACTCAGATACCTGGGCTCGAGATGACATGACCGAGGAATGATACTTGATCTAGCCAGAACTCGCACTTGGAGAACTTCGCATACAGCTGGTTCTCGCGCAGTGTCTCAAGCACTTTCCTCAAATGAAATTCATGCTCTTCTGCTGATTTGGAGTATACAAGGATGTCGTCGATGAAGACAACAACTGAAGTGTCCAACTGCTCACTGAATAGTCGATTCATGAGATCCATGAATTTTGCTAGTGCGTTTGACAAACCAAATGGCATGACAATGAATTCGTAGTGGCCATATCTGGTACGGAATACCGGTTTCTCTATGTCTTGCTTTCTGATAGCAATCTGATGATACCCAGAACGGAGGTCGATCTTGGAGAAGACTGAGGCTCCTTTCAGTTGGTCGAATAGGTCGTTGATGCGTGGCAATGGGTATTTATTCTTGACTGTGACCGCATTCAACTCGCGGCAGTCAATACAAAGTTGGAGGCTACCGTCCTTCTTCTTCACGAAGAGGACCGGTGCTCCTCAGGGTGATACGCTCGGGCGTATGAACCCTTTGTCGAGAAGATCGCGCAATTGCTCTTTCAACTCTGTCATTTCAGCAGGTGCCATGCGGTACGGTGCCCTAGCAATGGGACCGGTACCTGGCAAGAGGTCAATCTCAAACTCTACCGCTCTCTGAGGTGGCATGCCGGGTAGCTCCTTAAGGAATACATCAGGAAAATCAGATACAACTGGTACATCGTCATTGAACTAAGGATCTCTCTCCGGGTCTTGTACATAACACAAATACACTTCTTTGCCCTTTTTGAGCTCCCGGTACATGGCCATAGCGGAGATGACTGTGGTCGAAGGCTCTCTCGGTCTCTAGCGATAAGATACAGTAACCCCAGAAGGACTCTTGAGTAGCAATCGATGCTCGGCGCAGAGGATTCTACCCTTGTGCCGCTCCAATCAATTCATTCCGATTATCAAGTCGAATCCGAATCCATTAAACTCGATGAAGGAGATGGGAAACGCTTCGCCTTTGTTTTGGATCGTGGCTGATCTGTAGTATTTGGTACACTGTACTCGCTCCTTCGATGGGAGAGTAACCAAGAAATTAGGCAGCTCATCCGCATCTAGCTTCAACCTCTTCACAAAAGATGGTGATATAAAGGTGTGAGAGGCGCCGGAGTCGAATAACACTGTGGCATCAATGCCGTTCACTGGGAAGGTTCCCGTTAAGATAGTGCCGCTTTTGCCGGCTTGTGCTTTAGTGAGGATGCTCAGGTTACCTTCGGTTCCGAGTCCACAACCTATTGAAGTCACAATTTCATAAGTATTGATGGTGGACACAAGTGGAATTTAAATCAACATTGCTCTTTATTGATAAACCAACCATCATACATACCGTGTCTCTAATACACGTTACTAATACAATACATGATACTATGAATTTAATACTTCCTAAAGGTAAGGTACAGGCGTCCTGGTTTCATGTGTGTGGCATTGATTATTGTCGGTGGTGCCGTATTCAACTTGATCTTGTTGATCCCGTGATACAGCGTCCTAGAGTTTCCACCCATGATTAGGACATCTCCTGATCTCAATACCAATTTCTGTGCAAGGTCCACACGCTTCTGCTCGCTATACATAAATACGGCGTCATCACCAATGGACCAAGACACTACGAGCACTCCTCGTTCA
Organism: Limonium bicolor; assembly: GCA_023374045.1. Taxonomy (NCBI): domain Eukaryota; kingdom Viridiplantae; phylum Streptophyta; class Magnoliopsida; order Caryophyllales; family Plumbaginaceae; genus Limonium; species Limonium bicolor. The sequence goes on along the minus strand of CM041776.1, from coordinate 318,214,251 downwards.
AGAGATTCCGCTGTCTCGTCCTTGTCTTGGTGTAACCCAAGTCGTCCTTCTTTCTCATAGAAGTTGACGATACAGAGGTCCACTTCAAGTGCGGGGATCGGATCATATTCACATTGTTGTGCAAGTTCTACTGCTTGTGTGACAAGTGTCTGAAATTATGGAGGTATTGTCTATGGCGTCGCTCCATCTTGTATTCGTGTCTCCTGGTATGTCTTGGTATAAGGATTCCAATCCTTTCCCAAGCACATCATCTTCAGCTTCATCTTCGCTCCACCGGGGAATTCGGGTGTATAAAATCCTCCTTGACCCGTTCCTAGTTCGTTGCATCGTCGGATGATTGAGATTTGTCCTTTGGGTGTCAGGTATCCCTTTAATAAAATCTTACCTGGTCGGATGACCTGACACTGCTCGCTGGAGTAGTGGTATGTGGTGATGTCGGTCTCTTCTTGATTCGGGTTTACCGGTATCGGATAGCAGATACTAAAACTTCCTATGGTTGTAAATTTCATCTACGGTGAGTACTAGTCTCAACTACTTCATTTCATGCTTAATACATACTTCAATTCATTTACCCATGCATTCACTCAAGCAATTACTCCAATACTTGGACATACTTCACATGATTCAAAGTTTAGATTAATTACCTAGGCCGGACTTAGAACCGGACCCGTCACGGTCAATCACATGCAAGACAGGCTGCCTCTAGGGTGCGCCCCTCTGAGGACCTCGGGATCCCTATCCCTGTGGTGCCTGCTGGGCTGGTGCATCGCCAGATGCAACCTCCTTGCCTTCTCTCTGCTTGTAGTTCTGAAAGTTTCCTCTTGGCTTGGCATTTTCTGGGCACATATTTGCTCTATGTCCCGGTTTTTGGCAGTTGTAGCACTTGATTTCTCTCCCATAGCAATCCTTGCCGGGATGGTCTTGGTTGCACTTTCTGCACACGTAGGTGCGGCCGCCGGAATAGTTCTTGGTGAAACCGGAGCCAGAACCTAAGGTTTAGAGAGTTAGCACATTTGTGCGGAGATACTAGGAATGATACTTATGCAAATACGAGTTTAGATTAGAAGTTTACCCTTAGGTGGGTGTGATCTCAGCGGCTTCGCAGCCACCGGCGCAGATGAACCAAGCTGAAGAATCTCAACCGGGTTGCCCTTATCAGTATGGGCACTGCTCTCACTTGGGAATTTCTTTTGGGATTGCTGAAAGAAATTCCCCTTCTTCTTTTTCCAGCTCTTGCCTTGGTTCTGCTCCTCGGCACTAGTGTTCTTGTTATTGGCCTTGCGCTTAAGCGCGGTTTCTTCATCCCTTAATTGGCAAGTGATCTCAACGCGAGATGCCGTGTGATAACACTCCTGAAGTTTTAGGTATTAGCCGGGATTCTTAATTAAGAAGACAAAGGTAGAGTATTTAAGGAATTACAATAGTACTAAGGGTTCAACCAACATTTACCTGAAGGGAGGTAAACCTGGTGTAGCCCATGCCGTACCGAAGGCGATGTCTCAGACCGCCATAGAAGCGATCGACCAACACCTGGCCGGTGTACCCAAGGTCGGGTAGAAGACGTAGAAGAGAGGTGAAGGTGCGGTAGTACTCGTCGACAAACATCTTCTCTGTCATTTTCAAAGCATCCAGCTCAAGTCTTTTCTTGGTTTTGACATGTTCCGGATAGTATTTGGATCGGAGGAGGGATGTGAAGGATTCCCAGTCAAAGGTGGGGTCATCAACATGCTCATGCTTGATTAGCTTCCACCAATCCATGGCTGCATCCTTTAGATAGTAAGCCGCTACTCTAACTCGAACTCCAGCAGGAGCTTCGAGGGTCTCAAACGCCGTCTCCATCTCGGAGATGTAGGCCTCTAGCTTAGCCGGGTCACTCTCGCCTCTAAAGTAGGGAGGTCGAAGTTCCGCTACAGCTTTTACCCAGTTTGCTTCTCTGGGTGGAGGGGCGGGATTGGTCCCGTTTGAGTCTGTTGGTTTTGTTGGGTTTGCTGCATAGCAGTGATTACTTGGGGTAGCATCTGCGCTACCGTGGCGGCGACGATCTCAGCTATCGTCTGCGCGCCCGGTCCGTCATTGGCCCCTCGGCGACCTGGACCTCTTCCTGACATCTGAATATTTAAATCCACATTAGGCTTCATAACATGTGACCTATGGGTCTTGAAATTTAAGCAAGGTATCGTTCATAAGAACGTCAAGGGTATCCGTTGTTAACAACGGTAGTTCCTAGTTAGGTTTCTAAGGATCCGTCTTAAAACGGTTGAAATCCTAGCTCGATAATCCCACTTTTTGTAACACCCCTACCGCTAATCCTGTACTTACCGTCCAATTATCCCAATAATCAAAGTTGCTCGCAGCGGAAATACTACTACTACGGCGGGTGACACAACGCCGCTAACCGCCCATACGGCTAGCTAGGCTTACACTACTTACAGTGACGGTCTGATGACTAAGTATACCGAGCTACTACATTACTTACCAAATACCGAATATCAAATACTTGCATTAATGGATTACCGAGTATCAAGCATAGTTAATTACATTCCCTTTTTCCAAGTCTACCAAAAATAATGAGTTTACAAAAGCTACTCATCTATACCCAATCCCAATACTTTCATTATCCAAAAAGGTGTACCCCATGGTACACCGGCTAATAAAAAAAGCTCCTAGCCGTGTACAACTTAGTACACCATTCAAGTCTATTAATTATATCAAAAGAAATCGTCATGATCACAACCAAGTCTTCACCCTTCTCGTGCACCTGAAAATATTAAAAACGGTGCCCCAAGGGGCTCAGCAAAAAGCTGCATATAAACTTCGCATATACCGAGTGCTAACAAGGGCACGCCGACTATTTAAGGTCGAATAAACATGCGGTTCATTAATTTCATACATACATGTTTTGCATACAACATACAATCATATACAATATCTCACATGTGGGTTAAGACTGGGTTGGTACATTAATTAATTATGTTAATGTTATTATAATTTTATGCAATTTTTTTTACATTTATAATGCTCACTAACAATTTTTAAATTCGTAATTAAATTGGGCATTTAATTTATGAGTTACAAAATCACCAATTTTGGTGAATTTATGTCTTAATTAATTATGTTAATGTTATTATAATGTTATGCAATTTTTTTACATTTATAATGCTCACTAACAATATTTAAATTCGTAATTAAATTGTCCATTTAATTTTTGAGTTACAAAATCACCAATTTTGGTGGTTTTATGCCTTAATTAATTATGTCAATGTTATTATAATATTATGCTTTCTTTTTTTACATTTATAATGCTCACTAACAATATTTAAATTCGTAATTAAATTATCCATTTAATTTATGAGTTACAAAATCATCAATTTTGGTGGTTTTATGCCTTAATTAATTATGTCAATGTTATTCTAATGTTATGCTTTCTTTTTTTACATTTATAACGCTCACTAACAATTTTTAAATTCGTAATTAAATTGGCCATTTAATTTATGAGTTACAAAATCACCAATTTTGGTGATTTTATGCCTTAATTAATTATGTTAATGTTATTGTAATGTTATGCTTTCTTTTTTTACATTTATAATTCTCACTAACAATTTTTAAATTCGTAATTAAATTGGCCATTTAATTTATGAGTTACAAAATCACCAATTTTGGTGATTTTATGCCTTAATTAATTTTGGTTATGTTATTATAGTGTTATGCAATTTTTTTTTACATTTATAATGAAGTGTGTTTTATGTTGAGTGTATAATATAAATGTGCCCTTTTATTTTAAGAATTACGTACAATCTATACAATGTTTGGGTTACATCGGTTATAGCAAAGACACAAGTCGAAAGTATGGGTGTTTGACTGTCGTTTTACAATTTTTTGTTTGTTTCGAAGGCATTGTTTAATTAACAAACATCTTCACTAAAAATTGGAAAAAACGCTAGCTCAAGTGACCAACCCAGTGAAGTCGTCTTGGCCCCGTAAGAAGTTATAATGGCTGCAAATGCATCATAGGACTTTAATATCAGTACAAAACTGGTTAATAACACAAAATATGACATTACCCGAAAAGTTCAAAACCGAGAAAACGTTAATTTACTCTGGTGCCATTTATATGAACTCACGTGGGTCCCATGTGGTCCTAAAACTCCAGAGATATGACTTAGTTACAAAGTATAACTGTTCAACTATCGTCGTACAAAATTCAGTCAAGTTCTGGAACCGTTAAAGCATCGCACGAATGATTCAAAAGTTGAGAAAAAAAAAATTCCTGGACTACAATGCACGGAAGCTGCCCTAGCTTCATGGCACCCCAGACCCAGGACAGCTTCAAGCAGAAAAATGCAGAAGCTGCCCTGCTCGTGGGGCGGTTTTTGGCAAGCTGCCCCGACCCAGGGCAGCTTCTTCACTCTGGTTTGGCACATCCGCGTAATTTTTTTCAAAAAAGACCATCACATGTGATTTTTTTATGAGATCAGTATTTTTTACGAAAATTTTCCCACTATACAGTCGGATTCACAAGTGTGAATCCACCATTATATATATGGATGATTGTTATCCTTGTTCGTAAGTAATTTTTTCTTTGCATGCACTACTATTTGCGATCACTCTTTTACTTAATGCAGTCACTATTTCATGCAGAGGAGGTAGACGCGTCTATAGAATGATTTTTAGGATATGTGGTCTAGGATAATCTTTTATAAACTCTTATTAGCTGTCTGTGACTGCATTTAGTAAATTTGTGACTGCAAATAACACCAATAGTTGTACCAAACATTTCCAATAGCAAGGTTGACAAATGCAAAAGGTAAAAAATTTAGGATAGTTTTAGTAATAGACAATAATGACAACATTATTTGATTACAAGATAAATGACATTAAAAAGCAAATTATATTATATTAATTAAATACTATGTGTTAGTATAATTTATGAGGATATAATATACAATATAATTTTTAATTTATTACTTGATATAGAAAAGTATTCAATCGGTCAACTGCTATATATTATACTAATATTCATTGTAGACATAAACATATTCATCATAAGCAAAAGAATATAATGCGGAGGAATTATAATTTAGATCTCTTCACACGCCAATCTATTTTAGAAAAATGTACATTATTACAAAATTATATATTTATAAAGAAGATACATATATTAATATATAAAACTGTATCTTAATATGAAACAAATTATAATATAGTACTAGTTTTGTAATCAGAATATGCTGTTTATTTTTATTAATAGTAAAATTAACTGTAATATAATCAAAATTATATATTTGTTTTTTTAGTATAAAAGTAAAATATTTTACAATGTAATTCAAAATTATCCTACCTATAACCATTATCCAGCAGTTTCAAAGATAAGAGAGAGCTTGCAGCATCGTGGAAGTATCTCCCCGCATTTAGAAAAGTTTGGTTGACCAGTACTTTGTAATTTGTATTGTGTTCGCAGTCTTGCGTCTGCTACGGTGCTACCCGTTGTCAGCGTATGGTTACTCTGTGAATGGTCAAAGATGCTGACTCCTAGCCCTCGCGCGCGCCCGCCCGCCAAATGGAGTAACAAAGAGTAGTGAATAGTGATCCGCGTCATCAGCTCTACTAATAACTACAGAAATTCCTAGGTATATTTGATTCCCGCGGAATTTCCTCAGCGACTCCCTGACCCTGTTTGAGTGGGTTAGAAATTTAAAAACTGGCTTTTGACTGCCGAAATACGACGTTTCGTGTGCACCACGATGACACCATGAACAGAGTGCTAACGGGTTCCTACTGGCTGGTTTGAAACAAAGAAGTTGACAATTTGACTAATAATTTACTTTTAACTGATCCTAAGGTCTCACTCTTTTACAAATCATCTCATTTTTTTCCCTTCATATACATCGACATCGATGATGATATTAATTTTTTACTTTTTTCTTATTTAGTTTTTCTAATTATTAATTTTAGCAAAATTTCATGAAATATCACTAGACTCAGAAGGAAAAATTATTAAAGTACCCTTTACTAATTAACAAAATACTTTTAAAGTTTACAATATCCCATAGTGTTAAAAAATTCATAAAAATTCACAAAAAATCAAAATACTATAAAATATAATATATATAAATTATAAAATTATAAAAATTTAACAAAATATTAACAAATATTTAAAATATCTTATAATTTTAAAAATAGTAAATATTTTTTAGATGTTTTTAAATTATTTTACCATAAAATAAAATATAAAGTTTTGAAAACATAATTTATATCAATTTTTTTACTAATTTGTGAGTACCAGAATTTGTACCATTCATCTTTAAATTATCTTTTTTTTCTACCAATAGTAAACTATATTTTAAACTAATATAGAGCAAAATATTTTAAAATTTTATATTCTCTTTTGTAGTAACTTTATGACATAATACTTTTGTAGATATTATGTCATAAAATTATATATTACATAGAATATAATTTTTTTAAAAAAAAATTCAAAATATGTTAAAATATAAATAATTTATTTTTAAAAAAAAGTTAAATTTTTAGAAAAATAATTTAAAAAATGTATGATATTTAATTGGTATAAATTAGTAGAAAGATTGATATAAGTTATGCACGTAAAACTCTATTTTTTATGGTACTGAATAATTCAAAAAAAAAATCTAAGATATATATTTTTTTATTTTTTATGATATTTTAATCTTTTTATTTTTTTCAATATTTCATTTTTAAATTTTTTATATGTATTTTTTATATTTTCATAATATTTGATTTTTTGTGAATTTTGATCAAACTTTAACATTTAGGGGTATTTAGTGAACTTTAATAATATTTTGTCAACTAGTAGGGATATTTTTGTCATTTTTCCTTCTGATCAATAGCTATAGTGACATTTCATAGACTTTTACAAAAATATAATAACATTTCATGACTTTCTTTTTTCGGTGACATTTAATGAATTAGCTAATATAGTGACATTTCATAAAATTTCCTTTCATTTTATTACGCTAAAGAATGATAAGACCGAAGAGGATGATAATAATAAAAATAATGCTTATCCGTCAGTGTATTCATCTACTCCCTCCTTCTTTGATCGTCTTGTTTGGTATTTGGATATGTCATTTGACTTCAACATTTAGCATATAAGATAATATAATTTCACAAATCTAAGTTTTATAATTGATTCCTTATATGATAAACTACATAATACAAAACTTAATTTCATAAAATTAATGTATCTTATATGTTAAATATTGAAATAGAAAAATATGTTAAAAAAGAAACAAGAAAATTAAAGTGGGTCGGAGGTTATACATAAAATGACTTTCATAAAAATGACAAAATATCGCCGCCCTTAAAATATACTAGTTCCCATTGATAATGATGGAATAAATGGGCGAAGTAAGGCAAGCCACCACCCTTGAAAGATCTGTACAGTTTCCTTTTCGTATGTTGTGTAGAGAACATATATACATAATTCAATATCAGTGATTAATTAAGTTGTCCTTGAGAATTCAGTACTCTGCGCTCTTCTCAATATACTTATCATTTTTTTCTTTATTTTTTTTATCAAAAACTATCTACATTTATCGTTTATTTTTTCTTCTTCTCATATTTCTAAAGATGAAATTGTCTAAAAGTTGTTTTATTTTATTTTATTTCAGTACGTTGTGTGAAAATCAAGGAGATGTTCATTCTCTGATTAATCTCAAAAAATAAAGATTAATGTGTTTGTCCGTACTAATTAGACAGCACGATTTGCTCAACCATGAGATGAACTTAAAGGCTAGAAATCTTACGTTTGAAGATAAAAGTTGGTATTGGAAATTTGTCCATCCCTCTCGTATGACTTCCTTACCCCTTGTTTGCTCATTCCTTACAAGTCTGTCATGTCCAAAGTTAATTCCGTGTCGCATTGAAAGAAGGTATCAGAGTAATTGTCCATACTAGAGTGTAAAATTTAAAAGCCAACCAAAGAATAACCCAGTATCCCATATTATATTAATTTGAGCTTAATCTGGTGATATTAATATGAGTTTAATATTAACAAATTTCAACAGCCAGCCATAGAACGGGCCATAATGACCTATTTTTGTAAGACTCATTTTACAAATATATATTGCCGCCCAAGTACATAACTGCGTTAAGTCACCTGGAATCCCGGCCTCATGCTATCCGATGTCGTTATATGGGGCGCAAGTTGTCCAATGTCAGGCAGATTGACCTCCTCCTAGATATTGGTACCCTAGCACACACACAAGTGGCAAAGTTGTGGCAAGCTAGGTTGTTGTTGTGGGGTAATACTAATACGCTTGGGGAATAACTAATACCCTGATCAATTTATTAATCTTTTCTCTCAACAATTCTTACATCTTCTAGATTCCATAAAACAATCAATTTTTAATAGCCAGTTTTACGCTAATCTTAAAGTGGAGATTCTTCATTGACCACCAAAATTTTGAATTATTACTCATCAGTCTATTATTAGTATAGTCCAATATTAGCAAATAATGCAAATTAATCCCAAGTATATATCTCTTCCTTATTCCGCGCATGACGGGTCTCATAAATTCATAATGTCCCTCTCTCTCCAAGAGAAAAAGTTAAGAAATTATAATCTGTTAAGGAGAAAATTAAAAATTCTTATTATGGACCCGGAATAATATGAACACACGCATAGCAAGAATTGCTGACATGTCCGAGTTACACTAACAAACGGTCAATGTTTGCTTTCCTTGTACTCGCTATATATAAGAGACAAACTGGTCTTTATGACTCATGAATGGTATGCTCAATTAATGCTTCCTCTTCAAACTCCCGTTATTGTTTCCTCTGCAAGTGAATTTATTGTTCTCTCTACAAGTGAGTGGGGATCAGAGGGCACAAATTATAAAACAAGAAAGGGAGCAGGTACTATAGAAGGAAATCGATCTCCGTAAGCGAATCTGATACGGCCTTGGGAGTAGGTATCGTATCGGTCTGTTACTGATCTTTGATTATATCTATATTCCACTTCTTGTTTTAGGGTTTACCAACAGCAGATATCATTTGATTACTATCGGTAATGGACTGATTTTTTGGTTGATACTTCGCTCCTTTTTCATGCTGCTGTACTACACAATCTATTACACATTCATCACTCTCGTGATCTTCATGATAGACTTCATTCCTCATTTCCATGTTTTAACTTGGAAATACCCTAGTTGCTTCATTTTCGCAGAAAAGGGAAGCAATTATTATAGTTTTCGTTTATGGCAGCCAACACTATGGACAAAATGTTAGGCGTGTACAGTCGACGTCCCTTATCTTCTTCTACCCAAGTGGATTGCATTTCATATTATATTCATGTAATTTTGTTCTTTCCTCAACTAACTTATATAAATAAAACATTTTGCTTCTCTGCGATCGTATCATCAGGTAGAAGTCGACGACGACAACGAGGACGACGAAAAATAATAATTGAGCTTGAGCCCCAAAATTAAGGACCGATCGATGGGGTTATCAATTTCTATATTACTCTCAGCTTGGCACGAGATCCTTGCCCAGAGATTATTCACCTTACTATCCAATTGCGGTGGCTTGTCTTCTTCTTACAAGATGAGAGACTTAAATCTGCGTAGAAGCTGCAGCTTCGAGGACTTGCTGCTACCAGAAGTTGCTACTAAATCCCCCAAAACAGAGGAAGCTCGGAGTTGTACTACTACAACTGGGTTCAAGAGCTCTAAACCGGAGAGCTTAAAGGTTCTTAATGAAGCTTTCTCGTTCGAGAATTTGATTGGAAACAAAGGATGAGGAGGAGGAGGTGACAGTTGGTCCGAATGGTTTGTTGCACAAACCAATTCCGGCTATATCTCTTCCGTCGCCTGCCTTTGTCTTCACTTCTCCGAGACCATTGTGTGAGCTCGATGCAGCGGCTGTCACGCTTCAGAAGGTGTATAAGAGTTACAGAACTAGGAGGAATCTGGCTGATTGTGCGGTCGTGGTTGAAGAACTATGGTCAGTATGATCATATTATGCGTTTTGTATACTTAAGTTAATGATTTGTGTGTTTTGTTTTTCCTTTTCAGATCCTGTTATGTTTGACTTATCTGTACCCTGATATTGATTGAGCTGTTTGTTGGTATCGATGATATGTAGGTGGAAGGCATTGGATTTTGCTGCTCTGAAAAGAAGTTCGATCTCGTTCTTCGATGGTGAGAAACATGAGACCGCGGTTTCAAAGTGGGTTAGGGCGAAGAATCGAGTTGCTAAGGTAAAAATTATATCTTCTATTCAGTGAATGATTTGATTTTCCTGTGCTTTGGTCTCTGTTTCATTTGCTTTCGGGATTAATTAAAAAGGGAAAAAAAATTGACTAGTCAAAGTTTGTTGCCTTTCTTACTTTAGGTGGGGAAAGGTTTGTCAAAAGATGACAAGGCGCAGAAACTGGCTTTGCAACATTGGCTGGAAGCAGTAAGTTCTCCTCTCCACTTTTCTTCTACCTAATATTTTCATTCGTTGACTGCTAGAGAGAGGGGTCAAGCACGTGTAAATGGGATACTGTGTTCATGCGTTGATTAGTCAAAGTGTGTTTTTGACCCCTTTTAGCCATCGCAGTTGAAACTTCAAAGTGGCTTGGCTGATCTTTAATACTAAACTTTTTCATGTTTGAACTTATTTTGGATTTTCAGATTGACCCACGTCATCGCTATGGTCATAACTTGCACCTGTATTATGATGTTTGGTTTAAAAGTGAAAGCTCCCAGCCTTTCTTTTACTGGTAACGTTTTCTTTTTTCCCCTTAAAAAGTCATTTTCCTTGCTGTGTGTTTCCATATATAGAGCTTCTTTCCAGTTGACCTCATTAATTAATTAATTAAATTATGTCACTTAAAAAATTGAAGGCTGGATGTCGGGGACGGGAAAGAAGTAAACCTTGGCGAGAAGTGTCCTAGGAGCAAACTGCAGAGCCAATGCATCCAATATCTTGGACCGGTACGAGAATATAAATCTTTGGCTACAGCTTTCATCATCAATATTCCAAAATTCTGATATGTTTTTGTTTATCAATCGATCGTAACAGAATGAAAGGACAGCATATGAAGTGGTTGTGGAAAACGGGAAGCTTGTGTACAGACAGAGTGGAAAGTATGTGGAAACAGTGGAGGATAGCAAGTGGATATTTGTTCTGAGCACCTCAAGATCTTTGTACGTTGGGCAGAAGAAGAAAGGCAACTTCCAACACTCTAGCTTCTTGTCTGGTGGAGCCACCACTGCAGCTGGTCGTATGGTTGCCCATGGAGGAGTTCTTGAGGCTCTATGGCCATACAGTGGTCATTATCTTCCAACAGAGGAGAATTTCAAAGAATTTATTAGCTTCCTCAAGGATAACAATGTCGATCTCACCGATGTTAAGGTAAAAAAATGACACAAGCTGCTAAAATAAGATCAAATAATACTCCTATGATTTCTTAAAGTATTCTTTAGCTTCTTAATTAACCTTACCGTTCTTAGAAACTCATCAACTAATTTCTCTTCGCAGAAGTATTCTTATGACGATGATACACCATCCAAAATCGATGAGGAGGAGCCAATCACTGAGGAATCGGATGTTGCAAGACCAAATCTTTTGGAAATACCCAGACCTGATGAGATTGACATCTTTACCGACAAAGAAAACCAGCCCAACAACAAAGGAAAAGAGACACCACCAAGGTATGAGGCAGTCAGACCCTTGTCTTGCAAATGGACCACATCGACTGGGCCTAGGATCGGCTGTGTCCGTGACTATCCAGCCAATTTACAGCACCAAGCACTCGAGCATGTCAACCTTTCACCTCGTGTCGGGCCTGGGCTCATCCCACGTGGCCCGATTCCTTCACCAAGGCCCAGCCCGACTATCAGGGTGTCACCAAGGCTTTCTTACATGGGACTCCCCAGCCCCAGAGCTGCGATACAGTCTACTGCTTAAACTGGTGATGCTGATCATGTAACCAACACAACAACAGCTCGTGAGTGATAGTCAGCTTGTGGGGTTGCAAGCTAAAAGGTTTTTTTTCCCTTTCTCTTAGAATATTCGTATAACAAACCAACCAATAAATAAATAACCCTACCGATAGGAGCAGAACAGGTATGCTTCTAGCTAGTATAGAATTCTTTAGTTTTTTTTGGTCATAAGTATAGAATTCTTTAGTTTGTTTGTAAAGGTCGTAAAGTTTTTCTATTACCGTGACTAATTACTTAGATTCTCTTAAGTTTGAGGGTTAATTGGTGCTATACAATTATGCAGCCAATCTTTTCAAGCTCTCCTGCTGTATGTAATGTAGTACCGCAGAATGACAAAGCCTTCCTGAAGTGAAATATCTCATTCACATTATTGAGAGTTAAAAGTGGAATGGTTCCATATATTTTTACTGGGAAAACAGGTAGGTAACCATTTGCTCAAAGTGCTTGCAAGTATGAGATGACTGCATCTTGGAATCCTGCTGCTACACAGTTTTTTCAGGAAAGGTGAATGTTCAAATCTTAGCAAAAACTCACTGGATTAAACTTGAAACTGACGTGATATAGGCGACCTGACCTGACCCTGAACGAAGTTAAAAATTGGTCCCTCAATTTCTTGGCTACACTGTCCCGAATCTGATGTGTGTATATATATATCGACATGGTACCTTCAATACGAAGACGGTCCTCAAATGTTGCTAGCTGTAGTCCCTCCTATACTATACCACGGTCTGTTCTGGTCCAATGACACTGGAAATCTTCAACAGTCACCGTTCATTCTTTCAACAGTAAAGGAAAACTCTATCGAACTTATGAAGGAGCGAGGAAGAAATTTCATAGCTAGAGAAAACGGGAGAATGTGAGCCTTTTGTTATTCATATGCTTGCGCTGAGAAAGAATGAGTTACAGGAGAAGGAAAACCACGACTTATATAATAGCGGGCAAGAATAGAAAAGGCAACTAATTAATTAGGCTAGGTAACTAATTAATTAGGTTAGACAACTAATTAATTAGGCTAGGCAACTAATTAATTAGGCTAAAATAGGAAACAGAATAAGAAAGAATAAGGAAGGAAAGAATAAGAAAGAATAAGAAAGAAACTAATTACAAGGAAACTAAATATAATTCTAACACCCCCTCACAAGCTCTAGGGTGAAGACCATAGAGATTGGGTTGAAATGTCATCGGATGGCAATATCATCTCGTAATCCCAGTTGGGGAAGAATAGCAGTGTATTGTTTCCCTGTAATTACTTTAGTTAGAGGATCAGCTAGTTGTAATCGACCAGGGATAAATTCGACTGATATCAGTCCTTGCTTCAGCTTCTCCCGCACATAATGGCAGTCTAAGTCAATGTGCTTAGTTCTTTCGTGAAAAACAGGGTTTTTGGCTATATAGACAGCTGCCTGATTATCACATTTGATGGGAACAGGGGCAATGCTAGTCACCTCCAATTCAGACAGTAATCGGGTTAACCAGGCCAATTCTGTCGTGAGTCTCCTCATGGATCTATATTCGGCTTCGACAGTAGACAAAGCAACAGTGCTTTGTTTTTTTGATTTCCAGGAAATTGGAGAAGCTCCCAGAGTAATAAAATATCCACTCACAGACTTTCTAGTCGATGGACAGGCTGCCTAGTCAGCATCGCAATAGGCAACTAGATCATTTAAGTCACTGTTATTCAAAAGCAGTCCAAAACCTGAAGCCCCTTTGACGTATCTGAGAGCATGGTGAGCAGCTTTGAGATGAGCTTCAGTAGGACTGCTAGAAAACTGGCTCAGGAACTGGCATGTATAGCATAAATCGGGCCTGGTATTAGTCAGGTAGTTCAATTTTCCTACAATCTGGCGGTAGACAGTATGATTAATGAGGCATTTATTGTTTTGATCATCAACCTTCAAATTGTATTCCATTGGAGCAACAATAGGTTTGCAGTCAGAATGGCAAAACTTGTTAAGTGTCTCGCTGATGAATTTTCTCTGAGTAACGACTAAACCTTCTGGGGTATTTAAGAACTCCATTCCCAAAAAGAAACGTATTAAACCGAGGTCTTTGATCTTAAAAATAGTATTGAGCTCCTGTTTGATCTTGTGGATTTCAGTCGTGTTGTTTCCCGTGGCAAGAATGTCATCCACATATACAAGAACATATGTAGACTGACCTTGTTCTTTCTTGGTAAAAAGGGAATAGTCGTTGAGTGATTGGGTGTAACCCAAAGTCTGAAGGAAGCTGGTGAGCTTAGAATTCCATTGCCTTGATGATTGTTTCAGTCCGTATAAGGACTTCTTTAATCTACAGACTCGTTTATCTCCTTCATTTAAGTAACCCTTTGGAGGAATCATATACACTTCCTCGTCAAGGTCACCATTGAGGAGAGCGTTGTTCACATTAAATTGGTGAACATCCCAGCCCCTCTTGACAGCAATAGCAAGGATAGATCGCACAGTTGTTATCTTAGCAACAGGTGAGTATGTTTCCTGGTAGTCAATTCCTTCCTTCTGATTGTAGCCCTTTGCTACTACTCTAGCTTTGAATCTTTCAATTCTACCATCAGATGCAAGCTTCACTTTGTAGACACATCGACTGCCAATAGGTTTTCTACCTTTACATGGTTCCACAAGTTCCCAAGTTTGATTGTCTTCTAGAGTTTGTATTTCATTGTGCATAGCAGTGATCCATTCATCTTTGGAAGCAGCCTCTTCATAACTCTCAGGCTCAGTAACATCTTGTTCTGTATGAGATTCAATACACATGCATCTTGATGGAATAACATCCGTTAGGGTGCTCATTTTTGTAGTGCCCAGAAAATAATCCTGAAGGTGAGCTGGAGCATTTCTGATGCGTGTGGATCGTCTTGCATCAATTGGTTGGTTAATAGTTTGTTCGGTGGGGTTGTGTTGGTCAGAATTATCATTGTCGTTAGGATTGTAGTGATCCCCCTCTAGATCGTTTTCCCCTTCTAGTGTGGATAAAGATTGATCATGGTGTTGATGGGTAACATCAGGAATATCATCAACATAGTGATGAGAGTCAGGAGTGGGTTGATTAGCAGCAAACTCTGCTGGTGTGGTGTTAGACAGTTTTTCAATTTCAGCAGGAAGAAGGTATTTCTTCAGATCAATCTCCAGATTGGTTGGTATATGTTTGAAAGGAAACAAGGATTCATAGAAGATTACATCTCGGTTGACAAAAATTTCTCTGGTTTCATGATTTAGCAGCTTGTATCCCTTCTGGTGGATGGGTTGGCCCAAGTAGATACATGTTGTGGATCTGGGATTGAATTTGTTTCCAATTCTGCCTGTGATAGTGGCAACACAAACAGCCGAATATTTTCAAGTGCTTATACTCAGGCTTCTTGTTGAATAAAACTTCATAAGGTGTCTTCATATTAATGGGTTTGCTGGGGAGACGATTGATCAGGAAGGTAGCATGGAGAATACATTCCCCCCAAAATTCAAGGGGAACATTAGATTTGAAAAATAGGGCTCTAGCAATCTCGAGTAGATATCTATGTTTCCTCTCAGCTATCCCATTTTGCTGAGGGGTATGAGGGCATGTGGTCTCATGTTTTATGCCATGTTTCTCAAAGAAATCTCTCCCCTCAGAACTAGTTCCAAGTTCTCTAGCATTGTCGGATCTGATTACCTTAATTTGTTTAGAAAACTAAGTTTTTACATATTGAATAAACTGTTTTATCACTTTGAAAGCATCACTCTTATGTCTTATCATGTAGACCCATGTAGCACGGCTAAAATCTTCTACAATGGTAACAAAGTACTTGAATCCATCGTGTGTCTCCATATGAAAAGGCCCCCAAGTGTCAATATGGACCATCTAAAAAATACGTGTTGTTTTAATACTGTTGTTCCCAAATGGCAGTCTATGAGCCTTAGATTTATTACAAGCTTCACAAAAGAAATTGTCAATGTCTTTCTGTTTGATACTATGTAAAATGTCTAAACCTCTGAGCTTGTCGATTGGAATATGGCCAAGCCTGCAATGCCATTCATCGATGACAGAGATGGAGTTGCAAATAGTGCTCCTCTTTTTGCTGCAATAACTCTGGAACTGGTGTTTGTCCAGGATGTATAATCCTTCCTTGACAACTCCTATCTGAAAGAGATCATTCTTCAAAGGGTCCTGGACAAAACAACCTTCATTTCCAAAACAAATTAGACTATTTAACTGGATAACTAACTTGTGGATAGAAAGAAGGTTAAAACTGAAGCCTTCTACACAAAGGACATCACGAAGATTGTAATCAGGACATATCAGAATCTGTCCAACATAATCAACCACTCTAACATGGTTATCAGGCATCCTAATGCGCTTCAAATTTTCATTTTTCTTGATGGAATTCATGATGGATTTGTCACAACAAATATGGTCTGAAGCACCTGAATCTAGAATCCACAAATCCCTGAAACTATCTTTACGCACAGCAACACTAAGACACAAAGAATTACCTGAAAAACTGCACATAGCAGATTTTCCTTGATTGCTGAGTAATTCTGAGAGCTGGTGTAACTGCTGCGCTGTGAAGCCCATGTTCAGCTGGGGATTCTCTTTAGGCAGAGTGTTCTTTCCATCTTCCTCCTCAAAGCTGATATTGGCAGTCATGCTCCTGTTAAATTTGCCTTCCATCTTCCTCTTTTTGATAAAGCATTTATCCTCTAGATGCCCTCTCTTGCCACAGTGAGAACATATGATTATCTTCCCAGATTTCTTGAAACAATCTTCTTCAAGGTGTCCTTTTTTATTACAGTAGTTGCAATGAAGATTTTTCTTTTTTCAACTTGCCACCTGTTATCAGAAACTGATTTGAAGGTTTGATTAGCAAAACTCATTGAATCATTCCCTTTCTCAGTTTCAGTAGTAATCTGGTTTTGTTTTTCTTCTTGTAATAGAAGAGAGTAGACGTGTTCCATAGCAGGCAGGGTCTTCATCATCAAAATGTTCCCACGAATGGTCTTGTAAGAAAGATGAAGTCCCATGAGAAATTCCACCAATCTCTGATCTTGGTAATATTTCTGGTTTTCCTTCGACAACTCACAGTTACAAGTAGGGGTCGGATACATCATATCCATTTCATCCCACAGTTTCTTGAATTTGATATGATATTCGGTAATAGTATCATTTTCATGTTTCAAAGAACTGATCGCTTGCCTGATCTGGTATAGCTGGACACCATTGCTAGATTCATATGTAGCTACAAGTTAATTCCACTGATCATAAGCGGAACTTGTAGAAAGGAAACTCTGAGCAATCGAATCGTCTAGGGTGTGTTCAAGCCAAGACTGGACCAAACGGTTACAGCGCTCCCATTGACCATACTCGCTCGATTTGGAATCAGGTTTAGTAATCTTACCGTTGATAAATCCAAGTTTATTCTTGGCAGTAAGGGATAGAATAACAGCTTTATTCCATCTGGAGAAATTTTTGCCGGTGAATTTTCCGGCGATAATCATGCCGGGGTAGTTGCTCGGGTGGATATAATAGGGATCCGAAGTGTCCTGCTTAGCTGGACCAGTGCTGGAAGAGGCAACATTGGTGAGAATTTGCGTGAGCAGACGAGTTAGTTCTGCTTCCCTGTCTTCGTTCGCCATAGAAATCGGAAGAGATCCGATGAATTAGAACAGCCGAAGGAGGGAGATGTTGGGAGAATTGATTTGCGGAATACGGTAGGGATAGATCGGAATTATTTGCTCTGGTACCATATCGAACTTATGAAGGAGCGAGGAAGAAATTTCATAGCTAGAGAAAACGGGAGAATGTGAGCCTTTTGTTATTCATATGCTTGCGCTGAGAAAGAATGAGTTACAGGAGAAGGAAAACCACGCTTTATATAATAGCGGGCAAGAATAGAAAAGACAACTAATTAATTAGGCTAGGCAACTAATTAATTGGCAACTAATTAATTAGGCTAGGCAACTAATTAATTAGGCTAAAATAGGAAACAGAAAGAATAAGGAAGGAAAGAATAAGAAAGAATAAGAAAGAAACTAATTACAAGGAAACTAAATACTCCCTCCGTCCTGAATTGACCGTCCTGTTTACTATTTGGACATATCGTTTGACTTCAATTTTTAACATATAAGATAAATTAATTTTGAAAATTTAAGTTTTGCATATGATTCCTTACATAATAAACTATATGTTACAAAATTTAGTTTTATAAAATTATTTTATCTTATATGTTTAATATTGAAGTGGAAAAACGTGTCATAAAGCAAACAGGACGGTTAATTCAGGACGGAGGGAGTATAATTCTAACAAACTCCGACTAGTGTACCACATATATGGGTCTCCTCACTCTCAAGAGCAGGGTCGGACCTACGTGGGGTCATGTGGGGTCACGTGACCCCATTAAATTTAGTGTAACACCCCAACAACTAACAACACACTTAACAACATATCGCAGCGGAATTCATAACTCACAACATCACATAACTCTTTGGTATTACACGCCGTTAGCCACCTACGTGGCTAACAAGGCTAACATACATACATTGTACCGGTCTGATAGACTAAAATTCCCGAGCGACTACACATAAACCCCGTTCCATGTCCAACAGTCATTATACACTTACATTACAGCTGTACCGAGTAATTACCAACTAACGCCGATACATTTTCGGTCTTACTACACCTATAATACATCCACAATTCTCATGACTACCACATACAACACTACCCCGTCCTACTCTCGAACGGCTTCCAGTTCCTTGTACCTGAAAAGTATGGGAGCCCCCAGAGGGGGTCAGCACCTTTGCTGGTATGGTAATCCCGCAGCCCGCATGCTACCGGGTCACGCACAACTATTTGTCGTCTTAGCATGCGGTTGATTTATTTCAAACATGCACAAACTCACACACATATCATGCTTATAAGCAAACAATCATTAATAGGGCACAAACACAAATTAACACACACACTCAATAACAGTACACTTCACTTTATAACATACTCAACTTAATTTCTCTCCTCTGAGAGGATATAACTTTATTTAGGGAATGCCGGGGTAATATAAGCCCGAGCACAACATACATACATTTCCTTTACTTGAGTGGCGGCCTCATATAGGACCGATCACAACATACATAGTTTCCCCCTAACTCCAATAGTGATGAGGTAGGTAAGCCTTGGTTAAGCTTGTGGGTGGTTGTAATTCCAGGAGGAAGAACAACCGTAACATAACAAAGAGGGAGTCGAAGCGAACTTAGGCATCGACACCCTACCAACATTATACATAATTTCCCTCCTAGCCCGATGTGGAGGTCGGGTAGGTAAGCTTTGGCAAAGCTAGTGGGAGGTCGAAATCCAATGAAGGAAAACAACCCTAACATACCAGGATGGGAGTTAATTCTCATATATGTATTAACTCCCAAACAACACGCGCGACCGGAACAACCGGATTCCTCTCCATACATAACCTATACTTATTAGTTAGAGGTTCCCTTATGGAACTTATCACATACACACTTCACATAGTGTTACTAACTCGGTTAGACACATAAGGGGTGTAATATCCCTTTTTAACAAACATGGATAAATGTATCCAGTAACAACAACAACATATCCAACAGGCCACATACACCACACATAATCACAACATACACTAACGCACGGATAGCCGTAGTTAGAACGTTCCCATGGGTCGGGACGTTTATTCCGAATACCGATCTCTTATGTGAACCTAAAGTCGGTTAACTATTATTTAACACATAACTAAGGTTAAGCGGTATCGGAATTAATTAAGCCACAATAATGAATTACTGTAAACTCATTACATGCTTTATCTTGCAAGGTGGCAAACACACAGAAAAACACATTGGCATACAAGCCGGTGTAATCCGGTAGGACACAGGTTGCAAGAAAACCATACCTGTCACCGTGGGTTACTACCGTGTTCCCGAGGGTTCACTCCAACGCGTCATCTCACGCTCCCCGGGTAGTTTTGAACACTGATAGTAATGCAAATGTTTTATTAACAACAAAGTTTTACGGTATGTTAACTTCTAATATTCCCGTACTCACCCCGTTATCCCGTTGGTTCGGTTTAACTTAGTGTACATAATTCCTTAACTTACTCACTCACTTCCAACACTTGTTTATACTTCACAGGACCTTTATAAGTCACCAAACAACTCCTTAACATCTTATAACATCATTAACATTTAAACCCCCATCATTTACAACCTTTAAAATACTCACGGCATGATTCTGGGGGTGGTCCGGGACTTGGTCCTTACCCTAAGTCCCGGACCATTACAAGGTATAACTCTCGGCCATTTATTTCACTTGGTCCGGGACTTCATGCAGGAGTTAAGTCCCGGACCATAATGCAGGCAAATCTCTCGGCTTAAAATTACATGTGGTCCGGGACTTGGGCAAGGACTTAAGTCCCGGACCAAGCTGGTAGTGAAGTCTCGGGGTAAAATCAGGGGTGGTCCGGGACGTGGTCCTGGACCTAAGTCCCGGACCCTGCTACAGATTTTGCAAAATTTACATTTTCTAACTCTGTTACAGGTCCTCACTCAGCCCTTTGATTAACCAATCTTCCCCACCTTAAATCCACATGTTTTAGTACCTATTTACCCACTTAGACCATCTTAAATCAAGCACCAATTACACTCACCATCGTAGTTAATTTCACTTAGATTCTTTTACACTTACTAACTAGTTTCTTCTTGTTTTGTTGTAAAACTTGTAACAGATTTTGGTTTCTTCTTTAAACCATTCAAACAATGCCATTTCCAACACTTCAGTTGACATTATTTCTACTCCTCATACACACTTCTCCTTAGTTTGGTTTCCAAATCCTTAACCACTCACTTAACACCTCTTAAACACCTAGTTTCATCCTTATAATAAAACACCCAAATCTATCCATTCCTAGGCAAATTTTGACAGCACTTGCCTACATCTTTAGCATATTCACCACACCATATATGCTCACAAACACTTCTTCACACCTGTTTGGTTTAGACATTAACAATCACATTAAATTCCCACTTGTTCACATATAACTAGCTTGGGTTCCTAGGTTCATTTTGCACTCTTAAACCCATTGAGACACTCTCATTCAGCCACCAACATTATAGTATCAAAACTACCACAATTCAAGGTTCTTAATTCAACCTAACACATAATTCACAAGTCAAATAAAAACTAACTCAAGGTGAGCTTTTACCTTGTTTGTTTTCTGTTTTTCTTTCTCTTCTTCCTCTTCCTTTTCTCCATCTTTCTCTTCTTGTTTTCACAACACACTAGGGGGTCTAGATTGCCAACTACAACCATATCCCCATACACACATAACAACCTAATTAATTCAAGTTCTCCACACAAAACTAGTATTTCAAGAACTAGTTTTTAGGCTCTAGCTTAGATATTACCTTAGAGTATCCAAAGGAGAGCTTGGCAATCAAAATGACGAAGTTCCACCACTCCACAAGGACATGAAGAAACCGACTGAAATGGAAGAAAATTTTCAACGTGGGAAAATTTTTCCAAATTGCAAGAACAAGCTAGGAATGATGAACTTTTGCTTATATTTTTACCTTAGAGCATCAAGGTGGTGAAGGAGAGTCAAAATCAACTCCTTAAGCTTCAAAAGGCATAACACCCATGGAAGTGAAGGTGGAGGAATCAAGACTTTGAGGGGTGGAAAACGTAGCCCTCGCCGATACGAATCTAACGGTACTATTTTTGTACGATTCGGTGAAGAAATGAGCAAGAGAGGAGAGATTGAAGATGGGGCTTGTGAGTCTCCCTCTCGAATCGTAATATACAGAGGAGGAAGAAGATGTTAACAGGGAGCTGGGGAAAAAGAACGTGGAATAAAGAAGGAAGGGAGGTGAGAGGTAAGTAATTTAAGTTACCTTTTTACTTTATACTATTTGCTTTATTTACTTATTTGTCCTCTCATTACTTAATAGCTAGCAAGCTATTAATGAGTGTATACATATTAATTAAAACCGGCCCACATTAAATAACAGCCCGGGTCGTTTTTCGTCTTTTACAGAAAACGCCCATTAATTTACCCGGTTTTAGTACTATTCACTAACGGGTCCGTTTTCTGGAATTTTCTTTTATTTAATTTTAATGGTTATTATACTCCCATTAATGTTTAATTATTGTTACATAATCAACTATTATTTTTACGGGGTCATTTAACTGTTTAAAATCACGTTTCCGGATTTTCTCGAAAAACGCGTTTTAGGACTCCATTAGTGTTTTTACGCATGGTTTGAATCCGTTTTCTTCCGGAATTTTCCCACATGTTATTAATGTGTAATTAAGGTATAAAAATACATTTATCACTCTAACGAAGGTTATGTACCTCCTAAAATAATTAAATACGCGGTTTCACGTTTTGTGACTTTTACGCATTTTCTTATTCTTTTTGGTTTTTATTTCTTCACCAATAATCTTAAGGACTTAATTAGCCTTAAAAAAATATAATTACATAGTTAATTAACATATTAAGGTTTGGGGTATTTCAATCTACCCCCCTTAAAAGAACTTCGTCCTCGAAGTTCACACTTCCCTAGCATCATTTGAATTAGAACACCGGGATTACTTGCAACATAAACTTCCATAACAAACATACTTTACATTACAACCTCGGACTTGACGGTCCGGGTAACACATCCACATCCATATATATATAACATACTTACATAGTAATCTCGGACTTGATGATCCGGCTACCTTAACAACATTTGCACATGTATAACAACCCTTTGACTCTTGGTCTGGGTAACATAACAACATTTAGACTCGTGGTCTTGATAACACAACATCCTTTAGACACATAGGTCTTGATAACATACCACTTCCGGAATTTAATCACATTAGGACTCAAGGTCCAAAATAATAATTATTACACATACCACACAACATGTCATAGCATGTATATCAACCAGAAATTCCTTTTCCATCTCTTCATGGGTTCGAGACCCATGTTGAGTACATATACACTGTGATCCCGCAGAACCGGTCGCGATGGACACTCTGGTCCCCGTTCCTTTGGGAGATCAAAACAATTGCATACATCTTTAAAATATACTTCTCATGTCATCGGTCCTAAGACAAAGGCTCATACGTCCTCAGCTCGTGAGCAAGTAGTAGAAAAATACCCTCTATGAGGTTAAGTATAATGAAATCCTTTATTGGAAGGATACAAGTTGAAAATCCTCTACGAGGTCACATAAAGGTAGTCCTTCCTTTGAAAATACCACCTAAGAATCTTAAAATATTTATTGAAGTCTAGAAAATACCAATTGCAAATTTGAGACCCAATTTAAAATTCTTTTGAAAGCTCCATACAAATCCAAGTCCAATTATTATTAACTGCATCTTGTTCTTGATGTGATTATTTATGACCACTTATAGGGAGTTTCAAGAATCATCCAACCCTTATGTGATCAGCATCAGTGTTGAACTATCTCTCCACCCCAATTTGTGTTCGGCTTCCCTTGATCTCATGATAATCAAGTTTCACCTCCCACTTTAATTTCAAACAACAACTAATTCAAGCATGTACCATTTTCTATCTTCTAATCCATCTAGTCGTAATCATTACATCTCCAAGGGTGGAACTATGTCCATCAATCATCTTCCCGATTTATTTTAAATCAAGTTACCTAGGGAATTTAATTCTCACTAGGTTCTACGTTGGTGTCATACCTCTTCATAGATCACAATACTGTATATATACATATATCCATATATATATATATATATATTTATCAAAATATAGTACACAATATTACATTTGGTATCATATGAACATACATTGTCGGGGTTTTAGTTCCCCGGGATTATACTTTCACACACATTTGTTGACACAATAAACACACTTATCGCAAGGGTATTCGCATCTTCCGTGTGTAATTACCACAATTAACCATGAATGAATGTGTATGTTTATGTAACACACACACCAATCATCAAAACAAATCATTTTGTGCTATGCACATCATAGTTCACGTACACTTGTACGGTAAAAGACACTAAGTGGTTCTGCGCTCTACCCCCCTTATAAGGGATTACGCCCACGTAATCAATCAGTTAATCACTGGTTTAGAACATTCTCCCGTCGTGAAGTGTTTATCTCCACGCGGTTTATTACACAATGTGTTCTGGTTTGAGGATCTTAGCCATATTGGCGGTTTAGCCCCTAACCAAGAATTCTCACTAGAGTTTATTTTAACTCTTAACTGGTTTCGATTCTGGCCTGTGAGACTATAGGCGTTAATAATTAGCCATCCACTCATGTTCACTGCACGCATTCAACATTTGAATCGCTGGCTCACTAGTTTCTGCTGCGCGACTCTTTATAATTTAGAGCTTAGTTTGCCCCATACATTACTCGTACTGTATTGTGCATCCTCGATTATCACCTTTATCTTGGTAATAACGGTTTCTCAACCGGCGCGTGGTATCTCTTACCGTGTGCGAACTCGGTGAGTTACAGACTTTCTATTCACTTCCATGGTAATCTACTGTATTCCACACTGATTTACTTAATTTTCTTCCGACTTACTGTCGGTTACGTTTGAGCTACTACCTATTGTGTAGTACTCTGTCGGTTATTTCCAACACTTGAGGTATGTTCCATACCGATATTCAACAATCGTGCTACTGTAGCCACTTATGTCAACCAAGTACCCTTTGATTGGTACTACCGTGTTTATCTTATGCATCGGTTTTATCACATCATAAGTCTTGTTCTTCTATCACATTTAACATTTTCAGACTTCCTAGCTATCTCACTTGATCATTACCGCGCAAGCGCAATACCAGAACACTCAGTCATACAGAGTGCAGAGGCGTAAACTCTTGGCAGTAAGTCTCTATGAGATAGCAATAGGAATTCATATTGTGTTCCTTATCACGTAACATCAACTACTGGCGTATTGCTCAGTCTGTGTATCATCACTTATTTGTATGTCCATTGAGTTTCACTCATAACTGGTCTTATTGCCACATTATTATTTAACAACACTTATGCAACGGTCGCTTATTGCGCACCGTGCTCTTACTCATTGTATAACATTAACTTACACTGCATCCGCTATTATATTAGCTTCTGCCATTTCACTGTGTTTCGCCATTTATTTGGCTGGTTGTTGAATACGCTATTCTACCAGTCTTTATGCTCCTTGAGCGTTGTTCATTACACATTTAGCATCCCACACCTATGGTGGTTGCTATTTGACTTTTTACTCATCCGATCTCCACAACTGGTGCAAACACTTCCTTTCGTATTATTCCTACTCACATCATTCTTGGGTAATAGCAACATAGTCAACTCTTAACACATTCCCTGAACTTAGTTCACATAACTACCGCTGTTGCGGTCTCCCACATCAGGAGGTATCCCCACACTTTAATCAGTGGTTCGTTATCCGCTTACCTACTTATATAACATAGACTTCCATAATCAATAAAATTTCCTTAACACATTTTACTTGTGGCTTATAAGCCCTATTGCCTCGAGCTCTGCTCATTGTAGGCTGTTCACACACACTTACTTCTCCGTACTATATTACACGGTTCCTTTCATGGGATGCCCCTTCAAGGATGTCAGACTTCCTCCTGACGCCTTACGCTTAAACTGGGTGTTAGTTTCGACCCTTGCATTTCTGTCACGTTAGTCGTTCAACCAATGTGACCCAAATACCCTTTTAAGGATAACTCCTGGGTGTCGCTGGGTTCTGCCATTACATCTGGCTTGCACTTACTGGTATGTTTAATTTACTACTTCGCCCTGCATTCTTTGTTGGGTTGAATATTCTCCTTAGTGGGATTCTTATCCCTAGTGATCATCTCGGGAGTCTCGTCCCGATCCTTGCACATTAACGTATCCATAGTAGACATCTGCCTCCCATACTTAGGCTGGGTACTTACTCCAGCTATTGTGTTCATCCATCCAGATCCTTAAGACATATCTAGAAATATTATAGTACTTATAAAGAACAAATGACTCTATTACACTAATTGGTTCGATGGTTTACTGGTATGAAGCATTTGAGAGGTTGCATAGCACCCAGGTTTGAATCCCTTCCAGCACAAATATTTTTCCTACTAGCAGGTGCTCTAAATACTAAATCTGACCCTTGTATCTATGACTATCTCAATCATAATCCTCAACTAAGCTGAGGGTTTTATTACAATATTGTCAATACAGTTAAACTAATGAATACATATTCATGAACTGGGTTTTTCAAATTACAAAGACAATATATAATCTCCACACTGGTCATTTACATCTATATATGTCAATTAAACCATCCATGCTTGATCTTCATGTGGCAGAGGATATGGCATCGCTGTTTATTGCGATTAATTTGCAACAAAACGAAGATAAAAGAAGAGGAATATCGATGGATCGATCAATCGACTAATTAAACTAAATTAAAGATTAAAAAAAATGATCAGATCCGGTCATCATCATCATCTTAAACTCCTGGAAACTGACCATACCATCACCATCCAAATCCACTTTCTTAATCATCTCCCTACAAACCTCTTCCCTCTTACCTTCATTCATCCCTATAGAAGATAGCACAAGCCCCAACTCATTCACAGATATCAGTCCATCTCCATCTCTGTCGAACACATCAAACGCCTCCTTCAAACCACCCCCAATTACCACTGATTCATTAAATGAGTTCTTTCCGTCTGTGCATATTCCTCTGGCATCACCACTACTCCATGGCAGC
This sequence comes from Limonium bicolor, assembly GCA_023374045.1. NCBI lineage: Eukaryota > Viridiplantae > Streptophyta > Magnoliopsida > Caryophyllales > Plumbaginaceae > Limonium > Limonium bicolor. Next base: position 318,187,556 of record CM041776.1, on the reverse strand, counting down.
CCATCGAAGAAGAGCTTAGAGAACTCATCTAGATCAATCAGTCCATCCCCGCTACTGTCCAGTCTCTCCACCATCCTTCCTACCTCGTCGTTGCTAGTAGACATACCCATTTTCATAAGCATATCCCTCAGTTCATTCCTCGTTATGAAGCCGTCCCCGTTCTCATCGAATGTTTGGAAAACTCTTTTAACCTCTTCATGACCAACCCGCTTTGAATTCCCATCACCTGCAGTAGTACTACTACTACTACTACCGGTTGTGATAGTTGAATCTTTATCGTGGATATTGTTATTGTTCTTCCTCACTGCCGCAGTATGATTATCTATCTTGTCCGAGCTTCCTTTCAGATGACGCCAAGCAGGTGACGACTGATTAGGCGGGATCCATGAGAAGAAATTCCTGATAGTAGGGTGGAGATGGTGATCATATGAGTAGTAATAGAGACTTACAAACCCAACAATAAAAAGCAGTGATAGTAGAAGTATCTGTACCAAATCCATACTTAATTCTTTTCTCCTTCCCTTGTTTTTCTCTCAGTTGAAGATAGACAACATGGGTTAGCAGCAAGGGTCCTGCTTTTTCTTAATTAACTACCAGGGTATTCCTCAACGAACCAATTATTGATGGAACGTATAAATTAAGTGGTTTAGTCTTTTGGACAAGTTACTTTCCAACGACGAGTTCTGTAGGCGGAGTTTTTTAATAGTGGGGTACGTGTCCAGGAATGACCGAGTGTAAAGGAATTATGCTAAATTTCTTCAACATTTTTTATATTGAGTTTTATCTGAGTCAGTATATGCTAAATTTCGAGACGGAAGTTCCGAGTACATCTCAAAATCAATACGGAGGGTGAAATTTGAAGTTTTAGGCATCTAGTCTAAAATGTTTGAAGATGTGTCCTGTTTGTTAAGTTATCGGTTTGGTGGTTGTCTAAATATTATACCTAGTTCTATTAGTTTTCCCCCAATTTCTTGGCTACAACCACATGTAGTTATAGATAGCTACATACATGTACATTTGGTCATTAAAAACTGTACATTTGATCATTCAAAACTGTACTGATGTATATGTACATGTATACAGTGAATTGTGATATTTCTGAATTTGTACTAAATGTACATACTAATTTTATAAACTGTACAACAAACTTATAAAACATGTACATTTACTCTACACAAACTGTACCATGAAAAATGTAGCCAAAGATGACTACATATGGTTGTAGCTAAGACTCATTGTAGTTCTCTTCGCCCTTCATGGGGCAGGTTTGTGTGTTTGATGTTATGTTGGTCTATGTTTTTGTTGATTTGTGTCAGTTTTTAGAGTGGATCTTGGGTTGATTGGGGTTGGTCTCGAAGATGATTAAGCTTTTGCTTCATCATGTTTCTAATATTCTGGATATGCAGTCCCATAAAAGCCAGAATTACCTTGAGCAATGGGTGGGTGATCGTGGGTGGTTGTAGATGGTCGTGGGTAGCTTTCATTTCTTTTACTGGTTGTCCTTCAATGATCTTGGGTGATCTTGCTAGTTGGATGTTAAGTATGTACTTATCTTGTTTCTTTCTAATCTAATCTGGTACCAATTTACGAAAAAAAATACTCCCTCCGTCCTATTTGATTTTTCTGTTTTCTATTTGGACATGTCGTTTGACTTCAACATTTAACATATAAGATAACATAATTTTACAAATCTAAATTTTACAATGAAATCCTTATGTCAAATCTATATATTATAGAAATTTATTTTATAAAAAAATTTATCTTATATGTTTAATATTAAAATGAAAAAACATGTCAAAAAACAAACAGTAATATCAAAGTGGGAGGGAGATAGTATTTTTGATTTTTATTGTATCGTAAAAGTTACTATAATAAAAAGAAATTAAAGGAATTGAGTGCTGAAGATAAAGTGAAGAAAAACATTCACTTTCCATGTTGAAAAGCAAAGTGGCGCCTGACCCTGGAGTGGGTGTTGATGGATGAGTATGATGATCCCCACAAACCGCGTCGAATATTAATGGTGGCTCTTTAACTTTACAATATATGTATATATATACTATGTTTAGCCAATTTGATCTAAATATTTCTAAATATGACAATACTGAATGCCTAAACTATATACAAAATTAAATCAATTAATTAGAAGTTGAACAGAAACAAAGGTTTATCTCAATATACTTGTTCCGTCATCGAGTGAAAGAAGATCCAACCAAAAGAAGATGGATGGGGTATTTATTCACACCAATATTAAAAGAGCTAATCATGCTTTCGACAAGGCAGAGAACTGTAAGCGTAGAAACTAGGTTGCGAATCTCATTAGAGCCAAAATGAAAATACTTATTAGTTTATAACCCAAGCTTCTCTTTTCTCCCCTCCGTAAAATTGCTTATAATCTACGCTAGAGTATGAAATCACTTACATCTGATATAAGTTCCGTTGTTGCATTGCTCTTGATAGATATAGTAATATAATGATTGCATTACTGGTAATTTTGTTGATATATAGGAAGGGTAACATGACCACGATGCAGACTGTAGACGCTGCCGCATGCCCGCGAGTAGAGAGGTGTACTCCTGTCCGTTTGAGTCCAGTCAGTTGTTGACTGGATTGTTTTGTTGATTGGACTGTTTTTTTATTATATTAACTTTAATTGATTGTAATTTTTGAAATAAGTCCAAAATGAAAAAAAATTATATCACTGTTCATCTAAATTCAAGCTCTTCAAACAAGACCATACATGGATAGTTTTGACAACTTTAAAATTTTATATTTTTTATAAGACTAAAATAATATATAAATAAGAATAATACACCACAAAACAACAACAACAACAATATAATAGTAATACATTACATAATGATCCATTATTAGTTTCAAAGTTTGTTATTTAATTCCCTACTTGTTAGTTAATGAATCAATATCAGTTTTAATGAATCATAATATCAAAATTAATGAATCATATCTTCATTTTAGTGTATCATCACAAACATATAAAAATAAAAATTTAAACAATAATGCAATAAACAATATTTGGTATGTATAAAAAATACATGATTCATCATAGAAGATTTAAATTGCATCATACAATAATAATAATAATAATAATAATAATAATAATAATAATAATAATAATAATAATAATAATAACACACTACAAAACAATAATGATTTTTTATCGGTTCCAAAGTTTGTTATCTAACTCACACCTATTAGTTAATGATCATAATATCATTTTAATGAATCATAATATCAAAGTTAATGAATCATATCATCATTTTAGTATATCAACGTAACATATAAAAAAATAAACAATAATACAACACAAAACAATTTGGTATGTACGGAAAATACATGATTCACCATATAAGGTTTAAAATACCATACAATAATAATACTACCAAAATAATACTCCCTCCAGTTCAAAATAATTGTCGTTTTAGACTTGAGACTTATGTTCAAATTATTTGTCGTTTCGTTTTGTACTACTTTGTGTATCTTACTTTCTACTTTTGCCCTTTTCACTTGTTTAATTATTAATGTCATTGTACTCTACTTTTTTGTCTTACCAATAAAGTATACTTACTTTTTTATTCTTCACACACAAAAAGTAAGGACACACTAGTCATTTTAAACTCTTCCTTAAAAAGTATGAAAATGTCTAAAACGACATTTATTTTGAACAGGAGGGAGTAATATTTTATCGATCCAAAGTGTGTTAGAACATAATATCAATTTTAATGAATCATAATATCAATTTTAATGAATCACAATATCAAAATTAATGAATCATATTATTATTTTAGTGTATCATCACAACATGTTAAAAATATTTTTTTTCAAAGTTGTTAAAACATATTCATGGCTGGTCTTGTTTTGAAGAGCTCGAATTCAGGTGAACAGTGATATAATTTTTTTTTTCATTTTGGACTTATATATTAAAAATTATAGCCATTTAAAGTTAATTTAAATTTTCTTCTCACTCATGTATCACATAAGCAGTCCAGTCAACATATTGACTGGACTGCCACTACCGTACATACCATTGTACAAGCGTGCCGTGTAATCGATTTTGCGACCACGATGACCAAGGTCAGAGGCTGACCTTACAAGTGTCCAATGGATTCCAAGTATGCTATATAGAGCATAAATGTGACACCACTATAGAAAGTATAACATAACGGAAATATATAATTTGCCCTTCCCATTGAATCAACCCACGATCAAATCTCTTTTCCCTTCGACCATCCTTCACATTTCACCACCCATTATTGAACCATCCAATTCCTTCATTTTATTAATTATTTCCATTATTATCATTTTGAATAGCAACCCCTTAACCAGTTGTAATACGTACTCTTCTGGAGCAAACAGCAGCGTCCATTCTTCATTCATTTTTTGGATGGCTTCCTCAACCTTCCAACTAGCTAGTTATATTGGTTTGTGTTAATATTATGGATGGCTTTCTGTCTTCCTCAACCTTCCATTTTCACCTTTTGCATCTTACTACAAAATGTTGCTATCTTTTCTTTTTCACTAGTCATAACCCTATGTTCAAATCCTAACATGTTACTTTTTTCATATTCCCATTTTATCTCTTGCATCATATGCCCTACAATAATACCCTCAAAGATGTATATGGTTAAATTTTCAATAAAAAAATCAATCTAACAATGAAAAAAATTAAAAACAAAAAGCAGAAAAACAATTATAAAAAATGACTACAAATTAATAAAGTACATAATCCAAGATAAATTAAAATCATAAAAATTTAAACAATTGTGGCATAGATAAAATCATACAATTTTGCAAAAAAAAGTACAAATAGTAAATTCAAAAACAATTGTAGAAAATGACTACAGACCATAAAAGTTTGTGAAAAATACTACCAACATTATATATCATGAATAATTTCATAAATTATAACAATATTGTAAAATTATAGAAAAAATAGCAATATACAATTTTTAAAAAATTCATAATTAGTATCATTAAAATCTAATAAAAATTAGCAATGGAGAACTTAAAACAATAAGAAAAGTATAAATTCATTAAAATTTTAAAATTTTGTAAAAATAAAAAATACAAAGTAATTAATAATCATATTTTTTTTAAATAATGGTGACAAAATAGTTTTTTAAATACAAACAAAAGATTTTGAAAATCATAAATTTCAAAATAGTTGTGGGAAACGTTTGATAACTTAGAAGTTTGTAAAAATACAATAAAATTTATTATGATAAAATGTGACATAACATATGTTTTTTAGTTTTGCCTGTGTTTTATTAAATTTTATACATTAATAAAAATGTTCGACTATATACCCTAATGATATTGTAGGGGTATATGGTGTACTATATCAAAATTTGAACAGTGGGTTATTTCGTAATGAATACTCGGAGGTATTTTATAATACATTATTAAAGGAAATAGAATTTTGTGAAATTCCCTCGAACCTTAGGGGTATTTATGAATCTTTTTCAAACTAAGAAGATTATAAAAGATTTAATGAACTGTAAAATTTAAGTAGGAATGAAATGAGAAAAATCCATAAGAAATTATGTAAATGTCTAGAAAAAGTTACTAAAACATGAATAGCCACATAAATTGAAGATAATTTTGTATAGTTAGTTAAAAAGTTTAAAACTAAAATAATAACGTTTATTTTCTTGTCGTCTCATTCTTAAGTACTTTATGTCATCCTTCTTCAATAATGTTGGTCATCGATTCCGAATAAAACCGGAACCACCGGTTTGAACCGGAACCGATCGGAACCGGTTCGGAACCACCGGTTGAACCGGAACCGATCGGAACCGGTTCAGAACCGTGACCAAATGAAGCAAATACGAAAATAGGTTTTGGGATTCGGGATCAAACCGGGTCAGAATCGCCTGGAACCGCCCTTGGATTCAGAACCGTAGAATCGGAACCGAAACACCCATTACCGGTCAAACGAGCTATTGGCCAATGGCAAAACGACGTCGTTTTGGCTAGGGCGCGAGCACCCTTCTGACGAAAGAGTCGTTGGAACCAGATGCCGCCAGAAATCATAACTCCTTTTTCCTTATCTCTAACGGCTTCAAACGGCTAAAATCGACTAGTTTGCCCCAAAACGCCTATTAATACACTATTTTATGATCATTCTCACCTCACAATTCATCATACTCTTCTTCTCTCTTATGACTAGTATTTTCTTGTGCAATGAAGTGCTATTAAGCCTTATAGCTACTAAAAAGCTCATTTCTCACATTAGCTCTCAATTCTCATTTCCCACATTCTAGCAAAATGTCTAGGAGAGCCAGAAAGGGAGTGATGCCTTCTTCCAACCTCTCAATCGATCCAAATTTTCAAGTTGATGAGCAAGACCAAATTGATGAGATGGAATTCGAGTATCATCAACTACCACATTATTCACCTTCATCAATCCCGCAAGGTGGAAGTTATACATTTTCTTAGCACAGATCTACAAACATGAGGCCAACACAACCAGCAATATCCCCATTTGGCAAGTTTTAATATTAGTTACAATTTATTTTACACAAACTTTAATTTTAATTGCATTCTTATCTTAATTATAGTCTAAATTAATTTTTTTACAATTAAAGGTACATCCTCTACCCCATTCGATGCCCACAATCTTGATCAAGATAATAGTGCTGACAACACCGTTCCATCAAGAACAAAACCGGTTTCTTGGGTGTGGGCATACTTCACAAAGAAATAAGATCCAAAGAAGGCTGGGACATACAAGCAATATTGCAATCTTTGCAGCAAAGGACTTGCATGGGCGGCGGGCACCAGAACCAGATCCTTTACAAAGCACTTGAAAACGCATAAAATCTACAAGGATATGGCAACAATGGCAGGTGGTACTAGCGGGCAGTACTAGCGGTCAAACTATGCTCATCGGGTTTACCGAACGACAACCCGGTCCAGGATTTTTCATTATGATAAAGAAAGAATGATAGATGACATGGCTAGATTTATGATTGCTGAACAATTGCCTTTTAATTTTGGTGAAAGCTCTTATTTTGAAATTTTGTTTGCACCACATTACAACCGCACTATAGTAGAGTGCCTAGGAATACGCTTAAACATAGAGTTTTTGCTCAACATAGTAAAACTAGAAACCAACTAATGGAAATGATTAATACATTTGATGGTCATGTTTCCTTAACTAGTGATATGTGGACATCTACTACTAATGAGGCATTTGTTTGTGTTACACTTCATTGAATTGATAGTTCTTGGACGCTTCAGCAGCGTATTATTGTTTTTGATATTTTGATGATACACGTACCGGTCATAATATTTTTTAGAGACTTATTGAAGTATTATCTGAGTGGAATTTGTTAGACAATGTATTCTCCATTTCTTTAGATAATGCTTTGAACAATGTTAGGTGTGTAGATTTTCTAAAAGCTAATCAGAGACTCACACTCTTGCATAAAGGAGATTGCCTGCATGTTTGATGTTGTGCTCATGTTGTAAATGTGTGTGTACAAGATGGTTTATTTGATTTGACTGCTACACTAGAACCACTTATGAGTGTTATGAGAAAAAATAGGAAATCACATGTTGTTAAAAATGAATACAAAAAAATGCGTGAACAATTTGGTATACATCCTCGTCATTTTACTCCCAACATCCCCATTAGATGGAACTCCACATATTAATTGTTAATTAAGAATAAGAAACGTCATGCCATTTTGACTAGTTTGTATAACACTGTGGTTGTTCAATCCAACCAAGAATTAATGAGTGAGAGATTTTAGGAAAAGATTAATGTTGTGTGCAACGTTTTAAAATATTTTAATAGTGCAACTAAGGTATTTTTATTAGTTTATGGACCTAATGTGCATCTTGTCATAAATGCATGCATTAGTATTTTCCTTGTTTTGCATGAAAATAGGTTTGTTGATGGGATTAGTGCGGTTAATTTTGATATGATGTCTAAATGGTTTAACTATTTCAATGACTATCATTTGATTTATTGTATTGCAACTGTTCTTGATCCACACATAAAATTGGATGGTCTAACAAAATTGCTTGATTATTATTATAGTATTGTTCTAGGATGTCCACCTAGAGATGGTTATGTTCAACAACATGTAGAAAAGGTTAATGTAGCCTTGAAAAAGCTACATGATGAGTATACTTCAAAGTGTTGTCCAGATGAGCTTTCTTCTGCTAGTGGTAGTGGTTCCTCTTCTAAACCGCCATGTTTTGGTAGCAAAATAAGTTCTTTGATTTTTAGTATTTTGAAAAGACCAAAATTTGTTCAATCGGGTTCCGGATTTTTGTACTTATAATGATTATATTAACTTCATTTTTAGTTTTGATGATGATGATGATGATGGTGATATAGATGTTCTTAAGTGGTGGCAAGCACATGAAGGCAAGTTTCCCATTCTTGCAAAGATAGCTCGAGATGTGCTAGCCATTCCAACATCAATCGTTGCTTCTGAGTTGGCGTTTAGTGCGGGCAAACGAGTATTAGACGAAAAGAGATCAAGCCTTGCACCGAACTCAATTAAGGTTTGTGTTGAGAAGTATGATTGATACTTAGTTGAGCTGAGATCCCAAGCACGTGCATTGTTGTACAAAGGGCAACATGGTGATAGGTATGAGATGAATGGGGGAAACAACACTTAGGACTTTTATTTTGTAATCTTTAGAATGTATTAGCATTACTTTCTTTTCATATAATCTTTTTTAAGACTTGTTAATTGAAATCATGTAACCCCTTAGTAGTTGTACTCTTTTTCCTTATTAGGGGTTTCCCAATGGATTTTTATCTAATAAGATTTTAACGAGACAGTGAATCATATAATAAAAGTTTTTTTGCTCCTTAATTTTTGCAAAGTCAATGAAAAATTCTAAGTTTTTGTTCCTTACACTTTTATGATTATAAACTTGAGGAATAGCCTATCCGGGAGTAAAGTAGACAAAAAGAGTAACGTGTGCGCGCAAACGGATCTCAAATCGAAGTTAAAACGAAGAAACTAGAGTCAACAGATCCACTGTGGGTCGGTCGACTCCAGTTTCTCAGCACCCGAATCTGGAACCGTATGGTAACCATCAATCAAGTAAAGTAATGCGATCAAGTCCTTACTTTACATCAATTTTCTTTCAATCTAGACACTATATATGTACAATCACGAATAAACCCAACTATATATCAACGAATTTCTTAAAATTTAAGGGTAGAAGGTGAAAATTTTCTTTAAATTTTTATACTTTTTTAGAAGAAAAATCATGATTTTTCTAAATTATTGGTAGTTTTTAGTCAACTTGCGCATATATGGTAAAAATCATAATATTACTTCTAACTACAGGTTTTCAATTATATTAGTTTTTATTGAGATACACGGTGAAAGGGTAAAATAAGTATTCAAGAAAATTATGAAAATGTGTAATGTTAGATTCATAACATAAAAATATATTATACTAAATAGTAAAATTTAAACGCGCAATCGACTAAGAAAGTAAACCCAACAGAATACACAAAATTTCATTAAAAACTCAAAATTGCTTGGACTATCATATACTATCATGACACGATCGTCGTTTATTATGTTTTGAGGATTGGATAAGGTCAATCTTATTATTCTAAGACGACCATCGTTGCAATACTCACATCCTCGTAGTCCAAATTTCTCGCATAGCCTGAATATTGAAAGGCCATTTTATTATATTGAAAGCCCATATTTCAAACGTCATCAACATGAGTCAATCATCAGCCTCTCAGGTTCTCGTGGGCTTAGCTCATTAGGTCCAGTATTATGTTAGCCCAAGACCTCGTCAAATTATCTGCTGGTTGCGTACGATCAATTATGATTGTCAGCTTCTTTCTTGTGGACACTCTCAAGTACCATTTTTTGTCAACTTCTATGAGTTTGTATATGTGATCTAGATGCTATTTTGTAAACGCTTATCTATATAAATTTGTTCCACTATGAGTAAAACTAAAAACTCACCTTATTTTTTGGATGATGCTACTCTTCGAGATTGGTTTGTCTTTGTTTGTCTTAAAGTTGGTGATTACAACATGGAGAAGGTTGTCATCTTCCTTTGAAAGTTATGCTTTGCCAGATTTTAAATGGTTCATGACCATGTTCATTCCTTCGAGCAAGAAATCGATCAAGCGAAATCTTTTCTTGACACTTGTAACGACCCCAAAACCACCCTAGGAGTTAGGGATGTTGCACGCCGCGTATCTATTACCTAATAACGCAAGGCTCTAACTCACAAAACCCAAAATGAAAGAAAATACATCTTTATTAACAAAACAATGTTTACAAAGCTTAATGCGGTTACAAATACAAAGCGGAAGCTGAACCAAAATGCATAACTGAACAAAATACATAGGCCTCAGGCCACTATACAAATGCGGAAAGGAAAGCGAGACTGAAAGCAAAACGGAAACTTCAAAGGCAGCTTAAACCTACAAATCAGACGGATATAGGGGTGAGCCAAACTATAGCTCACCAGGTGATAAACTTCATCAGCTGAGCATGCTCAAAACATATACTGAACATACATATACATATACGAATACATAACGTAACCAAAACGGGTTAGAAATCGAAACGAAAATCAAACAGAGGAAGTAGTTTCCCAAATCAGATAAAGAGCATATCAGAACCGAAACAGAGAGCTTAACAAAACAGAGGCGGGACACTAGACACCAGCTGACACATCAGAAGGACTCACATAACGTCTTATGGATATCCAAAGATCCCACAACAGAAGCCGTAGAGACAGCTATGGACCAGTCGGTCACTAAACATCCAAGGGACCATGAGAGAGAGAACAGAAGGGAATCCGAGGGAATAACAGAAGGAATTCCTACGCAGCAAGCTACGGGATAGCCCGACCCGACTATCCAAGGGTCAGAAGCTAAACATCTAGGTCCCAAAACAAAAGCTTTGTAAAACAGAGCAAAAGCTTTAACAGAACAGACCAACACGGAATGTATAATCTTATCAAAACAGATCAGAAGTCACAACTGAGTTGAAGAAGTATACCCACTATCACACACGAAGACCAAACAGAAAATAGAAGCTCAAACGCTCCTGTGGAGAAAAATCGAGATCCGAAACTCATAGATATTTCAAAATGTAAAACTTATATTGACAAGCTAAAACACATTCCAGTAGATAGTATTCACTGAAAGGAAACCTACAACGCAAACGGCACTCAAAACGGAGCTAAACACAAAAGTTGTGCCAAAACAGAACCGTGTCCGGACATGCGTCTGACCTTACATGTCCGGATACCCTCTGTGGACGAACTCCAATGCGTCCGGACTTACGTCCGGGTGAGAAGGCCGGACGCAAGCAAAACATGGATTATAGAGATGTCCGGACAAACTCCGAGAAAATCATACGAGGAAGTACAGACTTGTGTACGGGCTTACAAGTGCGTACAAAGTCCGAAATGCCAAAATGTAAACCATAACCCGTACTCGCTTCACGTCCGGACTTACATGTCCAGACAAAAGTCCGGTCATAACGAAAAACACGACAAATTGAAAGCATCCGAAGCAACGTCCGGACTTGCATCCGGACGCTGCAAAATGTTCAGAAACAATGGCGAAACAAAGGCGAAACCAATTGCCAAAAACACCAACAATCCAGTATAGGTTTGCATAATAAAATACTCTAATCAAAACACATAACCACGGGGTTTTAACACATCATAAATTCCACATCGAAACCCAATCAGAGCACCACAAATCAGAGAGAGCAGTCAAAGAAACATATACGGAAAAACGAACGAAATATGAAATTCCTCGTGGTTGAACACACCCACCTGAATCCATTCACCACCTACCTCACATCTGACGCTATGCAATCTCTACGTACCCGACAATCACTCTCCTTGAAACACCACTCTAATCGACCGACATCGAACTGAACACCTCCGGAATTGAAAACGAAATCAGGAACAAAGAGGGGATGAACTGAATGAGGAAATGAAATCAGAATTCTTGAATCTTACCGGATGATCGAACACAAGAAGACCTCAATTCCCACGACCCAAAACCCACGATCAATCAGCCAAGAAATCGAATAGAGAATGATGGAAGTTGAGGGAAGAAGGAAGAGCGCAAAGGAGAAGAGAGCACATGAAAAACTATCGGGGTGAATGTCTGAAGTGGAAGGGAGAATAGACGTGAATTAGAAATGAGAGAAGAAGGAAAATCAATAAAAGAAATACTCCTTCCAACATAAATAAATAAATAAATAAAGGAAATGGACAAATGTAACCCTCCTTGCTCCAGCTAGCATATTAACCTTAGGAAAATGTCATAGACATTCTAATATAAAATTACAATATAGCACGAACTCCCTTTGCGAATCAGAAAGAATATGATGAAAGAAAAAAAATTCTAGGGCATAACAACACTGCTCTCTGTCAGTTCTATGAGTTCACAGGTCTCAGTGGATAGGGGTGAGCATTTGAATAATTTGGTTAACTAAAATCCAAATTGTTTAAAAAAATGGATTTCGGTTATTTCAGTTAAAAACCGAATTATCCAAATTAAGGCTAAAACCGAATTAACCGTTATCCAAATTATCCAAAATCTGAAATATTTTTGAGTGAAAAATAGAAAACTGAACTGAAATCCAAATTTTAGCTAGTTTGGATTCAATTAACTGAAATTTAAGTTTTGTGTTTGAATATTTTTCACTAAAGACTACAATTAGAAAAAATAATATTCTAATTTAAAAAGAATTTGGATAATTAGGTTAACTGAATTAGACAAAGTTCAAACCAAATTATAATTTGGATAATTGGGTTTACCGAAATTTTAAATTTGGCTAGAAAATTCTGTTAGAAATAACAAAAATGGTTAATTCAGTTTTTGGATAAATCTAAAATATCCAAACTGAATGCTCATCCCTATCAGGGGATGATGTGGACTCCACAAGTGCACCCATCCAGATCTTTGTCGACGGAAGTACAGTCTTGAGGGATTAGGGATGGGGGTTATTTGTCGAGACATCAATGGGTCGATAATTACAATAGGTATAGCAAAGGAAGAGGTGCCAAGGACACCCAAGTGATGGAGGCCAAAGCCCTTCTCTTTAGAACCAAAGTAGCTTAACAAGTAAGAAGCCTTGTCTTATCACTTTTTCACTCACTGTCTTTCAAATATCCATCACTTCCAAAGTAAGGCCGACGTAAGAGCTGATGTTGAATTAGTCTTACAGGATGTAATCACATCCCCGTCTTCATTTGATAGAGTTTTTTGGTCGTATGTGGACTGTTCCAAGAATGTAGATGCCCATGTACTAGGTGGGGGTGAGCATTCAGTTTTGATATTTAAGATTTATCCAAAAACCAAATTAACTGAATATTTTTTTAGATTTTTAACCGAATTTTCTTATCGAATTTAAAATTTTGGTTAAGCGAAATACCCAAATTATAATTTAGTTTGGATTTCAGTTAACCAAAATACCCAAATCATAATTTAGTTTGGATTTTGGTTTTGACTTTATCTAATTTCGTTAACCGAATTATCCATTTTTTATAAAAAAATATATTCTATTTTATAATTCTAGTTTTTAGTGACAAATAGTCAGACACAAATAACACAAACAATACAATACAATTTTAAGTTGTCATCTCAATTAATTAAGTTTAAATCCACCCAATTAGTTTTGTTTAATCACACCTAAATGAACCTCTTTAAACCCCCCTCCCATTTAATATTGATCCAAGTTCAAAAGTTATAATACTTCCTCCATTTTTATTGTAAGTAGTTTTAGAGATTTGTACACTTATTAAGAAAGGTAACAATGATGCATGTATCCCTACATTTTACTTTTATATCTAACTAATAATTATTTTTTCATTAAATACTAGGGATAAATGTGGAAAGTAGGGTGTCAAAAGCTAAAACAACTTTTATTTATAAACAAAATGTCAATGCTAAAACGAATTATAATTTAGAATGGAGGAAGTATCATTATTTTGTAGGAGTTATAAGTTCACTTTGTTTTACAGGTGCTAACAAACAACAATTAACTCTAGACACCTCCTAATGTGTATTAATTATGTAAAAAAAAAGACTCGATCTTGCGTACTGTAGTCGGGGTCGAGATTAAGGTTCTGGTGAGTGGATCGGTGGAGAGGGGTGGTAGGGTTAGGGTTTTCGTGTTTTCACGTCAACAACTTTAGTTGCTGTTGTTGCCGCCTCTAAGGGAGCTCCTCTTGTCGTTGATGTTGCTGCAGCTTGAGGTTACACTTCTGGATATCCAACATAGAGGTCCTTTGGAGTTTTATCACTCTCTCTCATAGGTGATTTTGGGTGATTCTCGTTGCCCCTGCTCATGTCTATTTTTAGAGTGAGTTTTTCTTCTTCTCTTTCTCTACTAGTACAACTTTCTGGTTTGGCTCTAGTACTGGTGTGCCCTCGAAGGTCTCTCTCTTCTCTTTGTGTGGCTCACTTTTGTGATTTGATGGTGTGGCTAGGTGTTCATTTACCTCTTGTTTGTTTCTTTGAGCGGTGGTTTTTTTCTTTGAGTAGTTGAGTGATTTTGGTTTATTCTTCAGGTCTACGATAGGCTGGTGTCTGGTGCTTGTCATAGGGGTTGGGCTAGGGGTATATGCCTTGTGGTTGGCTTGTTTGGTGTGCAATTCAACCAAACTATTCATCGTTTCCTATTTTCTCGTGATTATGAAGGCGATTATGGATCTTTTAGGCTAATGATTCGAGGCGATGTCTTTGAATGGAGTTGAGGATGTCGCCTCTGCTCTAGAGTTTTGTTTTTATTCGGAATTTCTAGGGGTTGGATTTGACGTGGTGCTTTTAGTTGAAGTCAAGGTTGACTCCTCTGGCTCTGTTGCTTTGTTTTGAGTTGGTTCCAATGGGTCGACCGCAGGTGGTGATTTTGGTTGGAGCCAAGACATGCACGTCTTCCCCTATTGCTTTGTTTGAGTTGGTTTTTTCTACTTCTTGTTGAGCACACGTACTTTTGAACTTTGTTATGAGTCGGCTAAGTCTTAACTGTAGGGGTTTGGGTCAGTCTACTACATTTTATGCGCTAAAGTCTTACTTGCTAAGCTTAGGGATTACTCTTATCATTGCCCTCTCTATATTAGATTCCTTAAGTTACAGCTTTATGGTTGGCAGTTCAAGAGCGAAGATTGTGATCAGAATATCAAGTGGATATTTTCTAACACCTTCATGGTGTAGTTGAACAATTAACAAAGTAAGTCAAATGGTGATGGGGCTTGTCACTTTGGTGGGTAGCCATTGTCTTTGTTTTGATAATATCAAGATCTTCTCAAGAAGGATATCATAGAGTATGTTGGGTGGGTTGTTTGAAGATTGAAAGACTATTCAAGAGGAAGGATTAGTCCTGAAGATCAGATGCACATAGCTTGTTCGGCTTGTGGGTTTAGTGATTTGAATTTCAATTGGAGATTTTCTAAGATCTTTATGGTGTAGTTAATTATTTAGTATCAAAACAAACAAATTGCAATAGAGCTTATCATTTTGGTCCATTGCATTTGTTTTTATACTGATCGGGATCTTCTTAGGAAGATTTTGACTCTTATAGATTTGTTACACGTTGAAAACATCTCGTAGGATGGTAATATTAGGGATTGGAAAGACTTCCTTTCAAAAGAATATCAAGAACCATCATTATGGTGAATTTAGTCTTCATCAAGAAATGTCAAACTATATTGGAGCTGGCTTATACAATGGGTAATGTCTATATTTGTTCTGTGGCTCAAGACGACTTCCGGATGATCGTCGGTTGGCATTCTGTTAGCAGTGATCCGTATAGGTTGAATGAATGTATTAGTGCTAAGCTATTTTTCTCTAGATTTCTTCATTGGGTTTGTATTTTTATTGTTAAGTTTGTTAAATACTCTACTAAACTAGTTTGTGAGCTAGGATTTGCCGTTTTGGACAGCACTTTGAACTAGAGAGGAAAGTATGTTTCTTCTTACATCAAAGTGACTGATTTGTAGCTTTTCGTTATTTTTCTTGCTTTAAATTATATGAAGTTTCAAGTACCGCATGAAAAGAGGGAGGAAAACAAAAACACAACATTGTTTGTTGCGGGAATGGCAAGTAGTAGCTAGCTAGAAGGTCGTGTCAACCAAAGGTGGAGTGTCGCTGCGAATGATGTGGTCCATTCACGAACTCTCTTTCTCTTTTCCATTAATTCACATTCACTAGATATGACCGAAAGTTGGCTCCCAATTTACCTTTCATTATGTACACACCCACATACATGTTTACCTTCAATTAACCGTTCGCCTTCTCAATATCGAATTGGTTACTATGAAAAGCATTAATGTACATCTCGATACGAAAAAAGAGTTCATCAATATACATGTGACAGATGTGTACTATTAAATGATGAATCATATCATACAAAGGCATGTTTGACAAGATTATATGTTGCCTGCAATAAAAGTATATTAGCACTCAAACAACTGAAAGTGGAAAAGAGGACAACTGGGCATATTAGCAAAGTGAAGAAGATGCATGGTGTAGATCTGGGTTAATCTTAATAGCAATTGAAGGGCACAAATTTTGATGTTGTATCAGCAGGCTGCTAAAAGAACACTAAAGTGTGAAGAGTTGATTGATTAGTCCTTATATATATTAAGAGCTTGTTTTGATATATGTTAAGATTATTATATCAATTCGTGAGAGAAGGGAAGATAATTATTCCACTGCATTATGGCAAACATAATTTAATTTGAAGAATTCCAATTCTGTTTATGTGTAATGTCAATGCTATAGTTAAATATATAATAACGCCAATAATTATGATTAATATATATATATACGCAACTAGAATTAATTACACATGTGCTATAACAACTAGAATAAACATTAGTTCGATATATACATCAAATTAAGGAAGGAAACAAACAAAAAAACCATACAACCAACCAATCACACTCAAGAAAGTGACAAAATTAAGATATAGGAGCCCAATATCAATAAATAATTAATATAGAGTATTTGTCAAAGCAAGGGATGTTAGAGAAGCGGATGAATGTGTTGATTTGCTGTTAAAATTAGGATGCGAAGTTCCTAATCCAAGCCTAGCAAAGACAAACATTCTTGCTTAAATCCAAGAGATGCAGAAGGCCCAACTGAAGTAACGGGCCATGGATTGTCCGCAAACAGGGGATGGAAGCTTAAGGAATGAAGTAGATAATTTTTGTTATACACATGGAGTTTTGGCTTGGACGGTCAGTCTTGGGTGATGAGGGTCTGTATCCTTGGAAGATGTGGAGTGTTGGTTTGTCCGCGTTTGGGGTGGAAGGAGGTCAAGGGAGAGTCTAGTATTTTAGTTGAGGAAGGCTTGTTTCTTGGATGATGATTGTAGTATGTTATTATCGTCTGGTGAGGGTCTTATTTAAACATTTTTTCTGGTCAGTGTATGCGTCCGAGGTTTTAAAGTTAGGCTACTCTGTTTGTTGTAAGTTGTACTTGGATGTGGTGGATGTGGTGGGTACTCTTTTTCCTTTCTAAGCTTTTTCCCATTGGGTTTTGCTTAGAAGGTTTTAATGAGGCCCGTGCACAACCCATCCTTAATCGTATTTAAATGATATGCTATATGCACAAATTAACAGCAAATCAACAGCAAATCAACACATTCAACCAACCAATCAACCGATAAGGGGGGCCTATATCTTAATAAGGATGTCCCAGCAAGGGATGAGAGAGGAAAAATTATTAATCCTGATAGAGAAGCGGATGAATGTGTTAATTTGCTGTTAAAATTAGGATGCGAAGTTCCTAATCCAAGCCTAACAAAGGCAAACATTCTTGCTCAAATCCAAGAGATGCAGAAGGCCCAACTGAAGTAACGGGCCATGGATTGTCCGCAAACAGGGGATGGAAGCTTAAGGAATGATGTAGATAATTTTTGTTATACACATGGAGTTTTGGCTTGGACGGTCAGTCTTGGGTGATGAGGGTTTGTATCCTTGGAAGATGTGGAGTGTTGGTTTGTTCGCGTTTGGGGTGGAAGGAGGTCAAGGGAGAGTCTAGTATTTAGTTGAGGAAGGCTTGTTTCTTGGATGATGATCGTAGTATGTTATTATCGTCTGGTGAGGGTCTTGTTTAAACATTTTTTCTGGTCAGTGTGTGCGTCCGAGGTTTTAAAGTTAGGCTACTCTGTTTGTTGTAAGTTGTACTTGGATGTGGTGGGTACTCTTTTTCCTTTCTAAGCTTTTTCCCATTGGGTTTTGCTTAGAAAGGTTTTAACAGGCCCGTGCACAACCCATCCTTAATCGTATTTAAATGATATGCTATATGCACAAATTATAAAAAAAATATATTTGTACTAACCAGCCAAACTTCTGACGAGGACGATCTGATCAAATGATGACAGAATCAAAGAAATCTGTTTGGCTTTACATTTATCTTCCCACAACTTTATTGAACCACAAGAAAGAAACAACACAAACTGTGGCCGTCCCAAGAGGTCTTGATCTATTGATAAAACCTTACAGATCCGATGAAACTGATGCAGTTCAAGAAAGCTGTGGAAAAATAGAAAGTAAGGCCACCAATCAACTCACCTCACACAGAATGGCCTTGATATAACTAATGCCATGAACGACGAGGACGACCTAGCTAGATGATCTTTTAGTAATGAAACCCTAGAAAGAGCCAGCCGCACCGTAGGGTGGGACTTGGGAGTAGGAGGTAGGAGAGGAATATTGCATCATGGGCAGGGCCGGCTCATGGGGTGTGCAAGTGGAGCCGTGGCACAGGGCCCCCACTTATCAGGGTCCCATTTTTTAAGGTTTTGTTATTTTTTAGCTATAGTTAATTAGTTAATATTACCTCCGTCCCATATTAACCTTCTTGTTTGCTTTTTAACACGTTTCCCACTTTAAGGATTCCATTGCAAAACTTAGATTTGTAAAATTATATTATCTTATATCTTAAAGGGAAAATTCACGAGATACCCCTGTTTTATTTCGTAATTCACAATATACCCCTGTGATTTTAGTAATTCAACTTTAAACATGCTTAAATGTTGTCCAAAATTGATGATACTTTACATGGACGATGCTAAAGTGTTATATTTTGGTCCAATATCAAATTTGAAGCTTTTTAAGCTCACATGTGACCTGTGAGACCCAATGAATATGTGACTGTTCATTGGGTCCCACAGGTCACATTTGAGCTTAAAAAACTTCAAATTTGATATTGGACCAAAATATAACACTTTAGCATCGTCCATGTAAAGTTTCATCAATTTTGGACAACATTTAAGCATGTTTAAAGTTGAATTACTAAAATCATAGGGGTATATTGTGAATTACGAAAGAAAACAGGGGTATCTCGTGAATTTTCCCTATCTTAAATATTGAAGTCAAACGACATGTCCAAATAGTAAAGAAGAAGGTCAAAAGGGGACAGAGGGAGTAATATATATATAAAATTATTAATAAGAAATTATAAATGAAAAATATAATATTTCATTAGTAAGTTTGTATCACTATATAACATATAAAACAATAAAGTAATTAATTGTAAAAGATCTGACCTAAATATTATTATATATCCATAAAATTAAATATTAAAATGTTATAGTATATGTTTTATAAAATGAAATATTGCTATCAGAATATGGATTGGTAAATAAATCTTAAAAACTACTATTCAACAAACGTTTTTGTCTTAAAAATATATGTACAATTAAATGAACAAATAATTTTATTTTAAAAAACTATATCACATAATTAAATATTTATTGATTTAGATATAATAATTTATAATTGTAGTATCTTAAAATAACTTTTTATTATATAATTTATTAATTAATAAACAATGAATATTTTTTAAAATTAACATATAATTATTTTTTATAACTCTTTCATATATAACTTAATATCCCTATATATCATGACCATTTTTTGAACCGGCATAGACACAGGGCCCCCTAATTGATTGAGACGGCCCTGATCATGGGTCGAAGACGAGGAAGATATATATAGCCACATACATCATATCCTTGGTTAATCGTGTTTATTTAATCATTGTTAAGTTTTTTTTTTTTGAAGCAAATGATTATATTAATATTAAGAGCACAACGTGAGTACATAGGAAGGGAAGTCGGTGGACTTCCAGCAACTCGCCGGGAGTTGATGCTTACTAGCATAAGATGCTAGGTTGTGGGCCTTAAAATTATATAGTCTATTAACGTGAAAGCATAGGAAGTCTACAAGTGGTGCTAAATTTGCCATGGCCTCATTGAGCAAATGCTGAGTGTAGTCTGGGATGCTCGAGGGCCCAAAGGCTGTCAGGTGGTCAACAACACTTTTACAATCTGTCAAGAGGCAAACGTGGGTAAAATGAAGACGCTTAGCAAGATCAATACCCAGAAGCAAGGCCGCTGCTTTCATATGTGAAGGATTTTGCGTTGTATGACCACCCATAACTGCGGCACCAATAATAGAACCATGTTGCATTGCCACTGCTGCTAAGCCATAACGACCAAACCGATCAAGGCCCGCATCCACTGAAATTTCCACCCAGGAAGGATGGGAGCTTCTTGCATCCACCAAAGTGGGCAAGTGAGGCAACCTGGTCGCAGCTGAGCTTAGTAAAAAAAAACTGTCTGCCTGAAACCATCCTGCTTCAAAAGTGGTCACACGCCCATGCGAAAACTGACAGCGGGCATACCATAGACGCCAAAGAAGCGACGTGAGCAAGGACATGCTGGTCCGAGACATGGTAGCGCATGAGTGAGTGTACCAGTCGATGAAAACCGCATCGGGCCCAGCGGGCGGAGCGAAAGGCATGCGTAGACGGTCCCAAAAGGGGGTGGCAGATGGGCAGTTAAAGAAAGCATGGAGGAGGGTCTCATCGCCACCACAAAGTACACAAGCTGCCAAATCAGGACGATGCAACCGATTAGCCAACACACCCCGGCAAGGCACTGCTCTATGCAATAGCTTCCAGCCAAACAAACGGATGCGCGGAGGCAAGTCCAGTGCCCAAAGACGCTTAGTGGCGAGACCCTGGGTAGAAGGACTCGATGAAGATGTAGAGGGACGAGCTTGACGAGAAAGCGCAACATCACAGTGATAAGCACTTTTAACCGAGTAAAGACCTGAACTGGTCAGGCCCAGAACCACGAGTCAGGGGAGAGCACATCAGCAGGCAATTGCACATTACAAATATGTTGAATATCCTCTGGTGGAAAATGGTCCGAAGTAGAGGAACATTCCAGGCAGAAGGAGAAAGCATCAAAGTAGACACAGAAGCCTGTCGGTGACATAGTGGAATGGACCAAAGAAAAGGCATGCCTCCCTCCTTGGAAGGAAGCCATCGATCACTTATGGCAGTAGAAAGACCATTACCAATTCTGCGCCTGGCCCCAAGCTGTATCAAATCCCGAACACCAAGGAGAGCACGCCAGACGGGGCTTGCGGTAGATAAAGGCTGAAGAAGCTGAAGAGGGCGTTGCCCAGATAACGGGCTGTGTAGAACTGAGACAATAACGACTCACGGTTGGTTAAGATGCGCCATAGTTGCTTGGCAAGAAGCGCACGATTAAAACTGCGCAAATCACGAAGACCCAAACCACCAGAGGAAAGAGGAAGACAAAGAGCCTCCCACTTCGTCCAGTGGATACCTTTCGTAGTTTGTGAACCACTCCACTAAAAGCGAGAAATCATACGCCTAATGGATTTGAGGACCGACTGAGGTAAAGCAATAACAGACATCACATACGTCGGAATGGCCTGCAAAATTGACTTGATAAGATTGAGACGCGCTGCTTGAGATGTATTAGAAGACCAACCCTGAATACGGCGTGCAACCCGGTCCTTAATATAAGCAAAGATTGCCTTGCGATTGCGCCCCACCTGTACTGGGAAACCCAGATACATTCCCAAATCCTGAACCAGACGACCACTAAGCACTCCCGCAACGCCCTGGCGAATATCAGGGCGGAGAAGAGAGGAAAACATAATAGCCGACTTGTCAACATTAATACTTTGGCCGGAGGCTTGCTTAAAATCATCAAGGATGTGAGCCAAAGCTTGAGCATTCGGGGTCAAAGCCTTCCCAAATAAGATACAGTCATCCGCGAACAGAAGGCTAGTAATTGGCGAGGGGAGACCAGGAAAGGAAAAGCCTTGATATTGGTTCACCTGAGCAGAAAGAGTAATGGCAGACATCAAAACCTCCATGCAGCAAATGAAGAGTAGAGGCGATAAAGGGTCACCCTGGCGTAGGCCACACTCTGGTCGGAATGTATCACCCGGGTAACCATTAATAAGCACAGACATGGTGGCTGTTGTAAGACACTTACGAACAGCCTGAATCCAAACCGGATGAAAACCCATACGAGCCAAAACGTCCAAGACAAAAGACCATTCCACCCTATCAAAAGCCTTTGACATATCCACCTTATACGCAAAAAAACCACGGATGTGGGCCTTTGAAGTGCGCATCAGATGAAGAATCTCATGAGTAAGCAGCACCTGAGATCCGAGATTAAACGATCCTGCACAAAAGCTCCCTAATTCGAAGAGATGACTGCTGGCAGAACATGCTGAACCCGGTTGACAAGAACCTTGGAAATGACACGATAAACTGTATTACACAAGGAAATGGGTCGAAAATCCGTAATAGAGGTGGCCCCCGGTTTCTTTGGAATGAGAGCAATATGAGTGTGATTGAGATTCGAGGGCAAAACATCAGTGTTAAGAAACTGTAACGCTGTGGCATAAAATCTTCACTGATAATACCAATAAGTGCGTAGAAAAACCTCATTAATACCATCAGGCCCAGGGGCCTTGGATGGATTCAACTGCTTATAAGCTGCAACCACTTCCGCTCGAGTAAAAGGCTGGCCCATGGGCTGATAACTCTCCGGAGGAACACGATCCTCAACACATGCCAGGAGATGCGGGTCTGCCTGAGGTGCGGTAGTAGTAAAAAGCTCTTGAAATAAAGAACGAGCCACATATTCCACACCGGCCCAGGAGGTTGCAGGCGGGACCAAGGTGAGGAAATAGAATAAATGGCATTACGACGTGAGCGGGCCCTAAACTTATTGAAAAATTACTTATTATTCCTATCACCTGCCGAAAGCCAACTGATTCTGGAACGTTGTTGGAGACGAACCTCATCCCGATGAAAAAGCATATCCACTGTATCTGAACAAGACTTCCATCGGGCCAGATTGTGAGGGCTTGGGGCCTGTTGATCTAGGCGGTCGAGCTCTGTTTGGGCCTGACGTAGCGCTTTCTTCTCGACCCAAATCTGTCTAACACCCCATGAACGTAACTCCTGACCACATAACTTGACTTTGGTTGAGTAACCATGCAAATGTGGATTATGAGTCCATACCGATTGAACCAAAGTACGGCACTGTTCATTCAAAGCCCAACAATTCTCAAAACGAAACGGCTTTGGTCCTCTGCGAGTGGATGGTTGCAAGGTTAACTTTATAGGCCGGTGATCTAGTCGTCCCCAACGAAGATGAACATTAAGTGCACTAGGAAAGTGCGCTAACCATGCATCATTCGCTACAAACCGATCCAAACGACTTTTAACATGAAAAGGAAAGTCTGCGCGCTTTGTATATGTATAGCAAGGGCCACTGAATCCCAAATCCCTCAACAAGCAATCAGACAAGCATGAGTGGAAAGAAGACATTGCCCTTTGGGAACGAAAACCCCGGCCCTGGTGTTCCCGCAAGTTCAGTACTTCATTGAAATCCCCACCTAGAACCCAAGGTCCCGTCCACTGCGCATGCAAATAACGTAGAAGTCGCCATGTTCCATTTGTCAGTTACATTAGACCATCCATACACACCCGTAAGCCTCCACTGAACACCCCCAAAATGACTGACAACAACATCAACATGATGTGCAGAAAAACTAGACAAGGAAACATTCAAATTATCCCGCCAAAACAAGGCCACACCCCCTTTCCGACCTTCACTATCACCCGTCACCCAACTATACCCCGAAACCTAGATGCAACCGTGCGCATCTCAAAAGATGAAAGCTTAGTTTCTAAGAGAATTACAAAAAGTGGTGCTTGTCTAGACACTAAACCCACCAACCAACAAACTGTCGCCACATTACCTAAGCCGCGGCAGTTCGTAACTAAAACCGACATTATTCCGGGTGAACAGAAAGCCCAATTGTTACCTGCACTGCGAGCCAAAATTGAGCACCTCAGATGAAGACAGTAGCAAGACGAAGGTGGACTTGCTGTGATGACGGAAGGTGGACTTGCGGCGAATAGCAATTGCGGTGAATAGCACTTGCGGCGATGAGGGAAGTTGGACTTGCAGCGAATAGCACTTGCGGAGACACCAAGCTTGCGATTCTATATTCCCTGTGCAGCTCCGACTGAGTGGCGAACAACATGCTCGCGCCTCTATTCATTCAGAACTATGGCAAACCTGAATGGCGAAACAAGTGCATACATGCTCGCGCCTGGGCGAAACTGGTGCGAAACCAGCACTCCTCCAACAGAAAAGATTTTGGTCACTAAGAAATTGCTTCCACGGCCTGAATAAAGCTTCAAAATTACGAGAGCTAGAAACCCTAATTTCTGCGGGTGCACATTGTTGAAGCAGTGTCGCTAATTATGTTTCAGGATGAAGAGAAAAAAGCGGACAAAATTGGATGTTGGAGCTGTCGTCGCCCAAATTGGAAAATCGATTCGTCGCCGTCACTGACCATCATCACTGTGGCTGGTCGCCTAAGGACGTGCGGGAGCGTTCCCTTTCATTGTATTTCTAGAATTGCTAGAATTATACCAGTTCATTAATATCTGTCGTTTTAGGATGTGGTTCTTGTTCAAAAATATCTGTCATTCTAGCTTTTTGATACACTTCTTTCCACTTTTACCCCTACTATTCAATATAAAAGTAATTATTATCTAAATGGAAAAATAAAAAGTAGGGGCACATGCGTCATTGTCCTACTTTTCTTAATAAGTGTGCCAGTTTCTAAAATGACAATTATTGTTGAACGGAGGGAGTATTCTTAATCATTGTTAAGTTAGATATCTATAACTTATTTCTATTTTCTTCAGGTGCGGCGGGTATAACATTTACCTTTTTTTGAAGTAGCATATCGTAACACCTAATTCGTACAAAAAAACATTTATATATAGTACTTGCTTTATCAACAAGGGCCGAAGCATTGGAAAGAGTTGCTTCCCCAAATAGCACAATATCGTCAGCAAATAACAGATTGGAGATAGGTGTATCCAAACCAGGTAAGGTGTAAGGCCGGTAAAGGCCAACATCAGTGGCAAAGTTAAGCGCTGAAGTGAGAGCTTGCATACCGATGATAAATAAAATAGGTGACAGGGGATCACCTTGTCTCAGTCCACGCGTAGGCGCAAAGAACTGACCCGGACAGCCATTAATGACCACAGCAGTGCGAACCGTAGTAATACATTGACGAACAAGTGCAATCCAGGAGGGATGAAACCCCATCATAGTTAGAACTTCCAAGACAAAACTCCACTCCATACGATCAAAAGCTTTGGACATGTCGACCTTGTAAGCAAAGTAACCCTTCTTCTTAGCTCGGGATCTTCGCATAGAATGCAGGATTTCATGTGATACCAATCTGATCCGTAATGAGCCTATTCTGAACAAATGCTGCTTGGTTATTGGATATAACAGTTGAGAGAACCCCCGAAATCCGATTAACGAGAACCTTTGATATCACTCGGTAGATAGTATTACACAAGGATATTGGCCTAAAATTTGCAATCGAAGCTGCACCCGGAGTCTTTGGAATTAACACAATATGCGTATCATTTAAAGTTGAAGGCATCACATTATGATTGAGAAAGGAGAGACAAGCCTGAAGGAAATCAGTGCTAATAGTGGGCCAAAAGTACGGAGAAATGTACCGTTGATACCATCAGGACCGGGTGCCTTCCCGGATGCATTTGATTATGCCGTGATAATCTCCTCCCTCGTATATGGTTGGCCCATTGTCTGATGTTGCTCCATGGAGACCCTACTTACAATGCAAGCCTGTATATGCGGGTGAGAAGGTGGGTGTGTAGTTGTGAACAGATTCTGAAAGTAGTGGCGTGCAACTGTCTCAATTCCCTCCCAGGTTGACTGCGGTGGATAAGCATCCGAAGACAATGAGTAATGTAATTGTGGCGTGATCGCATGTTATAGCGGGCAAAGAAAATTGAGGAATTACGATCCCCAGCAAGCAACCAATGCTGCCTTGACCTTTGCTGCAACCTTATTTCCTCCTTTAGTAAGAGAGAATCATAAACTAGGTTGAGTTCGTTCCAACGTTTAATGTGATTAGGATGGGCCGCATCTGTTGCTATTTGATTAAGCTCCTCCTGCGTTTGATTTAACTGGCGTTTTTCAACCCAAAGCTGTTTCTTGCCCCAAGATCGTAGCCTCTGTCCACACCAGACTACCTTAGTACAATAACCGTGCTGGGTAGAGTTCCAAACAGATTGTAACAATAGTTTACACTCTGGGTGGGTTGCCCAGCAATTTTCAAATCGAAAAGGGCGTTGACGCCGATGCCGATGTGGTTGGAATACCAACTTAATTGGCTTGTGATCAGAATGTCCCCAGGAAAGATGGAAGTTTGTGGCCAGTGGGAAAGCATTTAACCAAGCATCGTTACATACAAACGATCAAGACGACTGAGCGTTGGACGTTGATTTCTACTTTTGCCACTAAACGTGAACTTTGAGCCTCTAAACCCGAGATCCTGAAGATTGCAATCAAGCAGGCAATTGCGAAAATCAGATATAGAGGCGGCAGAGCGTGAGCCCCGGCCATGGTGCTCATGCAAATATAAAACTTCATTAAAATCGCCACCTAGCACCCATGGGCCATTCCATTGTGCATCAAGATACCGAATTAACTCCCACGTTTTCCATTTAAGCCGAGAATCAGACCAACCATACAGTCCAGACAGACGCCATTGAAACCCCCCCTGAGAACCGATAAGTACATCCACATGGTGACTAGATACACTAAGAACAAAACATCAAGACTAATAGACCAAAACAAAGCAACCCCCGCACTCCTACCAACACTATCCCCACCCACCCAGTAGTAATTCGGATGAGTTGCTGCAAAAGATCGAAGTTCAAAAGATGACAGTTTGGTCTCGGCTAAAAACACAAAAGTGGGTGCTTGCTGATGAATCACATTTTTAATCCAACGAATAGCAGCAGGTGCACCCAAACCCCTGCAATTCGCAACCACTACCGACATTATGCAGGGCGATACTGGGTATCTCCCAGCATCGCCTGTGAAGTAGAAACACTCAACTCTCCCTTTCCACGCTTAGAGATCTCCTCCATCGACTGGACATCCCGAAGTTCTGATTCTGATGAGGAACACTGAACGAAATCTATCTTGCGCTTTCAACCGTCAGACATTGTAGGGGATTGAGCAACCTCCCCTTCCTCCAGTACTGGCTTCTCGTTGATGTCAACCATCATATGAACTCCCTGCATATCCCCAGCAACCGGCAAAACTGCAACTTCGTCTGTTTCTGTGTCCTCAACCTGCACAACTGGTATCACCCCTGGACGTGGTGGCGGTGTAGCTTGTCGGCGCGGAGCAGAGCTTCCACCTGGTGCAGCCAAACGTGGGCGAGAACCCTCAGTTGTCCCAGCCTTTAACCACAACCCGTAATTAAGCTCTTCCATGTTGGCGTCTGTGCGGTAAGGGCACTCTCGAAGAACATGTGTGAAGAGACCGCACATGAAGCAAATGTTAGGCAATTTCTCATAAGTCAGTGGTAGAGTATAATTTTTACTGTCTGCAGTGATTGAGGTGAAACGCAGAATAGGCCTGGTGACATCCAAATTAATCTGGATGCGCATGTAGGACCCTGCCTTGCGTCGATCAAACTCGTCATAAGCCATAAACACTCCAATCTGATTCCCAAGTCGCTTTGCAAACAGGTGGTGCATAAACTGAAACGGAACGTCATGAACATGTATCCAAAAGGGCACCCATTTGAACTGGTGGTCACGCGGAGCAGTAGCACGATCAACCTCGGATAGAACCAAAAGACCACCATCATGAGTCCTTGGCCCACGAGACAGGATGGAGGCGACAAACGCTTCATCAGGCAACCGAAACAGCAGGATACCATGCTCCAGACTTCGGACACGGAGAGTGTACTCGCACCTCCAAGCCTTGGCAAGAGTCCGCTCCATTACCTTGATGTCAACATGACGGTTCATCAGGAACTTGCCTAAGAAACAGCATGGAGTTAGGGCATCAGAAGATGCCTGAAGGAGGTCATCTACATGCATTGATTCTTCCTCAGCAGCAGTCAAGGTGAGCTTAGCGCAGTCGGTGGCCAAGGAGTCCACCGGAGGTGTAGGTTTAGGCGGGACAGCAGCCATGAGAGTCGTGGATGATTGAACACTTGAAGTGCGAAATGGTTCAATGCCCAGAAGCTTGGGGAAATAGAATGTTAAGAGATGGGAAGGTAGAGATAGAGTAACAAGTGAAAAGGATAGGGTTAGGTAAGCGAAGACCAAAGTCGGATATATGTAGGGTTTGAAACGAGAACACAATCTATCATGCAGGAGAAGATGGAGAGTTACTGGTGATTTGCATGTATTTAATCGGCACTTGGTACTTAGGAAAAGAGGAAACGTGTTACCAAGGTCATAATCTGGTGACAGCTCCATCCGAGAATGGTAATGAGTACTAAGGTCGACATGCAAGACGGAAGTTGAAAAGACTTGGCGGTGATGTGCTTTGGGAGAAAACCTAGTGTGCCTCGGGCCAGTTTGTTAATGCTGCTAAGTCTGCGGTGATGTTCTCTTTTGGATTACATAGGCATTTGAAGGAGTCCATTTCGGCTACTCTGCAGGCACGACACACCATGGATTTGGGGCTATATCTCGGATTTCCCAGCACTGTTGGTAAGAACAAGTGCTCCGTGTTTAGTTACATTAAAGACAGAGTAGCTAGGCGTATCCAAAGCTGGTCAAAGAAAGTATCACAAGCAGGGCGCACTTTGTTGGTAAAATTGGTTCTCCAAGCTATTCCTTCATACGCAATGTCTATTATCCAGCTTCCTCGAACTCTACTCAAAAAGATTCAGCAGATGATATCTCAATTTTGGTGGGGCGGGGCCAAGAATTCGCAGGCAATACATTGGACGAAATGGTCAACCATGTGTCAAGATTTTCGGGTTGGGGGGATGGGCTTTCGGGAGTGCGTAGCTTTAATCAGGCTCTTTTGGCAAAGCAATTGTGGCGGATACTCACTGAGCCCGCGACTCTTCTTTCCAGGTTCTATCATGCAAAGTATTTGCAACATACTACCTGTATGTTGGCGCAACCTGCCACCTCCTCAAGTCCGATTTGGCGAGCACTTCTTAGTGTCCGGAATTTAGTGCAATTTGGGGGTAGAAGGGCTATTGTTACTGGCCAACACCAGACTAACAGATCGTTGGCTTAAAACAAAGTCGGGAGGTAAGCTTTTCCCTTGCTTTCTTCCCCCCACTGGTTCGTCAGCATGCTTCGGTTGCTACTTTGATCACTTCAACCCGCTGTTGGAATACTGAATTGGTGGGCCAATGGTGTGATAATACGGATATTCAACATGTTCTTGCAACTCCAATTATGCCTCCATCATCATCGACACTTGGCTCGGACTATTGGTATTGGGGGTTGCATAAATCGGGGGCTTATACTGTTTCTTCGGCTTATTCTGCGGCACTGGAGCTTAACAGCATGACTCAGGCGTCTTCCTCTAACCCAGAGTCCAAGCACAAAGTTTATAAGAAGTTGTGGGGGTTACACATCCCACCACGTATCAAGTTGTTTGCATGGAAGTTTATAAGTTCTAAGATTCCTTGCAAGGCTGTTATCAGGGATCGAATTCATGTTGACATGCCCACTGCATGCGCGCTGTGTTGCGCCACCGAAACACGCTGCATGCGTTCTACCTTCTACTACCACTGCCCTAGTTGCATCCTCTGTGGCATTTGTTTGGCTTTCATCTTCCTCCTCATATTGGTACGGATCTGGAGTTGCAGATCTGGCTCTTTCAATTCATTATGGACAACCCTAAGGTGGAGGTGGCACGGTATCTTTGTTTTCTCTGGCAGCTTTGGTATGCGAGGTGTCAAGTGTCTCATGGTCTGGTACATTGTTTTGAACATGGCTGGAGTCAAGCTGCGAGTTACCTTCAGCACTCTTTGTCTACAGACCAAACAACCTCTCATGCGTTACAGCGTCATCGTACCGACTTTCCTCATTGGCCGGAGTTCTCTACAGATGCCAGTTTGGATTCACATAAGCGTGTGGGGTTGGCTTGGGTGGGACGACAGCGGACCGTTGTTTTTTCAGCGGGGGTACACTACTGTACAAATCTAAGCATTGCAGATGCTGAGGCATTGGCTATCCAAAGATCGTTGTATGCTATACGGCAGCAAGGCGTTACCGCTTTCGTATTCTCTCAGACTGCAAAGGGGTTGTTCAGTATTTACAAACCGGCCGGCACTCTACTCTTCTGCCTACTACGACGGCTATTTTGGACAACGTTTTAGCGGAGTTGGACTTCGCCTCTGATGTTGCATGGTTTTATGTTCCACGCACATATAATGTATCAGCGCATGTCTTAGCTAACCATGCCCGACAATCACAATTGTCGGCGTCATGGACTCCGGACACAATGCCGGAGGTTGTACTTAAACTCGTTTCCTAATATATGATTCCTCTTTCAAAAAAATAGTACTTGCTTTAGCCCTTTCCATCGCGCTGATCCCAAAGAGAATGATATAGTACTTGCTTTCTCGTTTAATTCCTTCAGTCCTGCACGAATTTAAAGAAGATGCAGAATAGAAAACGATCTATTGTTTTTTCAGTTTTAGTAATCCTAATATCTAAAAAAGATCTTGCATCATTTTCAGTCAGTCGTGGTAAGATTAGCCTAAAACCATGCCCTATATATTCTTATGAGTTTTTTAACCTTTTTTTCACATGGCATGTTATCAGATTATATATATTTTTATTATGTAAATAACCTCACCCATTACTCATCCATAATAAGGAAGTTTCTTATCATTCTCTTTCATTTCACATTTTTTCTCTCTCCTCCAACTATCTTCTTTATATTTTACCATCCCCTAAAATATTTATTTATAAATTGATAGTGTCATTGAATGCATTGATACAACCAATAAAATTTAAGTTATGTACATTCCTTCAATAAGAAACGATAAAAGAGAAAGTAAGAAGATTCCACCACTATAGAGTATTTTTTAAAAAAGGGTTAATACGTGTAGTCAAAAAATAACATTCTTGCCCTTCCTTCAAAGGTTATGAAAATTACAATATCTACCCAAAACTTTTGATATATTACGAACAATACCCAAATACGATTATATAAGGATGATCAATAGGTTATGAGATCATATTCAACATTCAAAAATCATATAGAGGAAAGAGAAAACAGGAAGATGGTTTTAAAGGATTTGAAGAAAATTTCCAGAGATCGGAATAAAAGAGATGGAAACAATGAAGACGACGTTGTAGGGCCATCTGAGGAACATCTAGATGATATTAACATCGACGATGACGTATGAGGGGCACATTCAGAGGTTTTTAAAAAATATTTTGAAATACTTTTAAGTTAAACTTGGGTTAAAATATGATAGAAAATAAAAAAATAGAGTAAAAAACGTGCGAAAGCGAGACAGACTCTTGCCCAGGAACCAGGCGTTAACGACCGTGAAGAAGACCAGGCATCAACGGCGGTGAGGAGGCATGGGCGGCAGATGGTGGGCGTTGACGGCCACAGAAGAGGGCCGACGTCGACACTCACCTTTTCTTGTTGGCGTTGACATCAGCTGAATCGACCGGTTTTGATAGGTTTTGAATCGGGTGACTCCTTGTGTCTCGGAGTGGATGGAGTCCACAAATCCAGCATCTTAGCCTTAGATTTGAAGCTAAACACCCCCTTCTCCTGCTCACATTTATAATTAATGGCACATTAGAATTATATGACATTTCCTAAGCAAACTTAAATTAGAATACAAGTAAAAACAAGAACATACACACCCTGTCATACATCCAACGTGATGTGACCTTCGAAACTAGGGATCAAGGTGGTATCACGAGGACCCTCAGGCATAGAAGTTCCATCAAGCAACCAATCAGTAGGATCCTCTCCTCTGACTGCTCTTCATGCTGGTCCTCCTACGCATCACCTAGGCTAGATCCGCCCTGTCTCTTTGAATCTGAGGAATCTCCCGCATCTGATTCATCCCAGTTGTACAAGATAGCCGACCTAGGAGAAATGCCTCCCGATCCTACAGGGGGCCATGATTTCCCTCATGGTGGACCTCACCACCATAGTCCCCACTGTTGATTACCAAATTAGTAACCTGGCTGTGAGAGTAGTGTTGTTACTGCTCGAGCTGCCTCTATCTAGCCTGCTCCTGTTAAGCTGCTAACCGAAGCTCCTCAACTAGACGTCTCCTAATTGAGGTGTTGGCGTACTACACACGCCTCTTATCTCCTACTGTGGGGGCCGACGATGGATGCTTGCCTTGGCCAGCTGAGCTAAAGGATCTACCCATGAATCCTTTCCCCTTACCCGCATTACCTGTCATCTATTGCTACCAATAAATTCAAAAGTAATTAATTAAAAACTATGAGGTTAGTTAAAAACGTTATAATTACAGTTTGGTTTAATGTGTTCGAAGTTAGTCAAAACCGATCAAAGTTAGTCAATACTGGTCCAATTAAGTTCAATGTAGTTCTTTAAAATCAATTAAACAGGCCAAAACTTATTCAAAATAATCAAAACTGGTCAAATTTGGGTCAAAACCGGTTTAAACCGGTTCATCGCGTGTCAATGCCCGCCCTTCTTTTTGGCATCGACGACAGCCCTTCTTGCCTGCCGTCGACACCCGCCCGTAGTTGCCCACTCTTTGTACCCATCGTCGACGCCCTTTTTCCACAGGGTTCTGTCATCTCATTTTTTAAATGACTTTTTTCTGAGTCTAAATCTAGTTAAAACTATAAATTGGTAAGAAAAAGTACCTGAAAAAGTAGATTCCGAGCTGCAGTTTCTCTAACTTTGACTCTCGCTCCCACTTCCACACCCGCTTCCGCTTCGGATTCTAGAGAGAAGTCAAGGGATTCCTTCTAGAGAGATAGAAAGTTTTTTGATAATTTGAAATGAAATGTAGAGATAGTAGGTGATAAGTGTCCAATGAGCATATTTATTAGGTGTTATTTCAATGTATAATATTGCACTTTCTTGCTCATTTCTCCACTTCGGTGATTTTCCTCTAGTTTATGTTTTTAATGGTTTATCTCACAAAATTATTGGTTTAACATGAGGAAAACCAAACCAGCCGGGAGTGAAGTAGACGAAGACGAACGCGTAGCGCAAACGGCTCAGAAAACGGAGTCCAAACGAAGAAACTAGAGCCAGTCAAAGTTGGAAGGAAAATAGGTCAACACATATTGCAACCGCCTGGTATGAGGCGGTTTGGGAGGCGGACAAGCTACAACCGCCTGGTATTGGGCGGTACCCAGGCGGACGTGAGTAAGAACTCGCGCGCGCAAGAAACATAGACACAACCGCCTCATATAGGGCGGTTCCACAGGCGTCATCAAGCGGACAACACACAACCGCCTCATATAGGGCGGTTCCACAGGCGGACAAGAGTAAATCGCGCCCGAAACAGTTTTCTTCTTCGCGCGCCGACTCTGCAACTCGCCCAACTCGCCCACTGTCTCTGTAACTTATCCATCTACCCCATCACGCGTTGATCTCTGTCCCCTGCAATAAATGAAGCAATCAATGCTCAATCACGTACGGATCTGCCTCTGCTAATTCTCTATATAAACCCAGCACCAATACTGCAAAAAAAACCACCACGCACGACTGGAGTCTGAAGAAACCATTCGCTTCCACTTATATTTCCTCCCGTATCACCATCATTCCACACTCACGCAGTAACAAAAAATAGAAGAGCAGCAGTGAGAGGAGAAAGACCAGTTTCTTCCTCTGAATTAATGTCAAAATCTATCTGTGTAATCTTCTTAACTCCGTTAATGTCTGAGTAATTTTCTTCTGTATCCTAGGATGGGGGTTTGATTTCTAATATTACGTAATTAATATTTATCACCTGTTTCTCTCATTTAACTTGTTTTAATTCCTTTCAACTAATATTGCTAAATGCTTTGCGCGACAAACGACTGCATTTATTTGGTAACTATCAACATATGATTTTGAGATAGTCTAGGTACCACAAAGGAATTAATCTTAGTATTTACACTCCGGACTGAGCAGGAAAATATTAAGGCTTTTATTAAGAGTTCGTAACTGACAATTATTAACTCTAATAGGCAATAAATAATTGAGACAAGGTTTTAAATATGTTTAAGTAATTTAGGAAAATTCCCCCGCTATCCTAGGATACATTTTTCCATCCACATCACTTAATTCACCTTTTAACTGTTTTTTATTATCTGTATTAATTTAACAACAAATCAGCTTGCCTCCGGCTAAACCCCTTTTTACAGTTTTTTAAGTAACTACCAAGACTAGGGTAAATTGAACAATCTCCCTGTGGATACGACACTCGTTATACTACTACGACCGGGAATTGTTTGCAGCCCGACGTTTAATTTGAGTTTTTAATTTCTTTCTTTATGTAAATTACACCTGTTCTAAACCACTCAGAAATAACATTCTGCAAATTGGCGCCGTTGCCGGGGAGATTGATTCCATCAATTTCCCTAGTTTCCGGTAGTTCACCTGTTTTATTATAATCTGTCAATATTATCTTGTTAATAATCTAACCTTGGACATCGGACTTATAATCTGACTTGGACATCGGACTTCTGACCTGACTTGGACATTTGACTTTGGACTCTGGACATCTAACTCCTAACATCTTAATATTATTGTCATTTTGTTCCATTGTCATTTCGTTCCATTGTTTTCGTTTCATTTCGTTCCATTGTCCTTTCTTTCCATTTCTCTAACTACTAACTTTAAATTTCCTGTCATTTCGTTCCATTGTCATTTCTTTCCATTGTTATTTCTTTCCATTGTCCTTAACATTTAATTTCCATTGTCCTTAACATTTCTTTCCATTGTCATTTCAATTTTCTGTCATTTCTTTCCATTGTCTCTAACTACTAACTTATAATTTCCAGTACACTAACTCCTAACGTTTATCAGCCTAACCAATATTTCTGTCTTTCTTATTTTATTTACTAACTAATTTTGCAGCTTCTGACAAACCACAAGTTATCTTCTGTGCATGCCAAACACTCGAACCCGAGGCTCTCCACCTATCAGTCCGAGCCCCGAACCCGAGCGTACTTTATTTCAAGCGCAGAGAAACCTGAGAAACCAAGCCATGGCCAATAACGAAGTTATAAATGAAATGGACCATGCAATTCAACCAGAACACCGTGCCCTATCTGATTATCCACCAACCTAACACCGAAGGAAGAGCATCAGCTATAGTTCTCCTCGAACTAACACCAGAAGAAGCCGGACGATGGGTTTTCAAAACCCACTACATCACCGCCGTCCGGGATCTAGGCAAGTTTAGTGGAGCGAACCCAGATGAAGCCCCAAATCATCTGAGTCTCTTCCTAGACTTCTGCAATTCCTTTAGTCAAACCGGCAATGTCAAAGAAAGAATTCGACTCCAACTTTTCCTCACTCATTATCGGATTCAGCAAACCGGTGGTACCGAAGCCTTCCCTCCCGATCAATAACCACATGGCTTCAAATGGCCCAAAAATTCCTTGCCAAATACTACCCAACCAGTAGAACGAGGCAATTGATCGGTGAGATCAACACTTTCTGTCAGAGCCGGGAGAAACGTTGTACGACGCATGGGATAGATTCAAGATATGCTAATGAAATGTTCCCACCATGGTCTTGACGATCAATCCCTCTGCCTGTCATTCTTCAACGGTCTGGATGATGGGAACCGACTACTCGTCAATTCCTCTGCAGGAGGAAGTTTCATGATGAAATCTCCTAAAGAAGGAATGGACTTCTCGAAACCATGACGAGCAATACAGACAGTGGACGAGATCCAAAGGAAGAACGCCACGAGCAGCAGGCCTACTCCATGTTGAGCCTACAGATCATTTATCAGCTCAGATCTCGTCCCTTGCAAAGATGGTGGAAAAGCTAACAACGTCACAAAACGAAATCGTAAAGACAATAGCTTCCCCACCTACAAGTTCATCGTCAGTTCCACCAACAGAAGGATGTGTCATATGCGCTGGTCCTCACGAAACCCATCAGTGCGAAGGCAAAGGCCAGTACGAGGAATACAATTCATAGGAAACCGCCCCGGTAATTCCTACAACAATAACTCAACAACAACTACCCATGGAGAAATCACCCGAATTTCTCATGGAAAAATAATGATCAGAACCAAGGAGGGCAGAACAACAATTCCAACACCTATCAGGGGAACCGACCCCAACCAAACTCTAATATGGGTTACAGAGCACAAGGTGCCCCTCCAGGTTTCCAACAACAACAACAACAACAACAACAACAACAACCATCTTCATCCTCTTCTGATCCAAATGCAGAACTCAAAGAGATGATGAAGGGATTCATGTCCATAACTCAGAACCAGCTTTCTGCGCAAGAAGCCTTCAACCAGAAAATCGAAGGAAAATTCAATCAACTTGCAGAACATCTTGCTCGAAGACCGCCAGGGGCTCTCCCCAGCCAAAATGAACCAAATCCAAGAGAGCAAGCCAAGTGCATCTATGTGAAGGAGCACGATGAAGAAAAGACGGAGGTGGCTAAAACAGTTACGATTCCAGAACTACACCCTTCCCTCCAAGAGTGGGTTGTAGCAATCGAAACTTCCAAAAGGAATGTAGCTGAACTTGAAAGCACCGCCAAAGCCTATAAAAATCGTATTCAATCTGAGAATACCTACCTTGAGCACTTGGTGGCTGGTTATGAAAATGAAAAGCTCGACTTTGAAGAAGAAGAAGAGAGTTAAGGCGATAACCTTGAGAAGCGGTAAGAAAACCGACGAGATTCACATCCCGCAACAATCAGAAGAATCCAAAGAGGATAGTGAAGAAAAAGCTGAGTCCCCAGCAAAAAGACATCTCCAAGCGTCCTCACTATTCCACCAGCTTCAGAACCTCCTTCACAAGAACCGCCTATACCATTTCCTCGCCGACTCCAGAAGCAGAAATTGGATAATGAATATGGTAAGTTTCTAGCAATGCTGAAGCAACTAAACGTCAACATACAGTTTGTAGACCTCATTGCCAAAATGCCAAATTATGCCAAATTCCTCAAACACCTCATATCCAACAAACTAAATTGGCCGAAGTCGGTACGGTACCTCTCAATGTAGCTTGCTCAGCTACTCTACAAAAACCACTACCATCAAAATGCAATGATCCGGGCAGCTTCACTATTCCAGTCACAATTGGTAGCACCTCATTTCCATACTCCTTATGCGATCTGGGTGCCTCCATTAATTTGATGCCCCTCTCCACTTTCAAAAAGCTGGGAATTGGAGAGATGAAAAAGACTAAGATGACCCTGCAACTGGCAGATGGTTCGGTAACATACCCAAGCGGAGTGGTGGAGGATGTTATCATTAAAGTGGAGCACTTATACTTCCCATGCGATTTTGTCATTCTAGACATCGAAGAGAACTCCACTACACCTCTCATCCTTGGACGACCATTCCTTGCCACAGCCGATGTGCATATTTGGGTAGCCCAGGGGAAAATCACCCTTCAAGCTTATAACGAAAAGCTGGAGTTTGCTCAGGAAGATCTCCAGATAGCAAATCCAAAGATCTCAAGTTCATAAGGGATACTCAATCATCATCATCCCCACTTCTGTTTATCACCCTTCCAGATGGCATGTCTATTACAGAGTTACCACCACCAATCCCGGACGAAGAGTGGGATAAGAAAAGAAAACATGCATCCCGGTGGACTCTCAAAAACACCATCGAGTCATGCTTTGGATCTACCCCTCATAACCACCCCCCAGGATCGATCTAATGACAAAGCGTCTAGCTAAAGACGTTAAAGAAGGGCAGCTTTCCGGGAGGCAACCCGGACGAACTATCGTTTATATGCTTTTATGCTGTTTTAATTTTCAGGTTCCCTTTAATTTTGTTTTTGCTAAACTCTTAACCCCGTTTGTATTTGCTTCTAGTGTCTTTGCAGGTGCAATTTCATGACTACACCGCAACCAAGCTACGCTACTTGAGGCTGAAGCTCAAGTGTGGGGGACCTCTTATAACGCAAGCAAAATAATATCAGGGGTACCAGTTTCTTTAACCTTGCTTTATTTAAATAAAATATGCAGAGGAGAATTTATATGCTTAAATGAATATTCGTAAGCTTCGTGTTCTCTATATTTTATCTAATTACCGAAAAGGCCTTCTAAAACTTTCCCTTGTTTTTCTGGTGAACAATGAGGACATTGTTCAATTTAAGTGTGGGGGAGTGTGCCCTTTTCGGTGACATCTTATGCTAAAATGCTTAATCTCTCTGCTTATCTTGCGTTTGTCCATATTTAATATCGTGAACCCTTTATGTGTAGGTTGTTCTCTTTAAGAATAAATATTGTTATGAATTGTGGGATAAATGGTATTAATGTACAAAAATGTACAAAATTTTAAAATTTTGATTACTTTTGAGGAGCATTTTTATGCGGTGTGACCAAATGATCTGAAATGAATGGATTTTTATTGCTCAGGGGTTCTTTCTGTCTTCTTTCTTAGGGATTGCTAAGGGGTGCTTCTCTGTCAAAAAAATATATACAAAAATATATAAGGGACTTGCGAGACACCATTGGTAACCAACAAGAGAGTTGAGTGTTCTTAACAACGAAGGCTTAATGCCCACATATTATCTTCTCTCTCTTATGCAAAAGTGAAACAAATGCATAATTCTATTTCTCCTTTTGTTTTCTCCTCAAATGCCCATTCTTGAGAGAAGTTGGCCATGGTAAAAGTTCTCAAAGTCACCCAAAACAAGAAGCATTGAAGTACTCCGGATCATACCCCGAAACTCTAATTTTTATTTTTGCCCTGAGTACACCTATGCCACCAGTAGGTGATGGATCACACTCCTCTAAAAAGTTTAAGATCATGTACTATTGACTTTTTTCCCTACCCTTCATAATAATATTTGTTAGTATTGAGCATTCCCTACTTACTTGGGTATGTGATTTTGCTTGAGGACAAGCAAAAAGATAAGTGTGGGGGTGTGATAAGTGTCCAAATGAGCATATTTATTAGGTGTATTTCATGTATAATATTAGCACTTTTCTTGCTCATTTCTCCACTTCGGTTGATTTTCCTCTAGTTTATGTTTTATTGTTTATCTCACAAAATTATTGGTTTAACATGAGGAAAACCAAGCCGGGAGTGAAGTAGACGAAGAGACGAACGCGTAGGCGCAAACGGCTCAGAAAACGGAGTCCAAACGAAGAAACTAGAGCCAGTCAAAGTTGGAAGGAAAATAGGTCAACACATATTGCAACCGCCTGGTATGAGGCGGTTTGGGAGGCGGACAAGCTACAACCGCCTGGTATTGGGCGGTACCGGTACCGCAGCGGACGTGAGTAAGAACTCGCGCGCGCAAGAAACATAGACACAACCGCCTCATATAGGGCGGTTCCACAGGCGGTCATCAAGCGGACAAGAGTCAAACCGCCTTGTATTAGGCGGTTCCACAGGCGGACAAGAGTAAATCGCGCCCGAAACAGTTTTCTTCTTCGCGCGCCGACTCTGCAACTCGCCCAACTCGCCCACTGTCTCTGCAGCTTATCCATCTACCCCATCACGCGTTGATCTCTGTCCCCTGCAATAAATGAAGCAATCAATGCTCAATCACGTACGGATGTGCCTCTGCTAATTCTCTATATAAACCCAGCACCAATACTGCAAAAAACACACCACGCACGACGGGAGTCTGAAGAAACCATTCGCTTCCACTTATATTTCCTCCCGTATCACCACATCATTCCACACTCACGCAGTAACAAAAGAAATAGAAGAGCAGCAGTGAGAGGAGAACAGACCAGTTCTTCCTCTGAATTAATGTCAAAATCTATCTGTGTAATCTTCTTAACTCCGTTAATGTCTGAGTAATTTTCTTCTGTATCCTAGGATGGGGGTTTGATTTCTAATATTACGTAATTAATATTTATCACCTGTTTCTCTCATTTAACTTGTTTTAATTCCTTTCAACTAATATTGCTAAATGCTTTGCGCGACAAACGACTGCATTTATTTGGTAACTATCAACATATGATTTTGAGATAGTCTAGGTACCACAAAGGAATTAATCTTAGTATTTACACTCCGGACTGAGCAGGAAAATATTAAGGCTTTTTTAAGAGTTCGTAACTGACAATTATTAACTCTAATAGGCAATAAATAATTGAGACAAGGTTTTAAATATGTTTAAGTAATTTAGGAAAATTCCCCCGCTATCCTAGGATACATTTTTCCATCCACATCACTTAATTCACCTTTTAACTGTTTTTATTATTTCTGTATTAATTTAACAACAAATCAAGCTTGCCTCCGGCTAAACCCCTTTTTACAGTTTTTAAGTAACTACCAAGACTAGGGTAAATTGAACAATCTCCCTGTGGATACGACACTCGTTATACTACTACGACCGGGAATTGTTTGCAGCCCGACGTTTATAATTTGAGTTTTTAATTTCTTTCTTTTATGTAAATTACACCTGTTCTAAACCACTCAGAAATAACATTCTGCAGTAGGGGTGTGGGCGTATTTATAAAACTTTTTAAAAAATAAAGGCTTGTTTGGTACTCCCTCCGTTCAACAATATCTGTCATTCTAGAAACTTGCACACTTATTAAGGAAAGTAGAAAAATGACGCATGTACT
This sequence comes from Limonium bicolor, assembly GCA_023374045.1. Classification (NCBI taxonomy): domain Eukaryota; kingdom Viridiplantae; phylum Streptophyta; class Magnoliopsida; order Caryophyllales; family Plumbaginaceae; genus Limonium; species Limonium bicolor. The sequence goes on along the minus strand of CM041776.1, from coordinate 318,146,619 downwards.
CCTACTTTTTACTTTTCCATCAAGATAATAATTATTTTTGTGTTGAATAGTAGGGTTAAAAGTAGAAAATTATGTGTCAAAAAACTAGAATGACAGACATTTTTAAACAAAAATCACTACCTAAATCAACAGATATTAATTAACGGTAGGAGTATTAGATAATAATATCGTAAACTTTTTTTACATTTGAGTGTATTTGAAACTCGCGGTGCATACAAGTTCAATTTTTTTTTTTAAATTTCTTACACTGACACTTTTGGGTGGAGCACTGTGGATTCACTTATTCACCACCGATCTAACAGCTCACCGCTCACCCCACTGTACCTAGACTTAGAGCTGTCAAAATTTGACCCAACCCGAAAATCGTCCGTTTTATCCAAACCCAAAACCCGATTGCAACCCAAAAATATTTAAATATAATAAACCCGAAACCTAATTGGGTAAAACTCGAAATGACCCGAAAATTTAAAACCCGAAACTGACCCGAACCCGAAATGACCCGAAATAAAAAGTAATTAAAAATTAGTCAAACTCGAATAACATGAAATAATAGTGATCATAAGTTGTTCCAAACCTGAATGACCCAAATAAATATGACAAAAAGCTTGATTCTAACTTAGTATATCCGAATGAAATTCATAATAGGCATTGTATTGAAAGTTATGTAATCTATAAGTTGTATATTCTTATAGAAAATAGGTATATATTTATATTATAATTTTTCAAAAAATATTAACTATGACCCGAAATAACCAAAACCCGATTCTATCTGACACTATTACAACCCGAACTCGAAATGACCCGAACCTGAATGACCCGAACCCGAAATGACCCGAAAGTTTAATGACCCGAACGGATATTGACCCGAAAAGATATGACCCAAAACCCGAACGGATAACCCGTTTGACAGGCCTACCTAGACTGACAACTAGTTGAAAATATATAATGAATGAAGTACTTGATACAAGAAAATGACGTTCTAAAGGCGATTTCAAGAAGAAATTTACTTTTTAACAGTAGAAATGAATAATGGAGAAAGGGTTAGTGAAGATACCTTGAATAAGTCGAAGACCTCAAAAATCTTCAGTTAAGTGATCTCATATTCTCCACTACAATTTTTTTTCACATTTCAAGATAATGGGTTCGTTTGGGGACAGCTGCTGGGGGCTGCTGTTGGCTCCTGCTGCTGGAAATTGAGAAGTTGTATGCTGATGGTTTTATAGAAGCTGTCAGCTGCTAGTTTTGGTGTTTGGTGAAACGTCTGCTGATGGTTTTAAAAAGCAGAGACAATTATTAGGTCCTGCTGCTGAAAATTGAGAAGCTGTCAGCTGATGATTTTGCAGAAGCTGTCAGCTACTGGTTTTGGGTGTTTGGTGGAACCCTGCTGATTTTAGAAATTGAGAAGCTGTCTGCTGCTGGAAGCTGTCCCCAAACGAGCTCAATAAGATGCCAATTTTTAACGCATATCTATGTCAAAATTAGTAAATCAAGGTAACACAGTTGTTTACTATAACACCACTAAAATTATACAATTAATTCAAATTGTTAAAATTTTCTACAAAAAATTGTGTAAAAATGTAATAAATAAGAATAAATTTTTGTCACGAATAACTTTTCAAGGTAATCACACAACATTTGTGGAATCAAATTATATAACATTATAAAATAAAAAGCAATTCTACAATTTTACTTAGTTTATGTATACAATAAGTTTCATTGGGTGTTTGTCATTGATTGCCTTATCAAAACATTATCAGAAAAAACATGCTAAGACCAATACCATGGTGAAGGAAAAAAACAGTACAATCATCATTGCTCATGCTCGTAAAAAGATTACTTAGTTCCATAACCTTATGCATCCCAATCTACTAGATTGATCTTGCATATTTCTATTCAAAGAGCGACTTGCTAAATAAAGCCATCAAATTTTCACTTTAGCATATTTGCTCAATATCATCATTACCCCCTTTATGAGCAACTTCAAGGGGATATGTATAATATCTGAATAGATGTAATCTGCATCTATCATCTGTGTATTGGGATACACATCTAAATCAATCATATGTTCAGTTAATCTCTTGGATTGAAGGCTTTTCATATTTATGTATATATGTATATCATGACCTCACTATCGATTATGCTGCAATAGCATTAAGATATAGTACTTCATGATCTTAATTCGACATTCAACACTAGTAGAAAAGCCCCTATTTTGGTGGTTCAAAATCACCTATTTCGGCAGCTCTGAACCATCAAAATGGGTGCCGCTAAGATAGGGGTGCAGACCTATTCCACTGGTTCCTACTAACACCGCTGAAATAAGCCTCTTTTTTTTCAGTTCTATAGGCATACATTTTTTGACGGTTGTTAATAGGAACCGCCGATATATGCCGTTTTTACTTTTTTTATAACCTTTTTTATAGCATCAGTTTTTAGTCAACCTGTAAATATCAAACTTCTCATGCAATGACATAAATGTGCAACATCCATTCACATAATATTTTATAAATACATTAACTTTGTTCAGTACATTAATCCAAATACACATTACAACTTTCATCTCTTAGTTGTGGTGGTAACTAGGTAATGTTCATAACATACCACCGCTTTGACATTATCCAGAAGGTGAAGAACAACGACAAAAAAAAAAGAACAATTAACAACTAAAATAATCAAACATCAGGAGGTGTAAGAGTGGGGTCATAATTTGGATGACCAGGTGTATACTTTACATACTGCATGTGCAAATATGCTCAGTAATCTAGATCACAATCCTTAGGTTTGGGTCCTAAGAGTAGGTCCTCCATCTTTAGGTATTTACGCTTACCCTTCAGATTTGGTTCTTCACTCTTAACCTCCATGTGAGGTTCTTCCTTGAATCCTTCCTCTGCACACGATTATGCTCACATTTTGCACAACCAGTTAAATTCAACAACCACACACAAGATTACAAGAATAATTTCAACATTAGAATAGTAAATCCTCATATTTTATTACAAAAATGAAATAAACCTAACTTACTTGTGTTTAGTTAATAGTGAGTGGGAGGGGTGGTTTTGGTGTTGCTAGAGCTTGCGGACAGTGCCGAGAGTTCGTGGTGGCGCGACAGCGGTTGGCGGAGACGAAGGGTGATGATGCGACTCTGAGGATGTGGGGTTCACAAATCGACGGTATGCTGTTGTAGGACATGAGGAAAGAGTAAATGGGTTGTAATGGTTGAGACAATATCGTGGGCTTTATTTAAGAACCTATTTTGGCGGTTCCTACTAGCAACTGCTGAATAGAGCCCTAACAATTTAGGAAAAAAATAGTCTACTTCGGCGGTTCCTAGTAACAACCACCAAAATAGGATAAAATTTTAAAAAGAAAAACTAGGAAAAAATCTATCTCGGCGGTTCCTGCTAACAACCGCCAAGATAGGTGCCAACATTTTTTAAAAAGACATGTCTCAGTGGTTCTTGTTACAACCATCGAGATAGGGGCATCATAATAGACCAATTTTGTACTAGTGTAGCAACTATCAAGTGACTCTTAATAAGTTCTGATTATAATCTTACACTTGCTATTATAACGACCTAGATCATCCAAACAAATTTGGATTTGTTTCAATGAAACTTTTTCTAATAGTTTTCACTAAGACGGTAATGCTACAATCAACCATATCTCTTAGGTTTATAAAAGTATTTATCAACATAGTCACTAGGGCATTTGCCTTTAGACATTTTATTCTTATTGAAGTTATGTAAATATCAATATCAACTGATTCATGTAGACAAACCATAACCTTACATATTAATCATAGTTTCATCCCTTATAATTTCAAGGTTATTAACTATGGGGGGTAATGTCTTTTGTTAATCAATGAGAACGTTTTTGAAGAATCCTTATGCACCCAAACATGTTGTATATTAAGAATAGAGATTTATTATCTCATTTCATTTTTACATAAACACTGATTTACTTCCAGCTAGATTCATGTCACTGAATGTCAGGACTTACGTCCACAACATTCACCATGCAGATGAATTCAAATTATTGGTCCATCGCGTCTTTTAAATGTTATGTACAATCAATTCAATATGCTCATCATCATTTATGACATGTGCGCTACATATCACATCAAAATATACATCCTCGATTTTTTACTTCATATCACTTCTATTGTATTATGAAAATGGCCCAATATCTCTATCATCGTTTAAACTTTAATCAGGTATTTGATTACCTTGTACCGATAATCTTTAATGTTTGGAACCTTTTTTCGAGCTATACCCTTTTCAGTATTACCATCTTCCTTCTATGATTCTCCTAAGGGTTTTGACATTGGAACCATACAGTCGACTACACTTCAGGTTATACTATTCTACACTTGTCCTTACTGAACATTGTAGTACATGAGCATATATTAGACACTGACACATATTTACCACTCAACATCTCACAATTGGCTTGCGAACCTTTTGAAAATGAAATAGTATTTTTATTTTAAACTCATATTGCACATAACAAGGATGACATAACTATACTATATTGCATATCATCTCACTTTTTCAATTGCTTATTTTCCCCCTTTATGTTTGGAAAAATTAATCACCTAAATGTATATCATGCCATAAAGATGTCCCTAGCTATTAGTTCAAGATATTAAAATTTGAACCCAACATCTTCACAGACTTATTTTTCCATTTTGAAGCGGGATATAAAACATATATCTTTCAAAGAAAACATTGTTTTAGGGGAATATTTCTCTTAAACCAAAGTTATTTGCAAGAATGATAATTCATTATCATTAGTTGGCTTGGTGCAAACTGATGCCGGTTCAAGTAAAATAAAATAGCATGCTTTAAATACACATTGCGATACTCATTTATAATGATCTTACATGTTATTGCGAATGGTTGATTGATGGTTCTACTGGACCATTATAGTATAAACACACTACAAGATATTTGTATTATCCCAATTGAAATATAAAAAATCATAAAAGGACTTAGAGAAAACAAATCACTATCATTGTCCCTGTTAGGATTTTGGGCTCATTTTCCCAGGATCATGTTAAGAATCGTCATGATTTCCAAAGAAGAAGAACAAGACAAATGTAAGGATAAAAATTAGTGACACAAGGATATATATGGTTCGGTCCAAACATGAACTACGTCCACAGGAAGAGATATAACAACTTTCATTAAAAGGATGAGGATTACAAGTTTACACGAGGATTATCCAACCAACCCATCAACTCGTGTTTCTCCTAATGTTTTTACTCGAATCCCTTTGAGTTCCCATAGAACCACCCTTGACTCTCTTGGATGTGATCCCCACAAGTTGAGATGATCCTAAGGTATGAGTTAGTATATCTATTTATTGTGATAAATCTTAATCCTTCACTTATCCCCACAATACCACAGTAACAACCACCACATAATCGCTTACAAGTTACAACAGTTACAACCTCATCAACATCATCCATTAACACCTTAGGAAAAACTAACACTCGGGTATATAGAAAGCCAAAAGTCTTAACTACATCTTCCAAGGGCTTCAACTTCCTCGTAACTCTCTTCATAACGTTAGAAAGCCAAATGCTTTAAACGCCTTTAATTTGAACACATACGTGCTCCCATTAGTGCTCTTCAAATTTCGTGAGACTCTTCATGAACAAGACATTAATTGGAAGATGAAACCAATTAACTTCACAAGAGTAACTAGTTGATTATTTAACATTAATTCTAACAATTCTTCCTCTTAATTCTCAAAGCGGTCAATCACATACCACCATTGATGTCAAACTTCCTCTTGATGAATAATTCCGTTACAGCCCACATAAGGACTAAACCAAATAACTTCATCAAGACTAACTGCATACCAACTTCGGTAAATTGACCACTACTCCTCAAGCGCCCAAAGACTTACCTGGTACAAATCACTATGGACCCACCACAAACACAATGTAAGTAGCAACTCATGAAACAACTACGCAACCAAAGACAATAGTGATCATTCTTGTCTTTATCGGTTCTCGCAAAGTCTCCAAACACATGACCTAACAACACTTTCACAGTTGTTCACCATGAAAAGCCCAGTTTATGGTTATGAACGCTCTACCACCACCCTAGGTCCAACCACTTGCTAAATGATATCCAATGTTTCATGTAAGTCCACAATCTATCACGTGACCCAAAATTAATATTTCTCATTTTCTACACCATTGAAGCCTCACTAGTTACCACTCTTTATTGTCAGTACTCCCCCATAAAGAGTTTGTAAAATAAGGAACCAAATCATACTTCAAAATATGAACGATGCACCCGGATTTTTCAAGATCCAAGATCTTCAACTTGATCTCGTTCCAATGACACATGATCATCTCCTCTTTCTCAGTTGTCCTAAGTTTGAATGTTGTCTCAATTGGATAAACTTTTTTTTAGATTATATAAATTTCATGGGGTGATGGATTCACTCAAGTCTATAAAATATAAATCTTATACAACATAGAAAGTTTTGATGTTTTCTCTCTACGGCGATAGGCTCCAAGAAGCTAAAAAAAATCTTAGTGGGTATGTTCTCCTTCTTTAGGTTCCTTTTGAATCGAGTAACTATCTTCCTCTATATTCGATATACTCTAGGATATTGGTAAGTGTCGAATTTATCCATATTTCTATGTTTATCTTGGTTATAATTTTATTAGATTATGTGATAAATTTCCTCACGTACACGTTAATTTATGTTATATGCGAAGAACTCCCCTTACTTGTGGTTTTATGCTTAAACAGGTGAAAAACACTAAAGAAGAGGTCTAGCAAATGCATATCAAGAGCCTAACAAACAAGACAAGGCCAAATGGGAGTCAAAACGAGGATTTTAGAGCATTTTGGGGGTGGTCCAAGTATTTGTATGGACCTATGAACATGGACCAACCACAGAGAAAACCTTCTACCTAAATTACGACATTGGTTGGGTATGTGTCCGGTTATATATCAAAATCAGTCAATTAACCCATATGTATCCATATAAACCATTCACATTACTATCCATATCCTGATGCGGGATGGGGGTGTTACAATATATTAATATAGGAAGTTTACAGTCCTAAAGAACCTTGTAATGGTAGTTGGACATAACATAACAAAGCATAAACATTTGTTTACTGATATAGCTAGGAAGTTTAGGGCTATGTTGTTGGAATGCATCGGTAATTAAGGGGAGTCAAGTGTGCCACTAGTTCCATAGCCACCACTAGGTAACCTGTGGCTAATCCTAACATAGGCAACTAAGGTTAGTTCTGTCTCGTGGGACGAATGCCTATCTAGAAGCCAGGTGAAGCATCCATTCTTGAGGATTGCATAGTGTAGACACCAAAAATTCTCACCCCATAAAGCGAATTCCGAAATAATAGAGGGGTTGTCGCCTTTCTTTTTTCAAAACATATAGCGTGCGTGCTAGGACGAAACCATCATTTTATAATCTTTTTCAAACATTTCAGAAAAAAAAAACACAATTCTTCGAAAATGAATTTCCGTCGACAGTCCAGTTTCAAGGTCGTCCCCTTTTGTTTATTCACTTATTTTACTATTTTATTTTATTTTTAATCATCTATTCACTTTTTCTTATATATTATTTTATTCTACTATTAGCATTAGTATTTTTATTTTCATTTCTATTTATGCACACTCATTTTCATCTTTCAAACTCAATCCACACTTGGTTGAAATCTGGCCTAGCCCAATTCCTTAAACACACTCTATTTTCAGCCCTTGGTTAAAAAAGCCCACATTAAAACCCAACCCACCTTCTAAACCCTAATGATCTCTATAAAACAACAGTAAAAGAAACCCTACAGTGGGAGATTGATTCCCGTTTTTTACAGTAGCCGGCCAATACAGGCACCGTTCTTGTTCATACCCCATTCTCTCCGATCATCTCCATCTTGAAGAAACAAAAAAAAAATATCTACAGTAGCCGTCTCCCTCCTTCATTCCTGGTTTTCTTCCGCCATCTGTCAAGAAATCGAAAACCTAAAACAAACAAAAAACAGCCGTCATCTTCTATGTCTTCACTCATGTAATTTTGCAAACCGACTGGCGAACAAACAACATACGTGCTCTGCCTATTTTCATTCACGGAGGATTCGCAACTCAACCGGCAATTAGGAGACACCCATGCTTCATCCTTCTTCATCTTCACCGATGGTATTTTTGCAACCTAGCTGGCGAACAAGTGACAGATGTGCTTCGTCCTTCTTCACTTCTCGTCACCGACGGTAGTTTTGCAACCAAGTTGGAGAACAAAGAACGTACAGCTTTTCCCACCCTTCATTCTCTTCAACACGATACTTTTGCAACCACTGTCGAACAAGGAACGCGTATGCTCTGCCGAACAAGGAACACATGCTCTGCGTCGCCTTTCTTCCTTCTCGTCACCGATAATTTGTTCGATCGAAGACAGGGCAAAGAAGGGATCAGGCCTTCCTGGTACTTCGCTTCGGCATTTTGGCGGACTGAGTTGGCTTACGAGCTTGTTGATTCCGAGCCAGACATGGTTGTGGAGATTCCTCTTGGTCCTGTGTGGGCCAAATCCCTCAAGTTAGCATTTCTTCGTAACGATTCCATCCATCTCTGTGTAAACACTTGACATGCTCCATGTATGATATTATGCTGCTAAGTATACGGTCGTTCGAGTGGTTGAAAGCAGAGTTTAATGAGATTCACATTATGAATTCTACTTCTGAAGATGCCGGTATTAGTGCTTAAGTTCATACCGCTTATCTGTTTGATTTGTGTCTGTCTATATATGTTGGATTAGTGCTGATCATGATAAAATGGATAATGTGTTTCCTGTAGGACTCTGTATCTAAGTTGTAATAGGTAGAAAGTTTCATGTACTGACTTGGAATTGCAAAGTTACTCTTGCTGAGGCTTTATCTGTTTCAAATAAATATAATATGTTTTTATTATTTTATTTGTTACCGCAGTGTTCGATCATACTAGAATTGTGTCATAAATCAGTCTCTACCTTCGATTTGATGTACTTATCTTTTTTTTGCGGCTACATTCCATTTCTCCACTATTGGGCCGAATATTTTGTCTGGGCTTTGTTTGTTTATGTATATCAATTTTTGGATATGGCCCACCACCTAGAAGCCCATAGGCCACCCATTACTTTCTGGATCGATAAGCTCAGTTAGGACCCTCAATTCTCTGTGGGTCTCTTTCGAAAAGCCTTAGGACTATTCACAGATGTTACCCACATTAAGGTCGTAGTACCCGAGGGTCGTAGTACCTGTTTGTGGGTAATATCTCTCCGGATATAAAATAAAACTTTCCAAGCAATTCATCATAATAATAAAATTCACAATTCAAAATCCAAAAGACAATTCCTATTTCAAAATCAGTCAAATAAGGCCTAGTTTTAAGGCCCAACAATCAATCCAATTTAAAGCCCAAAAAGCAGCCTACTTTGAGGCCCAAGTCGATGCCTAATTTGAAGCCCAAACCGATGCCTATTTTGAGGCCCAAGCCGATGCCTAATTTCTGGCTCAATCAAAAGGCCCAAATCCTGCCCACTTTCAAACTCGGCCCAAAATCCAAACATGGCCCAACAATTCGACCCAATTTGAAGCCCAATAGTCAATTCAACCTGAGACCCACTTCAGGCTCAAACTCGGAGGCCCATTTCAAGGCCCATAGCTGGTTCAATTTCAAAAGCTCAAATCTGACTCAATTTCTAAGGTCCAAATTTGGCCCAATTTCAACCCCGATCCAATTTCGTTTCGGCCCATAATTCAATTCATAAATCAGCCCAAAATAAAATCAATTCCACTTCAAAATCAGTCCAAAATTCAAGTCAATCTCAATTCAATTTCAATTAAATTCAATTCTGAATTTATTCAAATTCAAAAATAAATTCATTCAAATAAATTCCAATTCAATTTCAAGTTCAACTCCAAATTCAATTCTAATTCCAATTCAATTCAAAACTTTATTCAATTCCAATTCAATTCAGAGCTTCATTCAATTCTAACTCATTTCAAAAATGCTTTCACTTCAAAAACTCATTTCAAATTCTGATTCAATTCAAAAATTCATTTCAATCCTAAATAATTCTGAACTTCATAAATCTCAATTCTACTTCAAACTCCTTGATAACTTCAAAACTTCTCAAAATCTCAAATACTCATGGACTCAAATCATCTCCAAAATTTCAATTCCCCACACACTCCGATTGTCTCATAGACCCGAGCGTCTCACAGACTTTGTCATCCCAATTATTCGAATGTCTCACAGACCTACGCGTCTCACAGACCCGAACGTCTCACAGACCGAGCGTCTCACAGACTTCGACATCTTAAGGTTTCAAACGTCTCACAGACCCGAGCGTCTCACAGACTAGCATCCTAAACCCGAAACTTCTCAAACTCCGAACCTTTCTAAATCTCAAACACTTCAAATATCTTCAAACTCCACAAACATCAAAACTTCCAAAACCCCAAAGTTCTGAACTACGTAAGGTCTGATCTCAACAGGAAATTGAGTACGTAGGCAGCCCATCTAGGGTGCGACCCCATTCCAATCCAAAAAACCCTTTTCCCAACTCTAGGGCGATATTCATGTTTGTCAAACATTCAAAACCCTTTCGACTCCCACAGACCCTCGACTTCTTCAACTCTCAAAATCAGATTCCAAATCTTTCAATCTATACTCATCCGAATTCACCCATCCCTCTTCTAGGTGCTAGATTGGCAGAAAAGCTCACCTCATCCACTCTCTTTCTCTCTCCTCATCCTAATCCTATCCTTGGCTTTTAAATGAATCTCTCCAAAAAGGTTTTGAAAGAAGGCAATCCCGACAATTGGAGACCGAGGTTTCCTCGGGCACCAATCCGAAGTCGTGGTCATTGCCACTTCTAAGGGGTGTAACCCAGTGCGAACCCACACAGAATCTCTGGCTTGATCAGATAAGTCCTATCCATAGGCAACAAATCACAGAGTCAATTAACGGTTCCTAGAACCCTTCTCCTCCCTTCCTAGTTCCTTAGGTCAAACTAGGTGGCGACTCTAGTCAATTTCCGCCCTTAGGGCATAAGTCCGCGTGGAGCCCATTGAGAGCGGGTGTAGTGCACACTTGTACTCCCCTTTATGCTTTCTGGGAAAGACACGATGTAGTAGGTATTGAGGGATGCCAGAATAACGGGTTTTCACCCTCCACATAATGGCATTTTAGGATCTAGGCTTCTCAGCTAGAACCATATTTAGATAGACCCCCCCTCATACCAAAAAATCACCCTCCACAGAATGGCGACTCTGCTGGGGAAAACTTGAGTAAGTTTTTCTCAAACTCAAGGAAGACTGAACTCCATTCAAAATTGTCGGGACTTCCCCACTTCTTTCAAAACCTTCAAGAGATTCATTTCGAAAGCCATTAGGATTACTCTACTCCACACTTAGTGTGTGATTGGTGAGGATAGTTAGGATGAGAGTGCGTAGCTTATACTTGACTTTGCTTGCCATCTGTGCTTTGCTTGTTACATAATTGCGTGATTATGCTAGACTAACTTGCAGGAGTTTCAGGTAGGTGGGCCCATTAGGGGTCTAACTTCTTCCCTCTCTTTGCCTGCGCATTTATTTACCGCTTTTTGTTGTGATATTGAACTGTTAGGAATAGTCCTGAGGTGGGTGCATAGGGTAGCTTAGGACATGCATTCCTCTGTGTCACCCTTGATATTTGCGGTCGGGATAAATATTGGTCCACAATTGATTCCCCATGAGCAGATGCCCTTCGTAGTAAGGACTATGCACACGAGGCGGTATGATCGTAGTATCTACACCTTGAAAACTCATGATCCTTCAACACTTACCTTTTCGAGTCAAAGCCAGCATATAGTGAACTCTGAGCCTTCAGTGTCCAGCTGCCTAGTCCAGTGTCTAAGATGGGCTTATGGGTAATCACCCCCTTGAATGCCGCCTGTCTGACCACCTCTTTGCCTTACCTTGAAGATTGCATGGACTCAACTCTCCATTGTTCCTCTACACCACGGGTGTCTTTAAAGCCCAATGTCACGCTACACGTCCATAGAGGATCCCGTATTTACCGGATACCCATACATGGCACAACGTAGTCAGTGAATAATTTGGACTTTGGACACACCTGACCGTGCAGATGACGAGAGACCTGTTCCCATGCAGTACTTCCCCGAGTTTCCCGAAAAGTGAGCGTGTTGTCGGATCATCACTAGCCGTGGCGTATGTTTCCTTATCATCTCGGGTGTCCTGACCTTTCGAACTTAAGCACTCCGGACTTTCTTGATAATGTGCCCCACAAAGGCATAGCAGAGAAAAAACCCGAGAGATGATAGTGAAGGGACGACGGTTCCCCCGGTGAGACGGAATCATAATTGACCTGGAAAGTGATTATCCCAACATTAACACTTACAACTCCACATCAAACCAGCCACGATTTACTTTATGCTATACATGTGTGCAGACCACTTTCTTAAACCTATCTGTTTTGAGTTCTACAAAATGTTCGGAATTCTCTTTTGCACATTTCTTGAGGCCGTCTCACGAGCTCATTTAATTTTGAATCCCACCTAATTTTTACTAAACATTTGCGGTTTTAAACCTGGCACTTCATCTTTAAAATGTTATTTCCAAAACAATTTTTTCAAAAAAATAGATTTTGAAAACCTACTTTCTACAAATGAATTTCAGACAACATTTTTCACCAAACATTATTTCAAACTAGATTTTGAAAACAGTTTTCAAAATTGATTTGCACAAGCGTATTTCCAAATAAATGATTTAGTCCCCATGTTGTGACCCGCTATTTTTGAAGTTCTGCCCACCTTCAAGAGCAGCGGTCATTACCGTGGAGCGTTCTAGTCATTTCGTGTTTTCACAAAAGTGGTGGATTTTCACATAAGATTCTGTGCTCGATCATTCACCTTTCCTTTCTCAAAAAACGCCCCTAATTTTCCTCATCAGAGCAAGTGGAGTACATGAAGATCAACAACGCGGGGTGAGCAAAAAATCAGAGCCATACCAACCCGAGCCGAGCGACATGAAGACCAACAACGATTGTTCGAGTTCAAAATTTTTGAGAGTCAGAAGAACACCAACCGGTTTTCTTTGAGCACAATACCGCTTCGCTGCAAGAACCCAAAGACGAGCGAGCCCGATCAAGATCCCGAAGACGAACGAGCGGTCAATCAGGAGCCCGAGATGAATAAGTAGTCAGTCAGAAGCTCGAAGACGAAAGCAGAAGAATTTGGAAGAAGTTTTTAAGCTCAAACTCCCCATTTAATGACTTTTAGAATTGATGTATAGGTTTTCCCCTAGCATTCTTTTCTCTCTTGTCCATTTCTGAATAGATTACATGTATAGGTTTATACATTCCCTTTGAATTTATTTAGATCAATGTGTATAGGGTTCCCCATTCCCTATTTTATTTGCGAATGATCGAGCATCAAAATTTCTATTGAGAAAATCCACCACTTTGAAAACACGCGTTTTCAAAATTGTTTTTCTAAAACTTGGTTTCTTTTGGCATGCACGAATAAAGAGAAGAATGAATAAGGAACGACTCCTCACAGTTATATATCATTCATCAACTTTGCTTTATGGGGCGAGAATTCGTGGTATCTACAGGGGGTATCCCCTAAACAACACCAACAAACGCAATCGAGCACAAAATAAATAGCATGCACTGCATTCATTACAAAAAGTCCGTGCATTCTTGGTCAGTTCAAATTCGTCAAACATACACAAGGCCTGTCGACCTCAGAAAAATTATGTAATCACGCGAATCATTGTCACCACACCACACACCAGCTTTCATCCCAACATCTCGACCGCTAGAGCCCGATCTCAGAGGGATAGAAAAGAAAAACAAGCTCAAACCTTTCCCAATCTCAAAGTGCATCATATCGTGGGGCTACCATGCGGGAGTGACCTCCCCAAAATCCAAAAGAATAATACATCCAAAAAATCCCAAAAAATGCGGTCTCCGTCATATCGTTGGGCCACCATGCGGGAGTTGTCACTCCCTAGAAATTCAAAAATCCAGGAGCCAATCACCAGCCCAACCTCACCTGAGAATTACTACCCTGACAGCGACCCCAACAGCTAGACCATAATCAGAGTTTATAATGGCGGGATGAGCTTCATAGACCATAAACTGGAACCGACTCAAGCGAGACTAGGTGTAGCCTTACCACGCATGCATTACATCCAAAAGGAAAAACAACAACAAAAAAAACATTCAGTCAAAATCCAAAGTCAACCATTTTCATTCATCACTTTCAGCATTTCACGCATCTTATACGTAGTAATTCCATATTACCACAATAGATTGCATTGTAGATAGTCGTGTTTGCATACTCTCGTATCGAAACGACATCTTTGGAAAAAATCTTGAGAGAATGATTGAACGGAGTGCGTGAACCACTAATCTCTCGACCCATCAATGAACACTAGGGTCCAATCAAAATTAGCACCACAAACCAAGTGAGTAGTGTGCAAAGAGCGGTATTTTCTCTTGAATTTCGATTGAGTGTTTGGACGATCTATCGAGCGGTGAGGGAAGGTAGAGAGATCCAACGGAGGTAAAACCACGAGTGACTTGTGCTTTCCTTTAGCACATGGAGAGGCATGATTGAAAGTGAGATCAATGTCGATAAACAGGATACTAACTGTGATTCATGCAAAGATCCGAGAATAGTAAGAAAACAATCTTTAACTAATGAGAATGACGAGACACTTAGGATCAAAAATCTCCACAAAACCAAAGAGCTTCAACTGCCCTCAACATAATCCCTTAGTGAGCCCCGCTGAGCTTTTCATGATAAACCTTTTTCTGCGAACTCCACAACAGGCCACCTGACATATACATACTTACCTTTGCAATAGAGGAGCTCGAAGGAGCCGGAGCCATGGCCCCTCCCCACCATCTTTATAAACACAATAAATGAAATGTTTGAAGAAATCAGTGAGTCAATGCAACTCCAAAGCCAAACGCCAAAAAAGAGCACCAAAAATGTTCAAGAAGATCGATGAGTCAATGCAACTCCAAAGCTGAGAGCCAGAATACGAAGTATAGAATGCTTGAGAAAGTCGATGAGCCAAATACAATTTCCAATACACCCAAATGAGAAGAAAGTTCAAATCGTACGCCAGAAGAGGCAAGAAGGAGAAATCCAAACCAAAAGGACCAATGATGTCCTAAAGAAACCGATAAGGGGTTATCAAAACCCGTCTAATCATTCCACCCATGGCAAAGGTGAAACATGTCCTCTATTGCACAAAAGCTCCACAATTCCCAAATAAATCCTCCAGTCCCATGTGACATACATCATACCCCTCAACCCCGTTATAACCCAATAAAAGACCTCGGACTCGTATGTCAATGAGCGTTAACTGAAAGTGTCGGATCTGAAACATGAATCATAAGCTCATACTTGTTATCAACATGTCCCGTCATCCCATAGGGGACCTTGAGTGAATGAGTGTGACCTAATCCCATAAGGTCTTTAGAGTGCGAGTGACTCTTCGATTAAACTACCCAAATCATAATCAGCCTACCCCATTGCAGGTGAGGAATTTGTGAGGAACGGAAAGTTCATAACCTCGAAAAGAAATTCTCAGGAAAATACTGCTCTGAGCATCAAGAGTATCATCACGACATTAGCACACATGGCCATACTCACGAGAGATTGACCCGCATCCCTCCATGAGAGGAAAGTGATTCACACTTTCCAATTCAACAATCACTCAAGATCGAACCGAAGATGTTTTATATTCGTAAACCTCGTATTAATAGAGATAGGGCCATACCTTTTCTCCAAAAATTGCATATGCATTTTGCATCGTATCCAGCATTTAATACCCGCATGCATCATAACCAGTACATCATCAGCATCTGACCGGTAAGAACTTTGCCTAGTCTCGCTGAAAGTCAACTTCAGTTGCAGTTATTGATGCGTAAATTTTGATAAAAAGAAATCAGAAACTGCGGCAATCCGGAGCCCATACAAAGATCTTCCTGGAGTTTTCCCATGTCATACTCGAGTCTCAACGACACCACTCCCGAAGCCAAGCTAGAGCCATGCGGGAGGCATCCTCACACTTTGAGACTATCCCTAGAGCCATGCGGGAGACATCCCCACACTTTGAGACTATCCCTAGAGCTACACGGAGCCATTCTCATACTTTGAAACCATCCTTGGAACTACACAGGGGGCATCCTAATAGTCCGAGAACAATACGGGAGCCACCTCAAATCCACATCAGATCTATCTCATTACCAAGGTCTTGCCTACAGAAATTCGAACTACGTATGGTCTGATCTCAATACGGAATTGAGTACGTAGGCAGCCCGCTCAGGGTGCGACCACCTCACAGGCGAAAGTTCCCCTTTCTTCCTCGTCATCACCAATGGAGCCATCCCGTAGCCTCCCCGGAGCCATCCCGAGCTATCCCGGAGCCATCTCGAAGAACTTGAAGCCGTAACTGACCATACCAAAGCCATTCATCTGCAACCAAAAAACTGTCAACCACAGTAAATCACATCGACCCACCACTCGATCCAAAATCCATACCAAAACTATTCATCCATAACAAAAAAAATTGTCAATCACATCAAAGTACACAAATCACATCAACCCGCCCCTCAACCCAACATCTCAATCCAAATCGAAACCCACCAACCATCCCAGAGCCGTTGCTCACAAGGGAATCACAAATCAAACCGGAGCCATCTGACCGCACCGGAGCCATCCGATCATACCGGAGCCCTCAAATCATATCGAAGTCACCTAATCATATCGAAACCGTCGAGTTCTCAAAGTCACTCATTAAAAAAAAAACCATCAATTCAAAGACCGATTGCAAAATCATCAAAACCAAAAAAAAAAAACTCAGGAGCCATCTCGAAACTCTGGAGCCAAGAGTTCTATCAAATCCCGAAACTATAGTGCACATCGGCGAGACTGTCAAAGCAAAACCAAAGCACAAGTCCCACACTGACGAAGTCAAGGGCCACATCAACAAAAAACATTCGACTATCACATCCCTCACAAAGACAACCAAAAGCATCCATCCCGGATCAATCCACAATCAAAGCCATCCTCAAATCAATCTACCACCACAAACAACTTCAGATCAAGCTTTCACCACAGCGAGTTTCGTACAACTCCTTCAAAGTATTATAGGCATAATAGTACATATAGATGTCAAGAGGTCTAGTTGAGGCACTCCTAAGTCCTCGTACTTTCAATCACATTCTAGGCCCGTCATAAGCCCTAGGACTGGATGTCAAGAGGTCCAGTTGAGGCACTCCTAAGCCCTCGTGCACCTTAAATCAAATCGGGTTGTTAGTATTATAGGCTCGTCATAAGTCCTATAGCTAGATGTCAAGAGGTCTAGTTGAGGCACTCCTAAGTCCTCGTACTTTCAATCGCATTCTAGGCCCGTCATAAGCCCTAGGACTGGATGTCAAGAAGTCCAGTTGAGGCACTCCTAAGCCCTCGTGCACCTTAAATCAAATCGGGTTGTTAGTATTATAGGCTCGTCATAAGTCCTATAGCTAGATGTCAAGAGGTCTAGTTGAGGCACTCCTAAGTCCTCGTACTTTCAATCGCATTCTAGGCCCGTCATAAGCCCTAGGACTGGATGTCAAGAGGTCCAGTTGAGGCACTCTAAGCCCTCGTGCACCTTAAATCAAATCGGGTTGTTAGTATTATAGGCTCGTCAAAGTCCTATAGCTAGATATCAAGAGGTCTAGTTGAGCATTCTAAGTCCTCGTACTCTCAATCGCATTCTAGGCCCGTCATAAGCCCTAGGACTGGATGTCAAGAGGTCCAGTTGAGGCACTCCTAAGCCCTCGTGCACCTTAAATCTATCAATTGTTAGTATTATAGGCTCGTCATAAGTCCTATAGCTAAACGTCAAGAGGTTTAGTTGAGGCTCGTCATAAGTCCTCGTACTTTCAATTTGCATTATAGGCTCATCATAAGTCCTATAGCTAGACGTCAAAAGGTCTAGTTGAGGCTCGTCATAAGTCCTCGTGCACCCGCACCCATAAGAACAAATCATAAACCGTAGTGAGAATTTTTGGCGCCCCGTCAACCTTGATCCAATTCTGCAAGGGCTTGCAAAATTGAATCAAGGGGAGCCATCTGTAGACACCAAAAATTCTCACCCCATAAAGCGAATTCCGAAATAATAAGAGGGGTCGTCGCCTTTCTTTTTTCAAAACATATTAGCGTGCGTGCTAGGACGAAACCATCATTTATAATCTTTTTCAAAACATTTCAGAAAAAAAAAACACAATTCTTTGAAAATGAATTCCGTCGACAGTCCAGTTTCAAGGTCGTCCCCTTTTGTTTATTCACTTATTTTACTATTTTATTTTATTTTTAATCATCTATTCACTTTTTCTTATATATTATTTTATTCTACTATTAGCATTAGTATTTTTATTTTCATTTCTATTTATGCACACTCATTTTCATCTTTCAAACTCAATCCACACTTGGTTGAAATCTGGCCTAACCCAATTCCTTAAACACACTCTATTTTCAGCCCTTGGTTAAAAAAGCCCACATTAAAACCCAACCCACCTTCTAAACCCTAATGATCTCTATAAAACAACAGTAAAAGAAACCGTACAGTGGGAGATTGATTCCCGTTTTTTACAGTAGCCGGCCAATACAGGCACCGTTCTTGTTCATACCCCATTCTCTCCGATCATCTCCATCTTGAAGAAACAAAAAAAAATATCTACAGTAGCCGTCTCCCTCCTTCATTCCTGGTTTTCTTCCGCCATCTGTCAAGAAATCGAAAACCTAAAACAAACAAAAAACAGCCGTCATCTTCTATGTCTTCACTCATGTAATTTTGCAAACCGACTGGCGAACAAACAACATACGTGCTCTGCCTATTTTCATTCACGGAGGATTCGCAACTCAACCGGCAATTAGGAGACACCCATGCTTCATCCTTCTTCATCTTCACCGATGGTATTTTTGCAACCTAGCTGGCGAACAAGTGACAGATGTGCTTCGTCCTTCTTCACTTCTCGTCACCGACGGTAGTTTTGCAACCAAGTTGGAGAACAAAGAACGTACAGCTTTTCCCACCCTTCATTCTCTTCAACACGATACTTTTGCAACCACTGTCGAACAAGGAACGCGTATGCTCTGCCGAACAAGGAACACATGCTCTGCGTCGCCTTTCTTCCTTCTCGTCACCGATAATTTGTTCGATCGAAGACAGGGCAAAGAAGGGATCAGGCCTTCCTGGTACTTCGCTTCGGCATTTTGGCGGACTGAGTTGGCTTACGAGCTTGTTGATTCCGAGCCAGACATGGTTGTGGAGATTCCTCTTGGTCCTGTGTGGGCCAAATCCCTCAAGTTAGCATTTCTTCGTAACGATTCCATCCATCTCTGTGTAAACACTTGACATGCTCCATGTATGATATTATGCTGCTAAGTATACGGTCGTTCGAGTGGTTGAAAGCAGAGTTTAATGAGATTCACATGATGAATTCTACTTCTGAGATGCCGGTATTAGTGCTTAAGTTCATACCGCTTATCTGTTTGATTTGTGTCTGTCTATATATGTTGGATTAGTGCTGATCATGATAAAATGGATAATGTGTTTCCTGTAGGACTCTGTATCTAAGTTGTAATAGGTAGAAAGTTTCATGTACTGACTTGGAATTGCAAAGTTACTCTTGCTGATGTTTTATCTGTTTCAAATAAATATAATATGTTTTTTTATTATTTTATTTGTTACCGCAGTGTTCGATCATACTAGAATTGTGTCATAAATCAGTCTCTACCTTCGATTTGATGTACTTATCTTTTTTTTTGCGGCTACATTCCATTTCTCCACTATTGGGCCGAATATTTTGTCCGGGCTTTGTTAGTTTATGTATATCAATTTTTGGATATGGCCCACCACCTAGAAGCCCATAGGCCACCCATTACTTTCTGGATCGATAAGCTCAGTTAGGACCCTCAATTCTCTGTGGGTCTCTTTTGAAAAGCCTTAGGACTATTCACAGATGTTACCCACATTAAGGTCGTAGTACCCGAGGGTCGTAGTACCTGTTTGTGGGTAATATCTCTCCGGATATAAAATAAAACTTTCCAAGCAATTCATCATAATAATAAAATTCACAATTCAAAATCCAAAAGACAATTCCTATTTCAAAATCAGTCAAATAAGGCCTAGTTTTAAGGCCCAACAATCAATCCAATTTAAAGCCCAAAAAGCAGCCTACTTTGAGGCCCAAGTCGATGCCTAATTTGAAGCCCAAACCGATGCCTATTTTGAGGCCCAAGCCGATGCCTAATTTCTGGCTCAATCAAAAGGCCCAAATCCTGCCCACTTTCAAACTCGGCCCAAAATCCAAACATGGCCCAACAATTCGACCCAATTTGAAGCCCAATAGTCAATTCAACCTGAGACCCACTTCAGGCTCAAACTCGGAGGCCCATTTCAAGGCCCATAGCTGGTTCAATTTCAAAAGCTCAAATCTGACTCAATTTCTAAGGTCCAAATTTGGCCCAATTTCAACCCCGATCCAATTTCGTTTCGGCCCATAATTCAATTCATAAATCAGCCCAAAATAAAATCAATTCCACTTCAAAATCAGTCCAAAATTCAAGTCAATCTCAATTTCAATTAAATTCAATTATGAATTTATTCAAATTCAAAAATAAATTCATTCAAATAAATTCCAATTCAATTTCAAGTTCAACTCCAAATTCAATTCTAATTCCAATTCAATTCAAAACTTTATTCAATTCCAATTCAATTCAGAGCTTCATTCAATTCTAACTCATTTCAAAAATGCTTTCACTTCAAAAACTCATTTCAAATTCTGATTCAATTCAAAAATTCATTTCAATCCTAAATAATTCTGAACTTCATAAATCTCAATTCCTACTTCAAACTCCTTGATAACTTCAAAACTTCTCAAAATCTCAAATACTCATGGACTCAAATCATCTCCAAAATTTCAATTCCCCACACACTCCGATTGTCTCATAGACCCGAGCGTCTCACAGACTTTGTCATCCCAATTATTCGAATGTCTCACAGACCTACGCGTCTCACAGACCCGAACGTCTCACAGACCGAGCGTCTCACAGACTTCGACATCTTAAGGTTTCAAACGTCTCACAGACCGAGCGTCTCACAGACTAGCATCCTAAACCCGAAACTTCTCAAAACTCCGAACCTTTCTAAATCTCAAACACTTCAAATATCTTCAAACTCCACAAACATCAAAACTTCCAAAACCCCAAAGTTCTGAACTACGTAAGGTCTGATCTCAACAGGAAATTGAGTACGTAGGCAGCCCATCTAGGGTGCGACCCCATTCCAATCCAAAAAACCCTTTTCCCAACTCTAGGGCGATATTCATGTTTGTCAAACATTCAAAACCCTTTCGACTCCCACAGACCCTCGACTTCTTCAACTCTCAAAATCAGATTCCAAATCTTTCAATCTATACTCATCCGAATTCACCCATCCCTCTTCTAGGTGCTAGATTGGCAGAAAAGCTCACCTCATCCACTCTCTTTCTCTCTCCGCATCCTAATCCTATCCTTGGCTTTTAAATGAATCTCTCCAAAAAGGTTTTGAAAGAAGGCAATCCCGACAATTGGAGACCGAGGTTTCCTCGGGCACCAATCCGAAGTCGTGGTCGTTGCCACTTCTAAGGGGTGTAACCCAGTGCGAACCCACACAGAATCTCTGGCTTGATCAGATAAGTCCTATCCATAGGCAACAAATCACAGAGTCAATTAACGGTTCCTAGAACCCTTCTCCTCCCTTCCTAGTTCCTTAGGTCAAACTAGGTGGCGACTCTAGTCAATTTCCGCCCTTAGGGCATAAGTCCGCGTGGAGCCCATTGAGAGCGGGTGTAGTGCACACTTGTACTCCCCTTTATGCTTTCTGGGAAAGACGGACGATGTAGTAGGTATTTGAGGGATGCCAGAATAACGGGTTTTCACCCTCCACATAATGGCATTTTAGGATCTAGGCTTCTCAGCTAGAACCATATTTAGATAGACCCCCCCTCATACCGAAAAATCACCCTCCACAGAATGGCGACTCTGCTGGGGAAAACTTGAGTAAGTTTTTCTCAAACTCAAGGAAGACTGAACTCCATTCAAAATTGTCGGGACTTCCCCACTTCTTTCAAAACCTTCAAGAGATTCATTTCGAAAGCCATTAGGATTACTCTACTCCACACTTAGTGTGTGATTGGTGAGGATAGTTAGGATGAGAGTGCGTAGCTTATACTTGACTTTGCTTGCCATCTGTGCTTTGCTTGCTACATAATTGCGTGATTATGCTAGACTAACTTGCAGGAGTTTCAGGTAGGTGGGCCCATTAGGGGTCTAACTTCTTCCCTCTCTTTGCCTGCGCATTTATTTACCGCTTTTTGTTGTGATATTGAACTGTTAGGAATAGTCCTGAGGTGGGTGCATAGGGTAGCTTAGGACATGCATTCCTCTGTGTCACCCTTGATATTTGCGGTCGGGATAAATATTGGTCCACAATTGATTCCCCATGAGCAGATGCCCTTCGTAGTAAGGACTATGCACACGAGGCGGTATGATCGTAGTATCTACACCTTGAAAACTCATGATCCTTCAACACTTACCTTTTCGAGTCAAAGCCAGCATATAGTGAACTCTGAGCCTTCAGTGTCCAGCTGCCTAGTCCAGTGTCTAAGATGGGCTTATGGGTAATCACCCCCTTGAATGCCGCCTGTCTGACCACCTCTTTGCCTTACCTTGAAGATTGCATGGACTCAACTCTCCATTGTTCCTCTACACCACGGGTGTCTTTAAAGCCCAATGTCACGCTACACGTCCATAGAGGATCCCGTATTTACCGGATACCCATACATGGCACAACGTAGTCAGTGAATAATTTGGACTTTGGACACACCTGACCGTGCAGATGACGAGAGACCTGTTCCCATGCAGTACTTCCCCGAGTTTCCCGAAAAGTGAGCGTGTTGTCGGATCATCACTAGCCGTGGCGTATGTTTCCTTATCATCTCGGGTGTCCTGACCTTTCGAACTTAAGCACTCCGGACTTTCTTGATAATGTGCCCCACAAAGGCATAGCAGAGAAAAAACCCGAGAGATGATAGTGAAGGGACGACGGTTCCCCCGGTGAGACGGAATCATAATTGACCTGGAAAGTGATTATCCCAACATTAACACTTACAACTCCACATCAAACACAGCCACGATTTACTTTATGCTATACATGTGTGCAGACCACTTTCTTAAACCTATCTGTTTTGAGTTCTACAAAATGTTCGGAATTCTCTTTTGCACATTTCTTGAGGCCGTCTCACGAGCTCATTTAATTTTGAATCCCACCTAATTTTTACTAAACATTTGCGGTTTTAAACCTGGCACTTCATCTTTAAAATGTTATTTCCAAAACAATTTTTTCAAAAAAATAGATTTTGAAAACCTACTTTCTACAAATGAATTTCAGACAACATTTTTCACCAAACATTATTTCAAACTAGATTTTGAAAACAGTTTTCAAAATTGATTTGCACAAGCGTATTTCCAAATAAATGATTTAGTCCCCATGTTGTGACCCGCTATTTTTGAAGTTCTGCCCACCTTCAAGAGCAGCGGTCATTACCGTGGAGCGTTCTAGTCATTTCGTGTTTTCACAAAAGTGGTGGATTTTCACATAAGATTCTGTGCTCGATCATTCACCTTTCCTTTCTCAAAAAACGCCCCTAATTTTCCTCATCGAAGCAAGTGGAGTACATGAAGATCAACAACGCGGGGTGAGCAAAAAATCAGAGCCATACCAACCCGAGCCGAGCGACATGAAGACCAACAACGATTGTTCGAGTTCAAAAATTTTGAGAGTCAGAAGAACACCAACCGGTTTTCTTTGAGCACAATACCGCTTCGCTGCAAGAACCCAAAGACGAGCGAGCAGCCGATCAAGATCCCGAAGACGAACGAGCGGTCAATCAGGAGCCCGATGATGAATAAGTAGTCAGTCAGAAGCTCGAAGACGAAGCAAAAGAATTTGGAAGAAGTTTTTAAGCTCAAACTCCCCATTTAATGACTTTTAGAATTGATGTATAGGTTTTCCCCTAGCATTCTTTTCTCTCTTGTCCATTTCTGAATAGATTACATGTATAGGTTTATACATTCCCTTTGAATTTATTTAGATCAATGTGTATAGGGTTCCCCATTCCCTATTTTATTTGCGAATGATCGAGCATCAAAATTTCTATTGAGAAAATCCACCACTTTGAAAACACGCGTTTTCAAAATTGTTTTTCTAAAACTTGGTTTCTTTTGGCATGCACGAATAAAGAGAAGAATGAATAAGGAACGACTCCTCACAGTTATATATCATTCATCAACTTTGCTTTATGGGGCGAGAATTCGTGGTATCTACAGGGGGTATCCCCTAAACAACACCAACAAACGCAATCGAGCACAAAATAAATAGCATGCACTGCATTCATTACAAAAAGTCCGTGCATTCTTGGTCAGTTCAAATTCGTCAAACATACACAAGGCCTGTCGACCTCAGAAAAATTATGTAATCACGCGAATCATTGTCACCACACCACACACCAGCTTTCATCCCAACATCTCGACCGCTAGAGCCCGATCTCAGAGGGATAGAAAAGAAAAACAAGCTCAAACCTTTCCCAATCTCAAAGTGCATCATATCGTGGGGCTACCATGCGGGAGTGACCTCCCCAAAATCCAAAAGAATAATACATCCAAAAAATCCCAAAAAATGCGGTCTCCGTCATATCGTTGGGCCACCATGCGGGAGTTGTCACTCCCTAGAAATTCAAAAATCCAGGAGCCAATCACCAGCCCAACCTCACCTGAGAAACTACCCTGACAGCGACCCCAACAGCTAGACCATAATCAGAGTTTATAATGGCGGGATGAGCTTCAGACCATAAACTGGAACCGACTCAAGCGAGACTAGGTGTAGCCTTACCACGCATGCATTACATCCAAAAGGAAAAACACACAACAAAAAAAAACATTCAGTCAAAATCCAAAGTCAACCATTTTCATTCATCACTTTCAGCATTTCACGCATCTTATACGTAGTAATTCCATATTACCACAATAGATTGCATTGTAGATAGTCGTGTTTGCATACTCTCGTATCGAAACGACATCTTTGGAAAAAATCTTGAGAGAATGATTGAACGGAGTGCGTGAACCACTAATCTCTCGACCCATCAATGAACACTAGGGTCCAATCAAAATTAGCACCACAAACCAAGTGAGTAGTGTGCAAAGAGCGGTATTTTCTCTTGAATTTCGATTGAGTGTTTAGGACGATCTATCGAGCGGTGAGGGAAGGTAGAGAGATCCAACGGAGGTAAAACCACGAGTGACTTGTGCTTTCCTTTAGCACATGGAGAGGCATGATTGAAAGTGAGATCAATGTCGATAAACAGGATACTAACTGTGATTCATGCAAAGATCCGAGAATAGTAAGAAAACAATCTTTAACTAATGAGAATGACGAGACACTTAGGATCAAAAATCTCCACAAAACCAAAGAGCTTCAACTGCCCTCAACATAATCCCTTAGTGAGCCCCGCTGAGCTTTTCATGATAAACCTTTTTCTGCGAACTCCACAACAGGCCACCTGACATATACATACTTACCTTTGCAATAGAGGAGCTCGAAGGAGCCGGAGCCATGGCCCCTCCCCACCATCTTTTATAAACACAATAAATGAAATGTTTGAAGAAATCAGTGAGTCAATGCAACTCCAAAGCCAAACGCCAAAAAAGAGCACCAAAAATGTTCAAGAAGATCGATGAGTCAATGCAACTCCAAAGCTGAGAGCCAGAATACGAAGTATAGAATGCTTGAGAAAGTCGATGAGCCGAATACAATTTCCAAAACACCCAAATGAGAAGAAAGTTCAAATCGTACGCCAGAAGAGGCAAGAAGGAGAAATCCAAACCAAAAGGACCAATGATGTCCTAAAGAAACCGATAAGGGGTTATCAAAACCCGTCTAATCATTCCACCCATGGCAAAGGTGAAACATGTCCTCTATTGCACAAAAGCTCCACATTCCCAAATAAATCCTCCAGTCCCATGTGACATACATCATACCCCTCAACCCCGTTATAACCCAATAAAAGACCTCGGACTCGTATGTCAATGAGCGTTAACTGAAAGTGTCGGATCTGAAACATGAATCATAAGCTCATACTTGTTATCAACATGTCCCGTCATCCCATAGGGGACCTTGAGTGAATGAGTGTGACCTAATCCCATAAGGTCTTTAGAGTGCGAGTGACTCTTCGATTAAACTACCCAAATCATAATCAGCCTACCCCATTGCAGGTGAGGAATTTGTGAGGAACGGAAAGTTCATAACCTCGAAAAGAAATTCTCAGGAAAATACTGCTCTGAGCATCAAGAGTATCATCACGACATTAGCACACATGGCCATACTCACGAGAGATTGACCCGCATCCCTCCATGAGAGGAAAGTGATTCACACTTTCCAATTCAACAATCACTCAAGATCGAACCGAAGATGTTTTATATTCGTAAACCTCGTATTAATAGAGATAGGGCCATACCTTTTCTCCAAAAATTGCATATGCATTTTGCATCGTATCCAGCATTTAATACCCGCATGCATCATAACCAGTACATCATCAGCATCTGACCGGTAAGAACTTTGCCTAGTCTCGCTGAAAGTCAACTTCAGTTGCAGTTATTGATGCGTAAATTTTGATAAAAAGAAATCAGAAACTGCGGCAATCCGGAGCCATACAAAGATCTTCCTGGAGTTTTCCCATGTCATACTCGAGTCTCAACGACACCACTCCCGAAGCCAAGCTAGAGCCATGCGGGAGGCATCCTCACACTTTGAGACTATCCCTAGAGCCATGCGGGAGACATCCCCACACTTTGAGACTATCCCTAGAGCTACACGGAGCCATTCTCATACTTTGAAACCATCCTTGGAACTACAGGGGGCATCCTAATAGTCCGAGAACAATACGGGAGCCACCTCAAATCCACATCAGATCTATCTCATTACCAAGGTCTTGCCTACAGAAATTCGAACTACGTATGGTCTGATCTCAATACGGAATTGAGTACGTAGGCAGCCCGCTCAGGGTGCGACCACCTCACAGGCGAAAGTTCCCCTTTCTTCCTCGTCATCACCAATGGAGCCATCCCGTAGCCTCCCCGGAGCCATCCCGAGCTATCCCGGAGCCATCTCGAAGAACTTGAAGCCGTAACTGACCATACCAAAGCCATTCATCTGCAACCAAAAAACTGTCAACCACAGTAAATCACATCGACCCACCACTCGATCCAAAATCCATACCAAAACTATTCATCCACAAAAAAAATTGTCAATCACATCAAAGTACACAAATCACATCAACCCGCCCCTCAACCAAATCTCAATCCAAATCGAAACCCACCAACCATCCCAGAGCCGTTGCTCACAAGGGAATCACAAATCAAACCGGAGCCATCTGACCGCACCGGAGCCATCCGATCATACCGGAGCCCTCAAATCATATCGAAGTCACCTAATCATATCGAAACCGTCGAGTTCTCAAAGTCACTCATTAAAAAAAAAACCATCAATTCAAAGACCGATTGCAAAATCATCAAAACCAAAAAAAAAAAACTCAGGAGCCATCTCGAAACTCTGGAGCCAAGAGTTCTATCAAATCCCGAAACTATAGTGCACATCGGGCGAGACTGTCAAAGCAAAACGAAAGCACAAGTCCCACACTGACGAAGTCAAGGGCCACATCAACAAAAAACATTCGACTATCACATCCCTCACAAAGACAACCAAAAAGCATCCAATCCCGGATCAATCCACAATCAAAGCCATCCTCAAATCAATCTACCACCAAAACAACTTCAGATCAAGCTTTCACCACAGCGAGTTTCGTACAACTCCTTCAAAGTATTATAGGCTCCATAAGTCCTATAGCTAGATGTCAAGAGGTCTAGTTGAGGCACTCCTAAGTCCTCGTACTTTCAATCACATTCTAGGCCCGTCATAAGCCCTAGGACTGGATGTCAAGAGGTCCAGTTGAGGCACTCCTAAGCCCTCGTGCACCTTAAATCAAATCGGGTTGTTAGTATTATAGGCTCGTCATAAGTCCTATAGCTAGATGTCAAGAGGTCTAGTTGAGGCACTCCTAAGTCCTCGTACTTTCAATCGCATTCTAGGCCCGTCATAAGCCCTAGGACTGGATGTCAAGAAGTCCAGTTGAGGCACTCCTAAGCCCTCGTGCACCTTAAATCAAATCGGGTTGTTAGTATTATAGGCTCGTCATAAGCCTATAGCTAGATGTCAAGAGGTCTAGTTGAGGCACTCCTAAGTCCTCGTACTTTCAATCGCATTCTAGGCCCGTCATAAGCCCTAGGACTGGATGTCAAGAGGTCCAGTTGAGGCACTCCTAAGCCCTCGTGCACCTTAAATCAAATCGGGTTGTTAGTATTATAGGCTCGTCATAAGTCCTATAGCTAGATATCAAGAGGTCTAGTTGAGGCACTTCTAAGTCCTCGTACTCTCAATCGCATTCTAGGCCCGTCATAAGCCCTAGGACTGGATGTCAAGAGGTCCAGTTGAGGCACTCCTAAGCCCTCGAGCACCTTAAATCTATCTTGTTAGTATATAGGCTCGTCATAAGTCCTATAGCTAAACGTCAAGAGGTTTAGTTGAGGCTCGTCATAAGTCCTCGTACTTTCAATTTGCATTATAGGCTCATCATAAGTCCTATAGCTAGACGTCAAAAGGTCTAGTTGAGGCTCGTCATAAGTCCTCGTGCACCCGCACCCATAAGAACAAATCATAAACCGCAGTGAGAATTTTTGGCACCCCGTCAACCTTGATCCAATTCTGTAAGGGCTTGCAAAATTGAATCAAGGGGAGCCATCTGTAGACACCAAAAATTCTCACCCCATAAAGCGAATTCCGAAATAATAAGAGGGTTGTCGCCTTTCTTTTTTCAAAACATATTAGCGTGCGTGCTAGGACGAAACCATCACTTTATAATCTTTTTCAAAACATTTCAGAAAAAAAAACACAATTCTTCGAAAATGAATTTCCGTGACAGTCCAGTTTCAAGGTCGTCCCCTTTTGTTTATTCACTTATTTTACTATTTTTTTATTTTTAATCATCTATTCTTTTTCTTATATATTATTTATTCTACTATTAGCATTAGTATTTATTTTCATTTCTATTTGCACACTCATTTTCATCTTTCAAACTCAATCCACACTTGGTTGAAATCTGGCCTAGCCCAATTCCTTAAACACACTATATTTCAGCCCTTGGTTAAAAAATCCCACATTAAAACCCAACCCACCTTCTAAACCCTAATGATCTCTATAAAACAACAGTAAAAGAAACCCTACAGTGGGAGATTGATTCCCGTTTTTTACAGTAGCCGGCCAATACAGGCACCGTTCTTGTTCATACCCCATTCTCTCCGATCATCTCCATCTTGAAGAAGAAACAAAAAAAAATCTACAGTAGCCGTCTCCCTCCTCATTCCTGGTTTTCTTCCGCCATCTGTCAAGAAATCGAAAACCTAAACAAACAAAAAACAGCCGTCATCTTCTATGTCTTCACTCATGTAATTTTGCAAACCGACTGGCGAACAAACAACATACGTGCTCTGCCTATTTTCATTCACGGAGGATTCGCAACTCAACCGGCAATTAGGAGACACCCATGCTTCATCCTTCTTCATCTTCACCGATGGTTTTTGCAACCTAGCTGGCGAACAAGGACAGATGGTGCTTCGTCCTTCTTCACTTCTCGTCACCGACGGTAGTTTTGCAACCAAGTTGGAGAATAAAGAACGTACAGCTTTTCCCACCCTTCATTCTCTTCAACACGTACTTTTGCAACCACTGTCGAACAAGGAACGCGTATGCTCTGCCGAACAAGGAACACATGCTCTGCGTCGCCTTTCTTCCTTCTCGTCACCGATAATTTGTTCGATCGAAGACAGGGCAAAGAAGGGATCAGGCCTTCCTGGTACTTCGCTTCGGCATTTTGGCGGACTGAGTGGCTTACGAGCTTGTTGATTCCGAGCCAGACATGGTTGTGGGATTCCTTTGGTCCTGTGTGGGCCAAATCCCTCAAGTTAGCATTTCTTCGTAACGATTCCATCCATCTCTGTGTAAACACTTGACATGCTCCATGTATGATATTATGCTGCTAAGTATACGGTCGTTCGAGTGGTTGAAAGCAGAGTTTAATGAGATTCACATGATGAATTCTACTTCTGACGATGCCGGTATTAGTGCTTAAGTTCATACCGCTTATCTGTTTGATTTGTGTCTGTCTATATATGTTGGATTAGTGCTGATCATGATAAAATGGATAATGTGTTTCCTGTAGGACTCTGTATCTAAGTTGTAATAGGTAGAAAGTTTCATGTACTGACTTGGAATTGCAAAGTTACTCTTGCTGATGTTTTATCTGTTTCAAATAATATAATATGTTTTTTTATATTTTATTTGTTACGCAGTGTTCGTCATACTAGAATTGTGTCATAAATCAGTCTCTACCTTCGATTTGATTGTACTTATCTTTTTTTTGCGGCTACATTCCATTTCTCCACTATTGGGCCGATATTTTGTCTGGGCTTTGTTTGTTATGTATATCAATTTTTGGATATGGCCCACCACCTAGAAGCCCATAGGCCACCCATTACTTTCTGGATCGATAAGCTCAGTTAGGACCCTCAATTCTCTGTGGGTCTCTTTCGAAAAGCCTTAGGACTATTCACAGATGTACCCACATTAAGGTCGTAGTACCCGAGGGTCGTAGTACTGTTGTGGGTAATATCTCTCCGGATATAAAATAAAACTTTCCAAGCAATTCATCATAATAATAAAATTCACAATTCAAAATCCAAAAGAATTCCTATTTCAAAATCAGTCAAATAAGGCCTAGTTTTAAGGCCCAACAATCAATCCAATTTAAAGCCCAAAAGCAGCCTACTTTGAGGCCCAAGTCGATGCCTAATTTGAAGCCCAAACCGATGCCTATTTTGAGGCCCAAGCCGATGCCTAATTTCTGGCTCAATCAAAAGGCCCAAATCCTGCCCACTTTCAAACTCGGCCCAAAATCCAAACATGGCCCAACAATTCGACCCAATTTGAAGCCCAATAGTCAATTCAACCTGAGACCCACTTCAGGCTCAAACTCGGAGGCCCATTTCAAGGCCCATAGCTGGTTCAATTTCAAAAGCTCAAATCTGACTCAATTTCTAAGGTCCAAATTTGGCCCAATTTCAACCCCGATCCAATTTCGTTTCGGCCCATAATTCAATTCATAAATCAGCCCAAAATAAAATCAATTCCACTTCAAAATCAGTCCAAAATTCAAGTCAATCTCAATTCAATTTCAATTAAATTCAATTCTGAATTTATTCAAATTCAAAAATAAATTCATTCAAATAAATTCCAATTCAATTTCAAATTCAACTCCAAATTCAATTCTAATTCCAATTCAATTCAAAACTTTATTCAATTCCAATTCAATTCAGAGCTTCATTCAATTCTAACTCATTTCAAAAATGCTTCACTTCAAAAACTCATTTCAAATTCTGATTCAATTCAAAAATTCATTTCAATCCTAAATAATTCTGAACTTCATAAATCTCAATTCCTACTTCAAACTCCTTGATAACTTCAAAACTTCTCAAAATCTCAAATACTCATGGACTCAAATCATCTCCAAAATTTCAATTCCCCACACACTCCGATTGTCTCATAGACCCGAGCGTCTCACAGACTTTGTCATCCCAATTATTCGAATGTCTCACAGACCTACGCGTCTCACAGACCCGAACGTCTCACAGACCGAGCGTCTCACAGACTTCGACATCTTAAGGTTTCAAACGTCTCACAGACCCGAGCGTCTCACAGACTAGCATCCTAAACCCGAAACTTCTCGAAACTCCGAACCTTTCTAAATCTCAAACACTTCAAATATCTTCAAACTCCACAAACATCAAAACTTCCAAAACCCCAAAGTTCTGAACTACGTAAGGTCTGATCTCAACAGGAAATTGAGTACGTAGGCAGCCCATCTAGGGTGCGACCCCATTCCAATCCAAAAAACCCTTTTCCCAACTCTAGGGCGATATTCATGTTTGTCAAACATTCAAAACCCTTTCGACTCCCACAGACCCTCGACTTCTTCAACTCTCAAAATCAGATTCCAAATCTTTCAATCTATACTCATCCGAATTCACCCATCCCTCTTCTAGGTGCTAGATTGGCAGAAAAGCTCACCTCATCCACTCTCTTTCTCCTCCTCATCCTAATCCTATCCTTGGCTTTTAAATGAATCTCTCCAAAAAGGTTTTGAAAGAAGGCAATCCCGACAATTGGAGACCGAGGTTTCCTCGGGCACCAATCCGAAGTCGTGGTCGTTGCCACTTCTAAGGGGTGTAACCCAGTGCGAACCCACACAGAATCTCTGGCTTGATCAGATAAGTCCTATCCATAGGCAACAAATCACAGAGTCAATTAACGGTTCCTAGAACCCTTCTCCTCCCTTCCTAGTTCCTTAGGTCAAACTAGGTGGCGACTCTAGTCAATTTCCGCCCTTAGGGCATAAGTCCGCGTGGAGCCCATTGAGAGCGGGTGTAGTGCACACTTGTACTCCCCTTTATGCTTTCTGGGAAAGACGGACGATGTAGTAGGTATTTGAGGGATGCCAGAATAACGGGTTTTCACCCTCCACATAATGGCATTTTAGGATCTAGGCTTCTCAGCTAGAACCATATTTAGATAGACCCCCCCATACCGAAAAATCACCCTCCACACATAGGAGGAATGGTGTAGGATAGAACACCATGTGGAAATACAGGAGGTTGCATAATAGGCTTCCTCAATTATCAATATTGTTTGGACGGTCCGGAAAGGGGAGAAACTACGAGGGTTAGAGTCGAAGCTATAATGAGGTAGATTTATTGCTAGCATGGAAGAGAGGATTCCAATAGCCCACGTAGTCGTCAGATCTCCCTACTGCATCTGATGGTTGTGGGCTCCTGGGATCATTTGCTTTGGCAGTCCCTAGGCTAGCCAGAGACTACCTCCTTATTGATGCCTTGCTGTTGAGAGTTGGGGGTGGTGGACTAATCTTTTGGAGTTGAATTCTTGCCTTTCTTATTGACTACCAATAGTCTGGGGGGAGATGACCGAGCCATGCACATCCCTACTTCTAAGGACTTTGTTTTAGTTATGTTTTATGAAGTTAGAGGGGTCACAAGGGCTCACCGGGTCTTTCCCTTTGTTGAAGACATGCGGGAAACCTATAGATGTGCCTAGCACATATTCTGAATCTTCCTTTGTGATGGGGCCAGACGAAGAGTTGTCGTTTTTTCCAGAACCTTTCTAGATAAAAGCATTGATCAGGGGTGGAATAAGGTCTTCTTCCAACTCTTTGAGAGATGGTGGTTCAGACGAGATTGAAGCCCTTGACTGAAAAAACCTACTGTGTGTGAGACTAGAACCGTGAAAATACGGTGACAATAAAAGAACTCAGAGACTCAGATTATTACTCAGAATCACGTATCACACTCGATACACAATGGGCACGTAGTATGTTCACCACACTACCTTTACACGAGATTTAAACTCTCAACACGTTAAGAGTACAATCCACTCTTAACACCTCACACTCAAAGTATACTACGCATTACTAATGACGTTTCAGTATGAAACTGACCTTACTCGTGTAATTCTCTACCACTCAAGACCTATGCGGCGTATTGCCTTTTTGTTTTTCTAATTCTTTCTCTTTTTCCCTTCTTTCAACTCTACCCTAACCCTAGAGTTACCGTCTCATATATAGATGCCGAGACTATAGATTACAACTCATAAAACATAGATCGTATTTATCTTTATCTTCTTAACAGATAGATAAAATCCCATTTAAGATATTCTATACGCTTTGTTTGTTTCCTCGGTTTTGGACTGGCACGCGGATCTCGATATTGCTTCTTCACGCTCATCAGTTTGAAGCTGAGTTTGCCGATCAAAAATACATCAACAATTTCCCCCTTTTTGATGCGGCAAACTGTTGAAGTCTTGAACCCCTTGTATTGATTCCCCCTGAATCTTGTATTACCGTAACTCCGCATGAAAGTTCTATCAACTGCGGCATTCCCCCTCAATCTCACATGCCCTTCTGCTAACCTGTACTCAGTGTAAAACTCACAACCTCTTGTGCATTAAGTGTGATATGATAGTAACTGGAGATATTTGAAAGACAATAAACCAGAAACTCTATGCAGGCAGTTCGCATCATAAACCCAACTGAACAAGAGTATTTACAGAACAGATAGGGAAAAGCATATATTTCAAACCCAAAAATATCAGTCTAAATATGCACCAACTATTTGTGCATCAAGCCATATGTCTAAAAACCAGATTACGAGAAATTCAAAGACTTCCAACCATACTTCCCCCTTTTGCCACATCAAAAAGAGATCCGTCATTCCAAAAAAAATTGTAAGTATCAAATCGGGAAGGGGTAGGATTCAATCCATCTAAACTATAATTTTTCAGACTGTTCATCTGAAGAGTTAGCCGCAGACATCAAAAGGTTTATCTTGTCCTCCAGGAGCTGTAGCCTATCCATCAATCGCTTTTCCATCGCCTCCATTGAGTCTAGGACTGACTGCAACATAGAAGAGGTGGAAGCGGTAGCATGGTCAGTCTTCTCTTCTTGTTGACCAGCCTGTTTGAACTGCCAGCCTGTTTCAGTTAATTCCAAGCCCATCTTGGAAAGAGTCGCAACAGCCAGAAAGTTAGTCGGTTGTGCAGATATGAGGAAGGCATCTTCTTGAATAAGCTTGAAATGTCGAAGAACTTTTGTTATCCAGAAAGGATAAGGAATGGAAGGCTTGGAACTATTAACAATCGACCGCAAATGTGAGATAATAATTCTTGGCAAGGACAGACGAATCTTTTTATCTAAGCACCACATTAACCCTAGATCAACTGGAGTGACCTTGTCACGCATATCAGAACGGGGAAAGATGGTTTGATAAGCAAGCAGATGGAGTAGCCTCGGTAGCACACCCAGGTCCCGTTGTGGATAGTGTTTCAGTCTTGAACTCGCACGAGTTAACCCAAAATGTTGTACCACCTCAGAGTGCGGTGCTACATCCACTTTCTGAGCATTGAACTCAGCTAACCCATCAAGAGGAATCTCAAGAATCATAGCAAGCCATGCTGGAGAAATTATCATCTGGACTCCAGCGACCTCAGTCTTAAACTCGTAAGGAGAGACAAATTCTAGGTTTAGAACAAACGGAAAGAGAAGCTCCGGGTAGTAAGAGGTTTTGGAATTAAACAACTTGTCCCAACCTTGAAATTTCACAATGTCCATTAATGAACTCAAGGAATTCTTTTCTAGCCATTCTCAATCTACCAACTTGCCAGGAATAATGTCAGATTCATACATTGTACGAGTGAAAATAGGTTTCTGAGGAAAATTACGACCTGGGTTTTGCGACCTTTCTTGACGAGTGTCCTTGGCCTTCAATGTGGACGTACGGTGTGACACAGACTTCAGCCTCTTCGACGATCGCTGTTGCATGACTGGCGAATCATCTTCCTTGCGCTTTGGATTCGCCGAGGAAGCATCTTCGACTCCCTGAACTACTTTCTTGGCAGGTGTGCGCAACCGACGACATGATTTGGCCGGTGGAATATCGTCCTCTGTTGGAACATCAGAAGAGTCTTCGTCGCTGACTATGGTGGTTTCTTTCGGAGTTGGAGATTTTACTTCAGGTGAGGGTTTTGAAAGAGAATCGGGGACGGTGGTCTGTTGGCTATTATCAGTGGGGTGCACAGTAGCAAGAGGGACAACTTCTTCGTAGATTAGCTGTTCGAAAGAATCCATCGCCGAATTTGAAGGATGTAAAAGGAAAATTCAAGAACAAGGCTGAGGAGGAGAGAGTGTGGGGCGACTGAGAAACTTCAGGAGAAGACGTAACCAAGTGAGAAAGACAGTGAAATTTTGTAAATGTGATAAAGGGAAAACAGTGATGTGTTGTTGTGTTTATGTTTATTTGTTAACAAAAATCAAGATTAAGGAAAATAGAACTTCTCCGGTTGCAAAGCACAGTTGAGAGATCTAGACTGAGTCTATCAGAATAAAACATTCAGGAAATTAGGAAGTTAAGCACAATTATCTACATAGACATCGACCAATATACTGTAGTAGATTATGGCTTCAGTCTCCTTTCATTGATAAATCTCCTAAAGTGGGCTTTCAACCAGCGGTACATGTGGATTGTTTTTTTTTAAACTTATGCACAATCACAAATTTCCTTTGAAACGACAAGAGGTGAGAAGTACAATCATATTCCATTATACCTTTCATCACCACAGACTCATACTCACAGCTTAAAAAGGTAATATTTGCTATATTTAAGAAACAACACCTTGACTGTTACTCTTCATCCATGTAACGACTTTGGGTCAACTTGTCCAGAGTAGTTACCCTTAGAAAGTTAGATGATGAGGCATCCTATAAGACTTAATTGTCGGATGAAAGAGGCCAAATACGTGTTTTTTATGCTGTGAGCAGTGGAGTCTCTTGCCTTGTTCATTTCGTTATATTAGATAACCAATTTTAATATCATATCATTGATCTTTATGGCAAATCCAGACATGATGCTTGTGAGACACACTCAGGAGATTTATACGAAAGGAGATAAGAAGTACATTCATCGATCTTAGGTATATTTGATAGACATGCTGAAGTAAACAATAGTCTCATCTCACTAACCTCCGTAACATTTTATTCATGAAAAGACTTAGGATAGAATACTATCATCCATGTAGAACAACCGGAGACGTTTGAATTTAAATGACATAAAGAATAAAGATAAATTGAAAACTATCCAAGAGGACAAAACAGCAAAAACAACAAAAAGAAAACAACTGAAGAGAAAAAAAAAATCTGATCCGTCTCTCACTTGGTATCTACCATGCCAATCTCAAAATGAAGTCTCTAAAAGGTTTCTCTGGGTAATGGCTTGGTGAATATGTCGGCCAACTGTTTTTCTGTGGAACAATGAAGAAGAATAACATGTCCATGTTCAACATGATCGCGAATGAAATGATGACGGATGTCAATGTGTTTAGAACGTGAGTGATGAACTGGATTTTTGGTTAGCTCAATTGCGCTGGTATTATCGCAATAGATGGGAATTGGAATGAAGAATAGACCATAATCCTCAAGCTGCTGATGAAGCCATAAGATCTGGGCACAGCACGCCGCCGCAGCCACATACTCTGCTTCAGTCGTGGACAGAGCAACCGATGCTTGTTTCCTAGAAGACCAAGCTATGAGATTAGAGCCCAAGAATTGAGCCGTGCCCGTTGTACTCTTCCTATCAGTAAGAGAACCACCAAAATCTGCATCAGTATACCCAGAAAGTGTAGGTAACGAAGTAGCCGTGTATAGAAGTCCAAGAGACGATGTCCCTTGTAGATACCGGAAAATTCGTTTGACAGCTTTGACAT
This sequence comes from Limonium bicolor, assembly GCA_023374045.1. NCBI lineage: Eukaryota > Viridiplantae > Streptophyta > Magnoliopsida > Caryophyllales > Plumbaginaceae > Limonium > Limonium bicolor. The sequence continues at coordinate 318,108,992 of CM041776.1, read as the reverse complement.
GAGGTGTTTTGGGATTAGATTGGAATCGAGCACAGAAACACACACTTTGCATAATATCAGGACGACTCGCGGTAAGATAGAGAAGAGACCCTATCATCCCCCTATAAATGGAAGGATCTGTAGACTCTGCAGTGGGTTCCAGTCCGAGTCTGAGAGTAGTTGACATCGGAGTAGACATTGGTTTACTCTCATTGAACTTATACTTAGTTAAAAGCTCCAAAGTATATTTAGTTTGGCTGACAAAAGTGCCATCAGCTGTTTGGCGAATCTGTAAACCAAGAAAATAGGTTAACTCGCCCATGTTACTCATTTGGAACTCTTTTGTCATCATGGTCTCAAATTCCGTTGTCAGTTGTGGACTGGTGGACCCGAAGACAATGTCATCCACATATATCTGAACCAGAAGCTTGTCCGTCCCACACTGTTTGATAAACAACGTGCGATCAACATGTCCACGTACAAACTGTTGGCTAACAAGAAATGTGGTCAATCTGTCATACCACGCCCTTGCTTGTTTAAGACCATACAACGCTTTTTTTAACCGATAGACATGAGTAGGATAGATAGGATCTTCAAATCCCGGTGGCTGAGTAACATATACCTCTTCCTTGAGGTGTCCATTTAGGAAGGCACATTTGACATCCATCTGGTAGAGTGTAAACCTATGTAAAGTGGCAAAGGCTATGAGCAGTCGAATAGCCTCAAGTCGTGCTACAGGAGCATAGGTTTCATCAAAATCCAAACCCTCCTGTTGGTTATATCCTTTGGCAACTAGTCGAGCTTTATTTCTGGATATTTGACCATTTGAGTCCAGCTTATTACGAAACACCCACTTTGTTCCTATGACATTCTGATTTTCGGGTTTCTCAACAAGTTCCCATACCTCATTTCGTACAAATTCATTCAACTCCTCATGCATAGCATTTATCCAACTTTCATGTTCTAACGCTTCCTTCACAGTTTTCGGCTCTACTGTTGATACAAAGCCAAAGTAAGCACAAAACGTTTGTGCATTCGACCTAGTTTGGACTCCTGAGTTCAAATCTGACAAAATATTGTTAATCTCTATACCCCGGGCATTACAGGGTGTCAGACGAAGCATGACTCCGGCTTCCTGGTTTACTGCTGGTGGCAAGACGGTGTGTTCTGGTGTAGCTTCTGAGATCGGAACTGATAATGGAAGAACGTCAGTTCGCACAGCTTCTACTTCTGATTCAGCTTCTGAATCATTATCCATGGGTACATCGTCAGCCTTATACTGAAAGAGATCTTTCATCTCCTGATGACTCACCCGTCCACCAAAGTTATTCTCGTCAAACTTGACATTTGCGGATTCTTCAACCACCAAGGTGCGCTTGTTAAAAACCCGATAAGCTTTGCTGCTCATTGCATAACCGAGAAATACGCCTTCATCACTTCTTTTATCAAACTTCCCTAGTTGATCCTTTCCATGATTAAGAATGTAACATGTACACCCAAACACCCTGAAATGTGATATAGATGGCTTGCGTCCTTTGTACAGTTCATAGGGAGTCTTGATTAGAATTGGGCGAATCAAAGCTCTATTGAGAATGTAACATGCTGTGTTTATCGCCTCCCCCCAGAAACTTGGTGCAAGACCACTACTGTTCAACATTGTGCGAGCCATTTCTTGAAGAGTCCTATTTTTACGTTCCACCACTCCATTTTGCTGAGGAGTTCTAGCTGCGGAATAGGTATGTGTGATTCCGTTTTCAGTACAGAACTGAGACATCTTCCGATTTATGAATTCCGTCCCCTGATCAGTTGTAATGGTCTTGACCTTATTCTCCGTTTGAGTCTGAATCTTAGCAAACAGACCCACAATCTCACCAAACGTTTGATCCTTACTATGAAGTAGAATCACCCATGTGAACCTTGAGAAATCATCAACGACCACCAGTATGTATCTCTTGCCAGACCTGCTCTGAATCCTCATCGGTCCCATTAAATCCATATGAATTAATTCTAAAGTCTTGGTACTATTGACCGCATGAGTCGGAGAATGTGAAATCCTTATTTGTTAGTTCAGAGCACAATCAGCACAGATAACATCGTGACCTATCCTCCTTTGTGGTAACCCGTTGACTAACTCCTTTAGTCTTAATTTGTTGATCAACCTGTGATGAGCATGCCCTAACCTTCGATGCCACAATATTTCTTCATCATCTTTAACCGTAAGACAGGTCAAATCTTCCTGGTCATTCACATCTACCATGTAAAGATTTCCTACTCTACAACCTTGTAACATTACCTCCTGTGTAACCTTGTTGCGTATTTGAAACCCATTCGAATCAAAAACAACCTCCGAGGGACCCTTGTCGCACACTTGTGACACACTTAACAGATCATGACTGAGACCCTCTACCAAACTAACTTGATCAATGCAGTTCTCTTTGCCAATCGTCCCTATCCCTATAATTCTTCCTTTGCCATTGTTTCCGAATGTAACTTTTCCTCCTCGATGTTCAACTAAGGTATTGAACTTCTTTTTGTCTCCACTCATATGTCTTGAGCACCCACTGTCCATCAGCCACCAGTTCTCACATAACGAGGTAGCCAAAGCCTAAACACATCCAATCACTGTTTAGCTTTAGGTACCCAAACTAGCTTAGGTCCTGTTTTATGATGAAAGTGCGAATAATTGTTGTTTGTATTGGCTCTAGACTGACGCGAATTGTCAATGAAGGATTTTCTAAAGTATAAACTCCTACAAAAACCAATACTATGACCGTGTTTATGGCAATATTGATAGAAAAATGTCGACTTGGAATATTTGACATTTGAGACCTTCCTCACTGGTGTATGAACAGGTGTGACACTTTTCTTCTTCCCGGTTAGCATCTGAGTTAAATCTGCCTTTCCAGTGTACCAAGCGGGATTTCGTGGCATAGCTATTTCTTTTTCTCTCCTAGCTCTAGACAGATTATCCTCTAACACCTCATTTTGCTTTCTTAAGTTCTCATGCCTTTCTTGTAATGTCTTGAATTCAGACTGAACCCAAGCAGGTAAACATGCAACTCTCTCTTTTATTGGTTTGACAAACTTAATAGTAGATTTTTCTTTAGTCAGAGATTCATTCTTAGACTCTATGGGACTATCTATTCTTGACAATTTAGACTCAAGCAGTTTTATCTTAGCGACGGCAATTGTTAATAGACTGAAAATTTCTTTCTTTGACAAAGAATTAAAAGCATCTTCTATGAGTTCAGGACTAACCTCGTCTGCTTCTAGGACCTCTTGCCATCCGTCTTTTGCCATCATGCAGAAGTTCCTATCTGACATCATATTGATTCTTTCATTATCTTCAACCACAACGGTCATGCACACCTGTGCGGTTTCTTCCGCCTCCGAGTCCTCATCTGACTCCTCCTGTCCCCACGCTGCTGCTGCCGCCTCAATGAACTTCTTGATTTTGTCACGAAAATCATCCTTTGATTTTAACATACAGTCCTTCACCACATGTCCAGGTTTGTTACAACGGAAGCAAATGATTTGCTCCTTCTTAGACTTGAATCTGTCAGTTCTGGACCCTGACCCTCTTCTTCCGCCAAATATCTTCCTGATTCCGTTAGCTATCATGGTAATCTCTTCATCCTCATTTGCGTCATCATCTTCTTTATCACTTGATATCTTCTTCGCCTTTAGTGCCAAATCCTTATTAACACTCAGACCAACTAGTCCACCTTTCATCTTGCCTTCGTACACCGTTAGTTCAGATCCCAGTTCTTCAAAGGACAATTTTGACAAATCCTTTGTAGACTCCAAAACGGTAGTGAAGTTCAGCCATTCTTTGCACAAACTATCCAGAAACCTCTCATTTATTTGAGCATTATCCAGAGTTACTCCGACAGCCTTAAGCTCACATAAAATCTTATCAAATTTTTCTATTGCCTCCGAAATCGTTTCGCCCTCATCCATCTTAAAATTATCAAGTTGCCTCTTGAGTTGCTTTCCCTTTGCTTTCTTGACTGAGTCTGTCCCTGCGTAAGCCGTCTTAAGGAATTCCCAGACCTCTTTTGCAGTGCGTAAACCCAAGACTTTCTGTTGGTCTGAGTCTGACAGGGAGGACATTATAACTCTCCGAGCTTGTCGATTCTTGCTTATCAACTTGTTATCATTTTCACCCCAACTTGACTTTGGCTTATCCTTGGTGACTCCTTCTTCAACATATTTCGGTTTTAGGTCTCCTTCAGTCACCACATCCCAAAGCTGAAGATCGATGGAAATTAGTTGATCCTCCATCTGTTCACACCAACTAGTATAGTTGAACTTGGTCAACTTAGGCGGTTTGACACAGTAAGTATTCATCTCGACCTACCCTGAGAAAGTTTTCTCTGAATTTAGGGTAACCTCGCTCTGATACCAATTGAAAAAACCTACTGTGTGTGAGACTAGAACCGTGAAAATACGGTGACAATAAAAGAACTCAGAGACTCAGATTATTACTCAGAATCACGTATCACACTCGATACACAATGGGCACGTAGTATGTTCACCACACTACCTTTACACGAGATTTAAACTCTCAACACGTTAAGAGTACAATCCACTCTTAACACCTCACACTCAAAGTATACTACGCATTACTAATGACGTTTCAGTATGAAACTGACCTTACTCGTGTAATTCTCTACCACTCAAGACCTATGCGGCGTATTGCCTTTTTTGTTCTCTGATTCCTTCTCTTTTTTCCTCTTCAAACTCTACACCTAACCCTAGAGTTACCGTCTCATATATAGATGCCGAGACTATAGATTACAACTCATAAAACATAGATCGTATTTATCTTTATCTTTAACAGATAGATAAAATCCCATTAAAGATATTCTATCCGCTTTGTTTGTTTCCTCGGTTTTGGACTGGCACGCGGATCTCGATATTGCTTCTTCACGCTCATCAGTTTGAAGCTGAGTTTGCCGATCAAAAATACATCAACACTGACTTGCCATGTTCTTTTGGTAGAGGATCCGAGGGGGTAGCCGGGAGGGCCAACAAACCACATGCTATCTTCCATGTCTCTAAGATTTCTTCTCCGGCTATTCTTGAGCAAATACGTAGACCGGATGCCCGCAACCATGGGCCATAAGGATAGATATTGGATGAGGAGGATAGCTGGCTTGGATATTCTTTAGTTGGAGTGAAGAACTAGTCCACAAATAAAGCATACGGGCGGTAATTTCTCGTAGGTTACTCATAAGGTGGACTCTTCTCCTTCGAGAATAAGTTTGACGCATCTTAGTACCGGCTTGTCGACCGAGATCTTCACTTTGAAACGGATACAGTCTCTTCCATAGCGAGCATCTTCACTTTCAAAGTCCATGAAGGCCCCGAAGCGGCATGCAAAACTTGCCGCATATTCTTTATTATGCAAGATAAGAGGAGCACTGTGGATTCTAACCCAAATGTGGAAGGTCGAGAAAGTATGGTCTGATGGGGCTTTCTTCTTGTCGATCCACTGGAGAATGAGTAGAGCCCCATCGTAGGACCATGGCCCTCATTCTAGGACTGCATGCATCGAGCCGAGGAGTTCAAATTCCAATAGGAGAATATGATCGACTACTTTCTTTATTCTCAATGACCCTAGAAGCTGTCAAACTTTCGCTAGCGTGGATTCCATTGCTTTGATGTTAACCCCACGGGAGGTCACAAGCTTGCCTAGCAAACACCTATCGAAGGCCCGAAAAAGATCATACTCCATCATTCTGTCGATGGATATGGGTGTTGCTTCCTCATTTGTGAGTGAAAGTTCCACACATTTAGAGGTTAACTCCTCCACCGATTGCGAAGACGAGGAGTCCATATGGATCGATGTGGTGGCGTTGGAGCACCTTGCCGGAGATGGGTTAAAATAGTTACGGACGAGGAATAATGCATCTCGGAGAAGATCGTTAAAGATGATGAGGCGATGACATATCAAATGAAAAAAATCATGTTAAGCATATGGAGTTTAACGGATGAGATGAGGTTTGGAAAGAACATTTGATAAAATATAGGCTGAGAGTCATTGATGTGCATTAAATGAAACTGAAAAGTGGGCGACAATTTATGAACTTATTTCCTGTTTAAACTCGTATTTCACCATCACCGCCCTTTATTGATGATGACACTTGAATTGATGTGAGGAAAGCCCAAATCAGGGTTTGCCAAGGATTTAGTGAACGAACACTAGGTTCTGGTATTACTTTTGGTTTTGTCCTGTGCTTGAGATTCGATCAGTAAGCCCAAAGATGGCCCCATCTTTTAATTTAATTATTGTTTGACAGAATTACCCCTTTAACCCTGTGTCTCCGTATCTACTAGTATCTTCTTTTCGGCGATTCGTTTACTTATCGGGTCGGGCCCTTTGTTGAACTAGGGCTTGTTTATTATTTTCCGCTCTCTGGCCCGTAATCTCTACGCGTACAAATCCTGATCTTCTCACTCCCTTCCTCTTTCGCTTCTCATATCTTCCTCTCCCCTCCTTCCCCCTCTTCTTCGCTCCGCTCTGCCTGCGAGTATATTGGATCAACTGGTGCAAGTTCTTAACTTTTGGGTATGGTGTCTTTTTCTCTCTCTTTCACATCTGGGCTGGTCTAATTGTTGACCCCGAAGAAATTTATTACGTCTTTCTATTGATCATCTTGCAATCTGTGGGCGACTTAGATCTTCGGTATCCAGGGTTTTTTTTCGGCCTTAAAGTGGAAACAAAATTATCGAACGATCAAACGTTTTCTTTCTTCTACTTGTTCCTTTCTTTTTCTGAACAGAACTGTGGTAGCATGACCGGACGGTCCATTAGCAATAGAAGATGATTCATGTGTTGGTTCTGGTTTTCGTACCGGAACATACAGTCTCAAAATCTACACTGTTGCGTAGTCTCTGTATCATATAGTAGATAGATCGATTACTTTGTTAGTGTTATGTCTATCTAGTTAAATTTGTAATGTGCTTTTAAATTCTTGTGTTCCAGGTCTGTACATGCTCTTTACACTCTAAAAAGCGTTGAGCTGTAACAATAGTCTATACTATCCATTAGCTTAGTGTAGTAGAACCCGGCAAATTTATTTGATTGTGAAGTTCTTCCTTCATGTGATTTCTTTTGACTTAGGTAGCCTCACCTTGTCTGGCCTGATGTTGATGGAATAGGGAAGAACAATAGAAAGTTGGTAGGTATCTGTTTGCAATTTAGCCGAATTCAGTCAACTTTAACAGTTTTTTACGTTTTCTTTAAGAAGAACTCTTCAGAATTGTCTCTCTGCGACTTACTGGCTTCAAAGTTACTTTGAATTTCTAATTGAGAAAACAACTTCTATGTGCAGCATGGCCATGCCTGAAGAGAACCGTAAGTGGCTGCTGCTGAAGAGGCTGCTGAACCTGACCCCACAAATGATGAGCCCGTGAGCTCCAAGGAGCCATCTAATCAACTATCCAATATGCCAGAGCAGGCGAGTACGGCCAGTTCGTTTGATCAGACAAAATATGAACCCATCTCCAAGGAGACAAGGGACTCACAGCAGGTCGGTACTGACCGAGGATAAAGAGACAATAGAATCAAAGCCAGTGAACAAGATCTAATAGAGGAACCAAAAGCAATGACAAAGTCAGAGCTAGTGACAAAAGAGCCAACAGAATCAGAGGTGAAGGAGCATGTTAGCCCGAATCCTGTTGCCGCAGACGCTGCTGAGCAGAACAGGTTAGGCCAGCATGCCCAGATGTTCCTATCTCAGAAGCAGGATATATGAGCCAATGACCAATGATCAGGCTGATGCAGAGAGGTGGTGCACACTGAAACTACCAAACACGGAAAATGTAGATTCTAATTCAGAAAAAGGAAAACCTGCTGCTGAATCAGCAAATACCCAGCTAATCAGCTCTGACAATGCTGACTCTGGAATTGCATCAGAGTCTGTTGGTTTAATGCCTGTCGATCCCCAGACACAGGCTAACTTGCCTGATATACCAAGCAATGAAGAAAACTCTGAATTGGATCAAACAGAACAAGCTATTCATGTAGAGCATATGAATGTGGATCAACATGTAACACCATCACAGCTGTCTCAGCACGTGGAGTTTGTGCATTCTGAGCCAGCAAGCTCAGAGCAGGTGAACAATGAGTCAGTGAGTCTAGAACAAACTCATCAGCAGCCAATCAGTCAAGATATGATGTACTCCCACCACCTTGATGGCTCAGAGATGATGTCCTCTTTGCCGCTTGGTTCTGAGCAGCAGCCCTTGAGTTCGCAGCATGCGCATCAAGAGTTTGCAAATTCTCAGCCTCTTGACCACGAGGTTGAGCCTGGTATTTATGGCATGGAAGGGTTAGCCACCCAAAATGATGGGCTCGCCAAGATGGAACGGGTCCAGACCGAGCCCATGGACACTGATGCAGTGAGCTCTGAGCTGGAGCACCAATTGCATCCGAGCTCAGAGCTGCAACTCCAGGTCAGTTCTGAGCTTGCCCATCAGCTGCAGATTAGTACAGAGCTTGTCCATTTGCATCCCATTGGCACAGAGTTGGTTCAATCGCAACCTGTTTCTTCTGAACTCATCCATTCTCATCCTCTGGCCTCAGCATTCCACCAAAACGAAGCCTTACAGCATATGGAGCATCATGATTTTTCTAACATGCAAATAGTCAGTGCAGATATGATCCCTGCTGAGGCCACTGATCCTGAGACAACTCGGCCTAATAAACGGAGGAAAAAGAAGTCTGTTGTGTGGGAGCATTTCACCATTGAAAATGTAGGTGTTGGGTGCCGGAGGGCCTGTTGCAAGGTGTGCAAACAGTCATTTGCGTATAGTACTGGTTCCAAGGTTGCTGGAACGAGCCACCTGAAACGACACATTGCCAGGGGATCTTGCCCTTTGATTTTCCGCCAACAACAGCATAATCAGTCGACTCCCTACATGCCTAAGGGTAGTGGTGGTGGGACTGAGGGTGCTTCCACTGAACCTCCTACGAAGCGGAGATATAGAACAGCCAACTCACCATACCTCATATTTGATCAGGACCACTGCCGTCGTGAAATTGCTAAGATGATAATAATGCATGATTACCCTCTCCACATGGTTGAACATCCTGGGTTTGTAGCCTTTGTTAGCAATCTCCAGCCTAGATTTGATATGGTCAACTTTGTCACTGTTAGGGGTGATTGTGTGGCCACTTATCTGAGAGAGAAGCAAAACCTTCAAAAATCCATTGACAGTGTTCCAGGGAGAGTGTGTCTGATGCTAGACATGTGGGGCTGCCCTCAAACGACTGGCTATGTATATTTAAGTGGCCAATTCATTGACCAAGACTGGAAGTTGCATCGACGACTCCTCAACGTTGTGATGGAGCCTTTCCCTGAATCAGACCGAGCATTTAGCCATGCTGTTGCTACTTGCCTTTCTTATTGGAACTTGGAGAACAAACTTTGCTCAATCACTTTCAACCAGCACATGAGTGAGGCTGCACTATCAAATATGAGAGGTTTGCTCTGCGTGAAAAATCCTTCTCTGCTTAATGGTCAGTTACTGATTGGAAGCTGCCTTGCCCGTGCCTTAAGTGACATGGCTCAAGAGGCCTTTGCTTATGGGCAGGACACACTGAAGAGAATCCGGGCTAGTGTGAAGTACGTCAAGACATCGGATGGACATGAAGAGAGGTTTCTTGAGATGAAGCAGCAACTCCAGATCCCTAGTGACAAGTCTCTCAACCTTGATAACACAACTCGGTGGGACACGACGTACCACATGCTGAAAGCTGCGTCGGAGCTGAAGGAGGTGTTTTTTGCCTAGACACATCTGACCCAGATTACAAAGATGCCCCAACCATGGAAGATTGGAGACGGGCTGAGGAGTTATGTTTCTTCCTTAAACATTTCTATGATACCGCGAATTTTCTCTTGGCCAAGACCCCACACCCGTCCAATATATTCTTCCATGAGGTGTGGAAGATCCAGCTCGAGCTGGCCCGTGCAGCATCTAGTGAGGACACGTTTGAGAGTGAACTAGCCAAGAGATTGCAGGATAAGTTCCTCGAGTACTGGAGAAACTCGTTCCTGATATTGGCAATATCGGTTGCAATGGACCCTCGATTCAAGTTGAAACTGGTTGAGTTTAGTTTCACAAAGCTGTTTGGCCAGGATGCCAGTTCTTACATCCGTGTGGTTGATGGGGGGATTCATGAGTTGTTCCATGAGTATATAGCTTTTCCTCTCCCTCTGACACCAGCCTATGCCGAAGATGGAAGTAGCAGGGATGTGAAGACAGAGGGAAATAATCAACAGGGTGGAAACTTAATCTCAGGCAACGGACTGTCTGACTTCGATATGTATATCATGGAGACAACTAGCCAGCAGATGAAGTCAGAGCTGGATATGTACTTGGAGGAGTCATTGTTGCCTCGTATTCCAGACTTTGACGTCCTAGGTTGGTGGAAGCTAAACCGGCTCAAGTACCCTACTCTTTCAAAGATGGCTCGTGATATCCTGACAATCCCACTATCAAGCGTTGGGCCTGAGTCCGTGTTTGATACGGTGGGAAGAGAGATGGACCAGTATAGGAGTTCATTAAGGCCGGAGACATTGGAGGCTCTCATCTGTTCCAAGGATTGGTTGCAGTACGCGTCAGACACCTCGTCATCATCGAATGAAGTTTCGAATAATGGGCACTTGAGGGTGGAATTGTAACTTTGTTCTTTTCTCAGTGATATGTAGTTTATGCGCCTCTTGTATCATTCTGCTGTGATAGGGACTCCATGGGGTGGTGTGGGTTTTAGTTTAGCAGGTGGCTTTATTTGTTATTGCTTTTAGATTTACAACTATGGAAAAGGGAGTGCTTGAGTGGAGTTTGTATCGAAACTTATTGGATAGTCGTATCAATATTGGACATGTAATCCTAGCTTTGACATGTGCATCATTGAACATTTTGTTGATGTTGCTGGTCACTGCCACGGTGGAAACTCTTCCTCTCAAATGAAGAACCAACATAAAGTGGACTTGAAAGATGCAATCGACTAGCAACTCACACATAAAATCTTTGCTTATCTACCAGTAAATTTACCTACTAAAACTTAAGGAAAATTTAAACCGGCGCTTGTTTGAATTGGAGACAGGGGTAGAATTGTAATTTTGTTTGAGGTCATACGGGTAACTTCGTTTGAGGTTATATTCCGGTTTGGGTCAAGCTCCTCAAACTTGATCTCTAGATTTGGTCAGTATTTTTGGTCTGAGAAAATACTGAGTTGAATTGTGCACCATAGTGTATATACTACTAGAAAACATCATATTTGCTATGAAATTAGTGACGGATTCTATCATGTTGTAAATCGGTGACAAAATAGCAATGAACGTTGTCGTCTACTTTTGACAATGGAATTGCGACGACTTGGCGGTAGTATATGGCCGGGAATGATGGAACACGTTGTCGAACCACGCAATACATCTGTCGCTAATTCATCGCTAATTGACGACCAAATACATCATCCGTCGGATTTTCAGATTTGTGACGACACGTTTAGCGATGGACAACTTTCATCAATAATCTATCGTGAAACATGTTTAGCAACGATTAGAGATAGATTTGTCTGTCGCTTATTCCGTTTTTTCTAGTTGTGATAAATATAAACTTACAACGATGAAGCAAGGCATCGCTTATGCCCTCATCTTAGTTGAAATCCCAGTTGTGACTAAGGCTCTCAAAGAGGTTAAACATTGTGGGTAGGATGGTGAAATTTTTTGTCAGAAGATTGAGTATGAATGAATGTAATAGATTTGGATATATTGCAAAATTTTGTTAAATCAAACTGCCTACTGCTAAGGTCTAGGTTTAGAAAGGCAAAGTTACTCATACTGAAGTTGAAAATCCATTCAAGAAGTTGAATCAAATAACATCTAGTGAGGGGGTTAAGTCCACTTGAAACTAGAAAGAAATGCATGAATTAGTTATCTATTCCTGGAACATCAGAGGTCTTAACAGCCTCATTAAGATCTCCTCTCTCAAGGACTATATTTACATAGATAATATTGGGATAGCTATTTTAGAAACTAGAATAAGAAAGTGTAAGTTTTAAAAAGTCTCTTCTCTCTTTACTAATTGGAGTTCCTCCTCCAGTGACGATTTTGGTATTGCAGAATTAATTTGCTTTGGAAGGGAAATCAGGTACACATCTCTATTCTCAAAGTCACTTATTAGCTTATTCATTGTTTTGTTAGGAACAAAAGTGAAAATAAGCTTTTCTAGTCACTTTTGTTTATGCTCACAATTTCAAGATTAGCATAAAGGATCTCTGGGATGATATTAAGTGCATCAGCTCTTATATTAACTCTCATTGGTTGATTATGGGTGATTTCAACTGTTTTCTTCATGTTGATGACAAAATTCCTAAAGGAGGCTATAAAATTGACATCTACCATGATTTTTCAAACTGTATCCAGGATGTTTTAGTTTGTGACTTGGCTAATAAGGGTCCTACCTATACCCGGTCTTCCAAAGGTGTTGGAGTATGAAGGTGTTGCTGAGATAGTCAACCAGATCAAAGGAGTCAATCACACTTCTCAAAACAAGACAGAGTCCGTCAACCTTGAAAGATCGAATGAGTCTCTGTCGTTACCGAAAGAGCGAGAGAGTCCATCCATGTGAATTCATCAATCAGTAACGAAATTCAAGGAGCAACGTCCACTAAACCATAACAGTCATCAACTATCGTCCTTGGGCCAAAATTCATGCAAAATGTGAGCAAAATCCAAAGCCTTGACTTTCTGATAATTCGAGAGAGTTGTCGGTCAGTTGCGAAAATTAAGGAGCAAGTACAGCAACTACATTGACTTACAACGGTCATCAACGCTCAGACTTGGACCAAAATTCTCTCAGCATGGCACTAATCAGAAGACTTGGCTCCAGCTTCCAAAATATGGCTCCAGCTTCCGAAATTCAAGGAAAGAGTCATAGGTTCCTGAAATTTCAGAATTGACTGAGTCAGTCTGCTACATCAAACGTGAGAGTCATAATTGAACGTTGCCAAGTCGTCCAATGGATTGGTAATTGTCCGAAAATTAAGGGCCAAGGCTTAGCAACGTTCACAAAGAAGTTAGGACCGGATTTTAAGCAACTACAACGTTCAGATGGCAGAAATTTCAGAAGCAGACTCCCTCACCGGCTCTACTATATAAGAGAGGTGTCATTTTGTTTCTCATTGCAGCTTTCTAGAGAGAATCATACAGAGCATTTGTTTAGAGAAAGCTTTGCCTATTTTAGAGAGAGAGAGAAAGAAAAGGAGAGAGAGAAGTACTAGATTCGTTTGTGCATATCGACAGAGTCTTTCTAGGTAGGACTTAGTTTTCACTACACTTATCATTGAGCTGATCAGAGATTGTATTGGGTGAGTGAGTGAAAACCACGAAGTAGATCTCATCTACTGAGTGGGCATTATAAGTTGTTTTGTTTTGACCAGGAGATAAAATAACTTATATTGTGTATCCTGCTGAGTTCGACAGAGTCCTCCACCTTTCGAGTGTTAATCCATTTAGCTCCGCTAAGTCTATCTTACTTTGCTACCTTGAGCAACTACTTCCGCGCACTTAGTTCGACTAAGTGTTTCTACGTCTCAAGTGTTCTCACATACGAAGTTCGATTGAGTGCCTCTACATCACAGAGTGTTTCTTACTTTCAAAGACCGATTGAGTCAAACCAACTCTTAGACTCACACCTTGAGTTGGTTTGAGTCAGCCACCCGATCCTACATGTGGTATCAGAGCGTTGCTTAGGCTGACAGTCAATCAACGAGCAATGGCAGCTGTCGGTTGGGGTGATTCAGACTCCGACGATCCAGATACAGAGTCCAGCGGCTTGGTATGTCTCATGGCACATGATACGACGGAGTCCATGATCCCCGACAATAAGGTAACTCGTTCCCATCTTGAAACAGACCTTTATCGTATAACTCCTATGGGTTTTATGACTTTAATTGCTAAAATGGCTTCTGAAACTAACTCTCTTAAAGCTGATCTTAACAGAAAAATCTCCGAGTTAAGTGAGGAACTTGAGATCTCAAAAAGTCTTATGTATGCTTTGAGAGATGAAGCTGAGGAACATAAGACTATTTCTTGCTCACTTAGATTGGATTTACGAGACTCTCGGTGTCATGTTGACTCCCTTAAAAAGGAGCTCGACAAAACCAAGAGTCTTACTGAATCCAATCAAAGGGAACAGGAAGAGTCACTCACTCAGATTGACTCTCTCAAACATGACCTCACTGTTTTCGCTGACAAGTGTTGTTCTTTGCAGAATGAGCTAAATAGTTCAGAATCTCAAGTTATCTCTCTAACCTCTTCTGTTGAGCAACTCTCTCGAAAATTGAAAGAAAAGGAACATACACTCTCTCTCAAACCAGTCAATTTCATCAAACAGGTCACTCTATCAGAATTGCCCGAGTGGGCCAACTCCAAGATCAAGGAAGTTAGTCAAGATCGTGATAATCTTCAAAAGGAAGTTGAAAAACTCTCCCAAGAGATAGTTAATATACGATCTGGAGTTGGATCCACTCAATCGAAGCCCAAATGGCATAAAGGTAAATTCGATATCCCTAAAAATATGTCCAAATCCAACAACAAACCCAAGCGCCAACAACAAAAAGAAAATTTTGATTCTTGGTGGAAAGGACAGCAAAAATACGTCAATCTTCCTCCCACTAAGATTTGTGGTTATTGCGGGAGTCTTGGACATAGAGATAGTGCCTGTGAAAAGCTTCACAAGGATGTGTCATTTAATATCAAGCGACTCAATCTTATCCTTGAGGCACGAGAAAAGCTGAAAAAATCTGGTTCAAAAAGGGGACCCAAGTATATTTGGGTTCCCAAAAGTACCAAGTGATTTTTTTGCAGGTGGAAGCGAGCGTGGAGATGGACTATGTGTACTTGGACAGAGGGTGCTCCACAACTGGAAATCCCGACAAATTCAGCTCGTTTCATCCTACAAAGGAGGTAAGGTCACCTTTGGAAACAACAACCAAGGTGAAATCATGGGAGTTGGCACCATATAACCCCTCCAAGTTTAAGGTAGATGGAGTCCATCTGGTCACTGGACTTCAACCTAGTCTGTTAAGCATTTTTCAAATTTGTGAAAGATTCAATTTAGTACTTCTCTCATATGTCGTTTGCAAAGTTTTTGATGAACGTACAGGATCTCTAGAGCCACAGGACGTAAAGAAGGTAATATGTACAAGAAATGTCTAAATACCATCAATTCGGACGACCAAGTCTGTCTATGTGCTCGCTTTCAAGCAGCACCCAATCAGTCTTATCTCAAGGTGGTCAAGCGAATCTTTTGATACTTAAAAGGAACCAGTCAACTTCATCTATGGTACCTTCGTTCCCCTATATTACTTTATCTGGTTTTAGTGATTTTGACTGGATAGATTCCCTCCATGATCGAAAGAGTACATCTAGCAATGCAAAATTCCTTTGTCTATGCTTAGACTCTTGGTCCTCTACAAAGCAAAATTTTGCTGAGATCAAATTGGTATTTTCTGTGATAATAATTGTGCATTTAAAATCTCTGGAAACACATTGAAGAACCAAACACATTGAAATACGTTTCCATTTCTCGAAGGACTGTGTTGAGAAAAAGGTAATTCAACTTGACTTTGTTCCAATAGAGGATCAGCTAGCAGATATCTTTGCCAAGCCTCTTCCTACCACCAGATTCGAGGCACTCCGTTCAGCACTCGGAATGACTCAATCAACAGAAGACGGTAATCTCTCTTCTCCCTTGGTTGTAATAATTAGTAGGTGCTGTTTGCATACTGGTTGAGTCAATCTGTGTTCTCATATCGATAGACTGTGTCTGTTCTTTGTATCCCTTAGCGATTTTCATTTAAAAAAAAGAAGAAGAAGGGAGAGGACAAAGGCAAGGTACTCCGCTAACTTGTTTCTCCTGAACCAAAACGGACCTCGTCCACTCGGTTATTAAGCCTTTAAGGGTGCTTTATCACCTAACTTCCTAAGGATGCGAAACCTGGGAAAGTTGGCCCAAAGTTGTTACATGGGTGGAGAGAAAAGTCTGGGGGATGGAGACAGTCCATGTGTGCTTAACTTATTAAATATCTATGCATTGCAAATATAGAGCTATAAAGTCTTCAAAAATACAATGCAATGCAACAGGGATCATTACAAGTTATGAGTATGTGGCAATGAAAGGTATTGTGGAATATGACAATACTTCTTGCCCCTTGTCGTCCATGAGTATGTTTGCGTTATGGATACACTCTATTTTTTTAATGTACGGATTGACTTAGACTCTGTTGCAAACTTCTCTTACTGATGACAGCAAAAAGGGGGAAGTAGTGAATCCCATCTCTCTACGAACGGGTCACTCTGGTTATGTTTTGGATTGACTCTGTCTCTGTGCGACTAGGTCTTAGGTGAAGTTTGGATATTCTGTTTCATTTTTACTCTATTGGTACTAGATCATGTTGGTTGCAGTTTTCTTAACTTAGTCATATATTCCCTTTTCCAATCTCTCTTAGTAGGTTGTGGTTTGCCAAATTGTGTTCATCGATTCAGGGGGAACTCTAACAAGAGTTACTCAATCTATGCTGTGATTAAGGGGGAACTTGGACAGGGTCGGTTCCCCAATTCTTTTTTCCCTTGTCTTGTTTTGCAGATTGACTCATTCGGGATTCACAAAAAGAGTTTTGCTATCATCAGCAACAAGGGGGAAACTGTTGGAGTATGAAGGTGTTGCTGAGATAGTCAACCAGATCAAAGGAGTCAATCACACTTCTCAAAACAAGACAGAGTCCGTCAACCTTGAAAGATCGAATGAGTCTCTGTCGTTACCGAAAGAGCGAGAGAGTCCATCCATGTGAATTCATCAATCAGTAACGAAATTCAAGGAGCAACGTCCACTAAACCATAACAGTCATCAACTATCATCCTTGGGCCAAAATTCATGCAAAATGTGAGCAAAATCCAAAGCCTTGACTTTCTGATAATTCGAGAGAGTCTGTCGGTCAGTTACGAAAATTAAGGAGAAAGTACAGCAACTACATTGACTTACAACGGTCATCAACGCTCAGACTTGGACCAAAATTCTCTCAGAATGGCACTAATCAGAAGACTTGGCTCCAGCTTCCGAAATATGGCTCCAGCTTCCGAAATTCAAGGAAAGAGTCATAGGTTCCTGAAATTTCGGAATTGACTGAGTCAGTCTGCTACATCAAACGTGAGAGTCATAATTGAATGTTTCCAAGTCGTCCAATGGATTGGTAATTGTCCGAAAATTAAGGGCCAAGGCTTAGCAACGTTCACAAAGAAGTTAGGACCGGATTTTAAACAACTACAACGTTCAGATGGCAGAAATTTCGGAAGCAGACTCCCTCACCGGCTCTACTATATAAGAGAGGTGTCATTTCGTTTCTCATTGCAGCTTTCTAGAGAGAATCATACAGAGCATTTGTTTAGAGAAAGCTTTGCCTATTTTAGAGAGAGAGAGAAAGAAAAGGAGAGAAGAAGTACTAGATTCGTTTGCATATCGACAGAGTCTTTCTAGGTAGGACCTAGTTTTCACTACACTTATCATTGAGCTGATCAGAGATTGTATTGGGTGAGTGAGTGAAAACCACGAAGTAGATCTCATCTACTGAGTGGGCATTATAAGTTGTTTTGTTTTGACCAGAAGATAAAATAACTTATATTGTGTATCCTGCTGAGTTCGACAGAGTCTCCACCTTTCGAGTGTTAATCCATTTAGCTCCGCTAGTCTATCTTACTTTGCTACCTTGAGCAACTGCTTCCGCGCACTTAGTTCGACTAAGTGTTTCTACGTCTCAAGTGTTCTCACATACGAAGTTCGATTGAGTGCCTCTACATCACAGAGTGTTTCTTACTTTCAAAGACCGATTGAGTCAAACCAACTCTTAGAATCACACCTTGAGTTGGTTTGAGTCAGCCACCCGATCCTACAAAAGGTGATGCTGATTCTGGTACCTATTGTAAGTTAGATACAGTTATATGCAACTTTCTCTAGCTTGGCTGTTTTGACATCGACGTTTTATTTGATGCAACTAATGTCTTAGACCACTCTCCTGTCTTGGTTAGCTTAGGGAAAGTGAAAGCTTCTGTTTCTACTCAATTTAAGTTCGGGATGGCTGGATCTCTCTCATCCAAACTTCTTTTCTATTGTTAAGGAGGTTTGAAACATTGATGTTAGAGGTTGTCCCATGTTTAGAGTTGTACGGAAATTGAAAAGGTCAAGTTGACTCTAAAGCAACTTAAAAAATGTGATATCACTCACTTGAAAGAAAGGGATGAACTGTCCAAAAGCAACTTCATGCCATTCAGATTAAATTGCAGAATAATCTCTTTGACCAGTCTTTGAAACATTTCTTCTCTCTAAATATAGCAAGATCTCATTGTCTTTGCAAGCTCAACTCAAGCAGCAAGGAAAAATCAGTTGTCGTCAATTAGGGGATGATACCTGTTGTGCAAAATAGTGGTGAAACTATCTTGCTAACTATGGGCAGTGAACCCAATCATTGTAGTACAACACGGTCGTATCCACAGGGACTTCGTAACTATCTAGTTAATTATTAGCTTAGTAAATGTGAAAGAGTATAAACAAAAGTGCATAAATGTAAATTGTGGGTTTTTTGGGTTTTTGGTTTGATTAAGGGAATTGAAGAAAAACAATAAAGTTAAACTAACTAAGATAGGATAGATGTAGCCCGGGATGGATATTTGCACCCGTCCTCCTCTTACTACCGATTGTCAACCCTTGAACTTATAGCTAAACAATGGGAACACATAATTAATTATCAACCTAATCTAGGCATACTAATCTAAACCAATTTAACTGGAACTTCTCAATCAGCTAAGCCCAGGGTCAATCGATAGCACTAAGCTCAAGTTCCCCTAAGGTTGCAATGTAGTCTAATACCAAAATCATTGAATTAGAGTACATTGTTCTAGTCTCCAACGGTTTAGGTTTCTATCTCAGAATCACATTTTGATAGAACCCACAATAATGCTAAACTAATCAGTAGGCCAAACCAACCAATTTAACACATAACTGATAATTTGGGGCAAAACCCTAAACTAATCCTCAAATCATGAGCAACAAGTTTAAGAATGATAAACACCTAATAATCATCTTTATTAAGCTAAAAGACTAAAATAAAGCATACACAAGTTCAAGATTCAACAATGGAGTTTTAGGGATTTTGGGGCAAAATCACCATCCCAAACTATAAGGGAGGTTAAGCCTCCATTAGAGCATAAATAAGAGAAAAGGAGAAGAAATAGCCATGGGAGGTTGAAGAGGAGCTTCAATGAAGGTGAGATTTCTCCTCCTTCTCTTCTTCTTCTTCTTCCTCTTCTTTCTCTTCTTTTCCCTTCTTTTCTCTTCTTTTTCGCGTTCTAGGTCCTGGGGCTCGATTTTTCCTCTCTCTCCTTCTTTTTCTGCTTTTAAAATCTGAAATCTGGGCAAATTTCTGTTCGGACTGCCCCACAGGGGAGGTCAGCCTGGGGCGGTCCAGACCAGAGGCGAAAATACGCGAACGAAATTGACCCAACTGCCCACAGGGGCGGTCCTCCTGGGGAGGTCCAGACCAGAAGCAAAATAAATGCTCTATCTTATTCGTTATAGCTCCGATTTTGGATCCATTTGCGCCCACGTGTTTGTCTCTTCGTCTACTTTATTTCTAGCTACGTTATTCCTCCTGTTTCAGCAATAATTGTGTAAAATACTAATAAACACAAAAGTAGAGGAAAACTAGCTAGAGTGGAGAAATGAGCATGAAAAGTGTTGAAAACATACTAAATACACCTCTAAACACATGCTCATTTAGACACTCAACAATACCACTTCCTACATCCTCAATAGAAAGAACATGAGAAGAAGTGGTTCAAAGAATTAGTACTTGTTGAATGATAATGGCGACAAAGTTGATACAAATAATCAGAATGTAGAACACATTCTTCAGTTTTACAGAAATCTTCTTGGTTCAAAGTAGTCTCATCTTTCTCTGATGCTAAAATCTTTGATAATGGTTGCAAAGTTCGAAGCTCATAATTCTTTGCTTAATACCCCCATTACAAAGAAGTAAGTTTGGGAAGCTCTAAAGTTTATTGATAATAACAAAGCCCCAGACCTCAATGGTACCAGTTATTTATTTTTAAGGCAACATGGCATGAAATTGGTGACTTTATCTTCGAGGTTGTTAAGGATTTCTTTGAATTTGGTAAGATGCTCTAGCAGATTAACTCCATTGTTGTTTTCATTCCCAATGTGAAGAATCCTACATCTGTCAAGAAGCTTATACCGATTTCTTGTTGTAACACAGTTTACAAGATTATCTTCAAAATCCTTGCTACTAGAATGAAAACACTTTTTACCAGATATTATTAAGGTTGCTCAAGGTGCGTTTGTACCTTATAGAAGCCTCTTTCACAAAGTCTCCATGAGTAAGGAAGTCATCAAGTTCTATCAAAGGAATCATGTCTCTCCAAGATGTACCTTCAATATTGATATTCACAAGGCTTTCGATTCAGTAGATTGGACATTTTTTGAAAGATGTTCTCTATGGTTTAGGTTTCCATCCTCAGTTTATTCATTGTATCCTGAATTGTGTCACAACTTCCTCTTATTCTTTCTTCATCAATGGAGTCAAACATGGCTTTTTCAAAGGGGAAAAAGGAATCAGACAAGACTGCCCTTTATCTTCCCCTTTGTTTGATCTGTATGGATTATCTTAGTAAAATTCTAATGGATTTGAAGAAGGGTAAAGGTTTTAAATATCATCCAAAGTTCAAAAGAGTTAAGCTTACTCATTTATCTTTTGTTGATGATCTTTTGCTATTTTCTCATGGCGATCTTCCTTCTGTTAGACTTTTCAAACAAAAGTTGGATGTCATCTTCACTTGCTCTAGTCCAAATACCGTTCCATCTAATGTACTATTCTTTGGTGGTGTGAATGATGACACTAAGGCGCAGATTATTAGTGAGTTATGTTTCCCTGAGGGCAACTTCCTAGTCAAATATCTTGGTGCTCCCTTTGCTTCATCTAGATTGTTTATTGATGAGTACACCCCCTATTTCTAACATCACTAAGAGAATCAATGCCTGAGGCGATAAGTGGTTATCTTATGCAGGCACAGTTCAACTCATCAAATCAGTCCTTTTGGTATTACTCGCTCCATTCAATAATATTTGTCATTTTAGAATGTGAATCTTGTTCAAAAAATAGAAGGCATTCTAGCTTGTTGACACAATTTTTCCACTTTTAACCCTAATATTTAACACAAAAGTAATATTATCTAATAGAAAAGTAAAAAGTAGGGGTACATGCATCATTTTTCTACCTTTCTTAATAAGTGTACAAGTTTCTAAAATGGAAGATATTGTTGAACGGATGGAGTATGAATTTCAGGTGTCCTATCTTCCTTTTGCCAAAAGGTGTGATTCATCAGGTTAACAGCTTATGCGAAAGTCTCTTGTGAAGTGGCAATCATAAGGAGATCCTATCTAGTGGCTTGGGTAGATATTTGCCAACCTAAACAACATGACAGTCTTGGCTTTAAAGAGATTCTTAGCTGGAACAAAGTTACTGTCACTAAGCACATTGTTCTGATCCACAATAGCTTAGACTCTGCTTGGATTCAATGGCTGCATAGTTACATTCTTAAAGGCATATTGTTATAGGAAATATAAACAACAATGCAGAGTGCTAATTGTGGGCAAGTGCACCCTCATAGTAGTAATAAGAGTGTCGTTCCACTAGGAAATCGATTATCTATCTCCCTAATTTCGGTAAATGGTAAAGAAACGGTAGTTAAATGGGGGTTTAGCCAGCGACAAGCTCAGTGATTTAATTCAAGACAATTAGCAAGATAAACAAGGAAACTACAATTTGTTTTAATGAATTGGAAGGGAATGCTTCCTAGGATGGTTATTATCACCTAGCCTCACCCCAAATTCACTCTCAAACCCACTTCACTCAATTTGTCTATTAGGACTAGCGTAAAGACTTTCCAAATCATAGAAAAGTCAAATCTTACTTAGCTAATTCCAACTCTCCAATCAAGTAGAATTCAAATCACTAAGAGCATTAATCTCAAGTCCACAATAATAGCCCTAAATTTCAATATCTAATCAAGATAGCATAATTTAGGGTTCCTCTCTCTCTCTTTGGTCACAATATCCAACTCAAACTCATATGTAGTTAGAAACCTCCATAAATGTCATAAATGATCATGTTATAGAATTAAATAACCAAGAGAGAGGAAACAACTATCATAAATGAAGTGTGGGTTTACAAGCTAGTTTAGGGGATTTAGGGTCAAATCCTCATCTCAAAGTGCAATAGAGGACTACTCAGGCATCATAAAGAGAAAATAGACAAGAGAGTGAGAAAAAGCCATGGAAATGAGGTGAGATGAGCTATAATGGTGGTGAGGATCCTCCTCCTTCTTTCTCTTGTCTTCTTGCTCCAAGGTAAGCCTTTTCTCCCTCATTTCTCTTGTGTGGTCGAGGGCTCTCAAAAGTGAGTGAAAAGATGCCAAGTTTCCTCTTTTGAAACGCACTGTTTGGGCAAAAATTGTGACCGACCCAGACTAGGTCGATCCCATGGGGCAGTCGGCCTCTGGTAGGGGTGGCACGTGAAGCACTTAAGTCACGACTGACCCACGCTCTCTAGGTCGGTCGATTCTAGTGTTGGGCTTATGGAGATCACATATGACCGACCCAGTCTGGGTCGGTCCTGCTCCAGGGATTTGCTCTAACTTGCTTGGGGCCTAGAATCTTCGTCGTGGCTCGGAATCGCTCCCCATTTACGGCGTTGGAAAGCTTAAGAGATGAGGAATCTGTTGATGCACTCCAATAGAAAATAACCCAAAAGTATGCTCAAAATAAGCTTTTACCTATCAAGAGACCAAAATATATAAGTTCACTATTAATCACAAAAATACTCCATAAAGTGTTGAAACAGATTATGCACCAAGTAAAATGAAGGTTAGTAAAGACCTTAAAATAGCACTATTTCACCACTTATCACAGATCAATTTAGAATGCTGAAAGTAAATCAACTGACTCTTGGGGTTGGAGCAAATCCTCAAGGTTAGGGATGAAATTAGATAACTTTCATCTTGGCAGCATCTATGAGAAATTTCATTCTTATACTCCAAAAGTTGACTAGGCTTCCATGGTCTGTAATCAAGTCAATATTCCAAGGAACTCCTTCACCAGGTGGTTAGCTGTTAAAAACAGACTGGTCACTATCATGGGAATAGGTTTAAATACCAATTGTTGATGTTGTGATGACAATGTCTCCATAGACATTTTTTTCCTTTTCCCTTTTAATAAATGGTTAAAATATACATTTATGAGGTTTATATTCTCCTACATTCTACTTAGGTTATAACCTATTTTCACCACTTTATAGAGTATTTGGTCATTATTAGTGAACTTATACATTTTGATTATAATTTAGGTAAAAGCTCATTGGAGCATGATATAACGATGAGAAGAAGCTATTCAGATGTTTGAACAAGACTTTGGGATGTGTGTCATGAGGATAGAGACCAAGATGGGACCAAACGGGAGAAAAGCATACATGGCAGTCCCAGACCAACACTCCGTTGAAGTTTATGCCAAGTTTTGAGCATGGTCCGGGATTGCTTCTGAGTCTATAAAGCCAGACTACTCTAGCGCTGAAGTCTCTGCCTAATTTTCACTCTGGTCTGAGTATGTGTCCGGGTAATATACCAGGACGAGTCATCGACGTGTGGGATTTGGACATGACAGTGTGGTCCGGGTTTTTTGGCCAAACACAAACCCGACCACACAGAGGGATGCGCTGCGTTTAGTAAAAAATTTGAGAATTTTCAATTCTCATTCACGCCTCCTCCCGCTCGGTTCTTCCCCCCTCCGCCCCGCCCCCATGTTTCTGCTCCTCCTCCGCCTTATTCCTCTCCTCCCCCCTCACTCCCTTCCCTCACCCCTCACTTTCCTTCCTTTGTCCCTTTTCTCTCTTTTCCTGTTCTTTCTCATTCAGTGCTTGAGTAGACTCCATTATGCTTTGGGATGGGTTTTTGACTCCAAATCCCTAAATATGCTTGTAAATCTCACTATGCTTTAATATAGTTGGTTTCTCTTATAATATTCCTTTAATGCTCTAGAATTGATCTTCTATTGCATTTATGGTGAGCCCTTTCTACAATTTGGTTTTGTGTTAGGGTTTGTGACCAATTTGAGAGACTAACCCTAATTTATACCACTAGGGTTAGTTGGTATTTGTTGGGGATTTTATCTAGAAATTGTGCTTCATGTTATTTAGTGAGTTTAACCCTAATCGGTTTGGAAGTTTAAAATTAACTAAGTAAGATTTAGCTCATCTTTGGTTTAGAGGGTTATTATTCTTGTTCTAAAAGACAACTATAGTGTAGTAGTATTACAAGCATGTTTATGAGGTTTAGGTTATTTCCAAAGTCCCAAAATCCCAAAGTACTTTTCCACCCAATCTGACAAATTATCATCTTTAATTCAATTTTGTTCTTTCCATTTCTTAAACCAATCCAACCAAGCTTGTCATCGGTTAAACCCCTAATTTACTGCTTTACGTTTCAATTAATAACTACCGAGACTAGGAAGATAGAACAAATTTTCTTGTAGATACGATATTTGTTGTACTACATCGATTAGGTGCACTTGCCTACTCCTTGTATATATTTATATATATTCTGTTATATAGTACTTGCCCAACACCTTTCTCATCCAAATTTCTGACCGATATTTTGAACTTGTGGAATGTAAAGTTTCATGCGGATTTGAGGGATATATGAAGACTTTTGCAAGTATGAGGAACAAGAAGTCGATCATATACAAAGCTAGAGTTGCAGCTTTTGCTAGTTGCATCTATCGTGTATGGTTTGATAGAAATAGTTGGGTCTTTAGAAACCATTCTATTTCTCAATCCTCATGTATTTCTCTTATTAAAGCTAATTTGAAAGACCGGATTCCAAGATTTTTAAATAAGCTTGGTGCCGATTTTGTTTATGTGAATAGTAAACTATCTATAGTCATATCCTAGAGCTATAGTTATAGCCTATAACTTTAAGTTTATAATTTTGCTTTCTTTCAATATATTCTTACCTTCTTCAAAAATAAATTAACACTTATTTGGCGGCTATAACTTACTACTGCCGAGATAGGTGCTATTGTCTTAAAAAAACAGAGGGAAATTAAGGTCTATTTTGACGGTTCCAACTTACAACTACTTAATTAATTACCTTAATAAAAAAATTAATAGCTTATATCGGTGGTTCCAACTTATAACTGCCAAGATAGGTACCTTAATAAAAGAAAATTAAAAGTCTATATTTGTGATTTTTTCAACAACCGTTGAAATAGGGACATTGTAATAGTTTTTTTTCTACTGGTGAGTTTGTTTCTACAATAATAACTACTCAACCATTAATCTCAATCACTATTAGATGCTTCCATATAAATATCTTTTTACACTATATTTTAAAAAATAATAAGTAATCAAATATGTATGATTAATAAGCCAAGTTAACTAGTACTAGTAGAAATATATTTAATAAGATTATACTAGAATTATTTGGGAGCCGGTAGTTAACTAACCAATCCCTCTTAGCTGCAAGCATATGTAGCTATCTTTGGCTACATTTGTAGTGATATAGTTTATATATAGTAAAAGTACAGATTTTGTACTTACCGTACAGTTTAAGAAATTAGTATGTACATCTAGTACAATTTCAGTAATATCAAATTTCAATATACCTTTACATATACATCCATACAATTTTTATTACTAACAAGTTCATTGGGTCCCACAGGTCACATGTGAGCTTCAAAAACTTCAAATTTGATATTGGACCAAAATATAAGACTTTAGCATCGTCCATGTAAAGTTTCAACAATTTCGGACAACATTTAAGCATGTTTAAAGTTGAATTACGAAAACCAACAGGGGTATATTGTGAATTACGAAAGAAAACAGGGGTATATCGTGAATTTTCCCTAAGTATTAACTAATACCTCTACACACTTATCAATAATCTCAATACATTTATGCATCTTTACCAGCCATAAGGCTGGGAAAGCTCGCATAATATTGAAAAAAAATCTTCTCTACAAACATTGATAAGAAATTGATGTTAATCCTCAAGTCAGCAGTTTACCAGTAGACATTTTCTAAGGAACTTTCAATTAGCTAGAGGAACTAAAATGAAAGTATGTACTAGTGATCTCAACAACGCCTCAACTCCATTATGGACATTGTATCTCAGTTCTTTACTTCTCCCTTTGGTGGGAGCAGGGGCAGAGCCAGCCTATGAAAATTGGAGGGGAGTACCTAAGAGCCACTTTGCCTTCATCCTTACGCTTGCTTCTACTGCTATTTTGCAAATTTTGTTTGCCACCCCAATTACATATTCGATTTCTCTTAAATTGAACAACATCCATATCATTACTTGTCTGGAAATGGGTCTAGTCATAATTAATTTTAACATGCGGGAATGGGGCTGATCTTGGTTCTTGGTCTCTCTCTCTCAGTTTGTCTTTCTTCCTTCTTGCCAATCTTCTTATTTCCCATTTTCTTCTAGTTTGTCTTCTCTATTACGCTTCTTGTGTCTTCAAAATGGCCACCCATACTAGCATGCAACGATTAATGACTTGTCCAACCGGTAAGCGGACCTCTCCCTCACGAAAGTGAAAGGGGAGGTCACCAATTTGCACGATCTTGAAGAACTTGGTGAAGCAATTCCTTTCATTCGATGCTTACTCAATATATCTATTTCTTCAAAGAATGTTTACATTTGAGGAATGGAAACCTCGCTAGGATGAGCTTGTCAGCTTGAGGGAGACTTTAAGGTACATATCTTTGGTAAAGGTTGTTCCTCTTTGAGTTCGAGTAAGGAAAACCGGCGTCGTCCTCTTAAACGGTTTGTTTGATATTTGATTTGGGCCTTGAACCACAAACAACACAATCTAGTCCTAAACCCAAGACAAAACAACAACCTCTTGCACCAGAGGTTGCATGGAAAAATGAAACATTAGTGTTTGTGGTTGTAGTTAAATGGTGGCAACTCCTCTATAGTCATTAATCTCTTTTGGCAGCTACATATTCGCATGGCGTTAAGAGCTTCGCATCTCGCATCTTGCAGGCTGGTTGTTTGATGGCTCTAGCTTAATCATAGCTCATGTTCTAGGTGTTTTTGCTTTTAGCTTTTTCCAATGATTCTGTTCTTAGATGTGTTGAGTATTGCCTCTAAAACGGGCATTGTTCTATAGTATATGCTTTGTATTTTGGACATATTTTAGAGGTTCGATTGCATTTTGGTTTGTGTGTCATTTGAACTAGGCAGATTATATATGTTTGATTTGTTATTGTTATGGTTATGTATATCTTATATGATGATTTAGCTCCCTATGGCTAAGCATCTGCTGTCACGCATCTAACCTACTCACGCAACATCTTAATAAGATTTGGTTACAAATAAAAGTTGTCTTAGTTTGATTTGGTTCTAGTTTAGGTCTTGTCTGATGTTACCTGGTAACTTCCTTGTAAGCTATGTGTGGTGAATCAATGGATATGGTTGGATTTTAAAAAATAATTAGCTAAAGAAACTGGTCTGTCTCACCTTCGCTCTCCAGTTCCACATGTGACCCACTATGTGTCTCCAAACCAATAGGAATTGAGTCTCTTACTAGAATTAACTTCCCGAATCCCTATCTTCTTAGCCATTCACCATAACGTGGCAAAGGGGCGAGATCATATTGAGTATTCTTGCATATATGCTTAATTGATTTGTCTATTTATTTAAGTGCCGACGATCGATCTCATGGGAAAAATTTTCTAGTGGCCCGAGATATGTGTTTCTTTTGTTAAGCTAACTCTTGATCACATCAAACGTTTGCACCAAAAGTGTAACACCCAGGATTTTGCCTCAATTGATAGTATACAACGATATGAATCTAACGCCACAACAGAATAAAAAACGGACTTCAAACGAGTCTTAAAACTGAGAAATAAGATCTGTCCGAACATGTAAGTTCGGACATGTGTCGAGACTTACAGTTCAGACCCGTCCTCGCATGCTGTTCAAACATATAAGTTCGGACAGATGTTCGGACACACTAATACTATGAAAAACAAAATGCACTCTGGGCCTGTCCGAACATGGATGTCCGGACAGAAGTTCAGATAGGTCCAAAGTTGCAAAAATTAGAACAAAAACAGGATTAGAAAGGGTACAAAATGACCACAATATTAATGCCAATGGAAGGTGAATGTTTTATAAGCATATGTAGTGAATGTTTACCATAAAAACACAACGGGAAATACTTCGAATCCAGAGTGCTACTGCCACACTCTACTTTTGAGTGCTCAGGCTAAATTTCTAACAGTTCAATAAAACCAAATATTTAAACATTGTATCTCAAAATATCGTATCTCGAAATTAATTCCAACTCCTACATCTAAGCGATGGCGTAATCCCAGTCCCAACCTCAACAATCCATACCTGCGATCAGAAAACATATATACAAACAAGAAGGGACCGCGCAAATCAGTGAAACTGAGTAAATTCTACCTCACTATGTAAAATACATTTTGAAATCCTTTTTAACATTTAATCAATCGAACAGGCGAAATCACATGCCAGCAAACAATGTTCTTCAGTAAAAACAGTAGGGGAGCTTTCATCCAGAAACAATCACAACTCAAATACGAGCGGTCACCTATGGGACCCCAACAATAATGCCATGGGCAGTCACCTATGGGACCGTCAAACACCGCCTCACCGTAAGTCCTTAAGTGTGCACACCCCCTATGAATCATCAGTCCATAGAGTAGATCATAGAGCTTAACTGTGCTTCACTGTGCGCAACGCAAATATATATAGAAGGTAAAAGGTACCAACAATTAATTTGGAGCACCTATGGGCTCTATCGACAAAGCAATTATTCTTGTGAAAGGCTACCAAAACCCATAATCAAATCTCCATTGATAACCCTCAATAATCAATTCACAATACGTGAGAAGAAATTTCAATTTCCAAATCCCTAATCAGGGTTTTAAATCATCTCCCAATAATCACGAAATCAATGTTTCAAAATGCCTTTCAATAATTGCAACCACGAATTGAAATCAATCATGAGCACAGGGATTTACCTGGAGTCCATGTCCAGCCGAGAAGAGAATCACTCACAACCAATAGCATCCACCATTAATGAACTCAAGATCTAAGATTTAATATACACACTTTCAACAACCCACCAATAAAACTTAAATCCAATTATAACCTTGTAAATCCCAACTAATACAATTATACTTACACTTCCAGAACTATAACTCTAATTGGCGCCAGGGATTTTGTATTGGGGAAGATGGAAAAGGAGAATAGGGATGGGTATTTATAGGAATAATTTGAGAGTAAGAGAGGGAACTAATATTGTAATTGATAATTAATAAATAGATTAAGTAGAGAATATAGGGATGTGGATAAGTATGAACTATCCTTGTAGCCGCCGCCGCTCCTGTTCTTCCCTCCTCCCGTCGCTCCGGCTGGCTGCTTCGTCTTCCGGCCTGCGTGGCTCCTGCCCCCGTCCCCTCCTTTGCTCGTTCCGCCTCCCCTCCTTTCTCGCCGCTCCGGCCTCCCTCGTTCCTTCCTTCGTCCTCGCTCCGCTCCCGTTCTTTCTTTTTTCGCCCCCGGTCCTTTTTGCGTAATAAGTTTATAGAGAAAGGAACATTGTACGTCCGCACAAGATATGAATAACAACTTAATTAATTTAAGAAAAAAAAGAAGGGTATTAAAATATAATCAATCTAAGATATAGAGATGAGAGTGTAAAATAATTATTTTACTTCCCTGTGACTACTAATCACTAACTTCGGATTAATAAATAATTCAATAACGTCCTGTTATATACATAACCCAATCATAACCATTTAATAATATGAATTTTCTAACTCAAAATACACGGGTATTTCAAAAAGTATTCTTTCTTTTCATAGATTTAGGAGGATGTTACTCTGCCCTTCTTAAAAAGGGGATAGTGAACATGTTTGTGACCTCAAAAATTTGAGGTAAGCAAATTCTAAAAAACCTAAACTCAGTATTATATTGACACTCAAAAAAGAGACTTAACCCAAGGACACCAATATTTCATTTGAATTCATAGTCGAGCGCACAAATATATCCCCAATTTTAGAAGATGCTACTAAGGGAAGCAATATTCTCAAGATAGAGTGGTTAAAAGATGATTAAACAATGAACTTGCATTAGGTAAAAATTTAAACAAGATTGACTAACCTTAATGAAGAAAAGAACTTCATCTATCATTGTCTAGGTTAACTAAATCAGGAGAACTTTCGTAATATTCCAAATCACTTAGAGAAACTTGATTTTTCATATTGATCTCTTGTTTTTCATCAACAAGCATTTGTACTCCAGTTGGTATATCATAATGCATCTAAGTATCTCATACCTACAACACTCATGTATAGGAACTCGAACTCAACGAGCAAAGCCTTGATCAAATTTATCTTTGATGCCCAAATTTGGATGGGTCTATGTCATATTATGTCCAATTATCTTCTATGCTTCGGGTTTGTAATTCAACTTGGGTCACGACATCTCACTATTTTAAATTATACAAAACAGAATCCTAATCTAAGGGGGGCTTGATATGGGCCACTTTTAATTATCTTGTTACTTGGAGTATTTATTTATGGCTCAGTAATGTGTTCCTCTTCTCTTATGCCCTCGTTATAATGTGATCCAACTATACAGCCTGACTGTAACAATAAATTGTAGGCCTTGTCTTATGATCCAATTTAACATAATTTCCAATCTCAACCACTCCTTTTATAGTAAATATTCCAGTTTCCTCTTTATTTTTCTTAAAATAAATGTTTCCCCACTTATCCATTTATTTTACTTTTTATTACAAGTATTTGTGAATTAGTATTGTCAATTTTTATTAATTTACTTAAAAAAACACGAAACAAGACCTTTGAATATCGAGAGGTTAGTCGATCTCATAAACTAAGCCAAGCCAAGCTTGGTCACTTGTCAGTATTGATGTAAGCCTTCTGCTTTTCTTAGTAATGAAGGTGGTTTAAATCCAAATTCAAAAATTTATAAGGTTGATTGCTTCTATTATTGGTATTTGTTTTCAACTTTTAAAATATTTCTATCTTCCATCTCCTTTTTCCTCCTATGTGTGCGTCCAAGTACAATAACCTTATCTTTTTGGAGCATATAGTTGTGGTGACCTGTCAACTAATAAAACAGCAACCCATTCATTTCCTCACTTGACTTTACAATCTTTTTCCTCCTCTCATGTTACCTCAACTTAATTTTATGGTCCAGTCTAGTTTATTTTGCCCCAACCTCCAATTCTCACAAAACCTTATTCTCTCTACTTAACCGTCTTTTTCTATTGTGCTCCCATACACTCTCATTCTTCACTTTTCTCTGTTGATGATTAATCATTGCTGACTATGACCAAACTTTAGCTCTCCATGACCAATATATGGGTGGACATGATTGAAAGTCCTCTCTAACCATCTTGAGATCCATTAATTTTCCACTCACCCTCACTCTCTCCCTTTGTCCTCAACCACCTGGTCAACCTTAAAGTTCAATCTTGCCGTTTGCTCACAACCTAAAACGCAGCTATACCTGTAAAAATTTAGCTGACCATGGATCAGAGTTAAGTATTTTAGTTTTGGTGGGGCCAAAAGATAAGAATCCCAAAAAAAAGTGACATGTGTCACCTTAATCTATAAAAACATTTGTGAAGATGAAGCTATTTAGTTGATTATCAATTTTCAGTATTTAAGTTGCCAACTTTGTTATTTGGAGGGTTTATTATCATCACGACTGTAGTTGAACTTTAGTGATTTAATTATTAATAACGTAAATCGCTACTTCATTAATCAATTCGGATCCTTGATTGGCTCATTTTCTTGTTAGGCAATCTAAGATCAATTCTTAACAAAACAATAGAGACTTTTTTTTTATTTAATTAATGGAATTCTGGTTAAATTTGTGTTGATTGAATTCTTGTTAGATATTTCAAACTTAAGTTAAGTTCATTTCTTGACAGTTGAACAAGACCCTATTTGTTTTCTAACCTTAAAGATCTATAATTAGCTTTATCGATAAACTAGTTCTAGGAAATTCAACGCTAAGAAATAACAAAAGCATCCTTTCTCTACTAGGCGAGAGCATCCTCTCCCCTTCCTATCCAAGTTGCTTTTCTCCTGTTTTCTATGTCAAGCATTAAATTTTTTGTCAGTGAGCATTTATGAGCCCTCACTTATATTCCTGCATAAAGGAATGGGGCTAATCATGTTGTGTCATTCCTTGCTTTATCCACCACTTTCTTCTTCCTCTTCACTTTTGATTGCCGCATCGCCTTTTCCGTCCTCTCATCCTTCCTCTTCACTCTCTCTGCCTTTGATCTCCCTCCTCCCGTCACCGTTCGAAGCTTTTTTCTAGCCAACGTCTCTGTCACTCTAAGTGGCTACTTCCCTTTCCATCTTCACCATATTACTAAAACTTCTCCCTATCCCTTGGTGCTTCTACGGGTTTCAGAATCTCTGAGTTTGCTTCTTCTTCCCCTTCGGCTTGGCATGACTACCACAATGAGACAACTGGTCAACGACTTGTCCTTCCAATGTGAAGAGCTTTCACTCACCAAAGACGAGAAGATTTCCCACTCAATTGAAGGTCTAATGGAGCATGGTCAAACGATCGTTTTTGAATGATGTCTCATGGGCAAGCTCATCACCAATCACATCATCGACATTTGGGGCATGGAAACCACTCTCACCAAGGCCTGGCAACTTAAAAGACACCTCAAGGTCAAACTTGCAAGTACCCAGTTCTTCGTCTTTGAGTTTGAAAGAATTGACTTTCTGGAGGATGTGCTTAACAAGGGCCATGTCCTTCAACGGCGCTCTTTTTATTCTTCAGCGAATCGTCAAGACTAAAGCCCCGTTAGATCATGAGGTCTCCACTTTTCCAACACTGGTGCGGACGGAAGCAGAAAACGCGGTTGAAACTGCTCAAAAACGACGGTTCTGAACCGTCTTTTAAACGCCCGTCGTTTTTTGTCATATGTCTTAAGCGACGGTTCAACAACCGTCTTTTAAGATACATTAAGCGACGGTTTTTTCGAACCGTCTTTTAAAAGCTCCGGAACGTAATTTTTTTTTAATCTAGTCTCATTTGCCAAGATTAACTTGTAATCTATAGTGGTGTCTGGATTTGAACCCGCGACCCATGTTAAAATCGATCCCACACACGCACCCCGTACCACTAGGCTACTGCATCAAATTCGTTTATTTTATGAACAAAACACATATATGTAAATAAGACTAATTCGTTTATCTTATTAAACTACTAATTTAGTAAAATGATAAATGCTAATTATAAAATTATATAATAAAACCAAGTTACAATGCTAATTGTGAAATTATATAAATAATAAATATTTTTTTCAATAATAATTACAATGCTATTATAAAAAGACTAATTTACTAAGCTTTTATAACATATATATGTTTAGCGCTTTAAATGACGGTTTCAAGTAAACCGTCTTTTAAAAGTGTTTCGCCAGCACTTTAAATGACAGTTTCATGTAAACCGTCTTTTAAGAGTGCTTCGCCAGCACTTTAAATGACGGTTTCAGGTAAACCGTCTTTTAAGAGTGCACTTTAAAAGACGGTTCATTTAAAACCGTCTTTTAAGAGTGCTTCGCGTGCGTATGAGCAACACTTTAAATGACGGTTTCAGATAAACCGTCATTTAAAGTCTCTTCGCGCGCGCCCACAGCTAATTTTAGACGGTTTTCGGTAAAACCGCCTTTTATATGCCGTGTTTTTTGATATTTTTTCCACTAGTGCAATATGGATTCAAATCCATGATGCCCCTCTCGTGTTGTACATCAGGGACTCGGCTCGCAGCCTTGCATGCAAGTTTGGGACCTTCATAGAGTACGGGAACGATGATGGGCGTTACAGTAGTGACTTCCTC
The DNA here is from genome assembly GCA_023374045.1 of Limonium bicolor. Lineage (NCBI taxonomy): Eukaryota > Viridiplantae > Streptophyta > Magnoliopsida > Caryophyllales > Plumbaginaceae > Limonium > Limonium bicolor. The sequence goes on along the minus strand of CM041776.1, from coordinate 318,074,943 downwards.
AGAATCAAGGTTCAAATATCTATCCATAAACTGATCCTTCGCTGCCTTAAGACTGCCCTGGAAAGACTGGAATCGATCTTGCACCTCACTTACGAGAAAATTCTCCAATCTACTTCAGATGCGGTCTCTTTACCCACTCCATCAAGGACTGCCCTAGTCACTTGATCATTTTAGCAAGAGTTTATCCTTATGGCTCGTGGCTTCGTGTAGCGGGACTCCGGTTGGGGCGTTGGAACTCCACAGGGATTGTCCAGACGCCTGGAAGCTGGCATGCGGTCTCGTGGGCTTTGAGTAGAAGCGCATGTCAACATGTAGTCCTGAGCAACATTAGCCGACTCGCGAGGCATCAGGATCGAATGATTTTGTCTCCCCACCCCTAGTCTTTGATATTTGCCTCGAGGCTCATCCCAGGACGACCCGTCTCCGAACACTGACCCAATTAGAGGAAGAAAACGCCACTTTGACCGCACTTTGAACATCAAGGTGTAGACCTCTCCAATTCCATCTTCAACGAAAAGCTATAATAGTAAGAAGGGAAAAACGGACTCGACTACGAAAGATCCTTTCATCATTATCGTCTTGTTCCAGCATACCCTCTCTAATGCGGCAGCTTCTAGGTCTAGTGAAGGCTGCCGACATTCATGGCTCCCTTCCTTTATGAATGTCGGGGATATCAGGGGTCTTACTTTTCTTTTGTTTGGAACTTTTGATCTATCTCCAAAGTTAGGGTTTGTTCCCAAGGCCTTCATTTGGCTTGTCCTGTTTTCTAATGAGCATGTGTTGCTCATCCACTAACTTTTCAGGTTGACAAACATTTGCACTCCTCGATATACACTGTACTTGGATAATTAGCGCTACCAATCTTATCCAAGCATCCTGATAGTCCCCGGATTCTTCACAACCGATGTTTGCTATATGTACCCCACTAGTATCATCCCTCATGCACCCTGCTTTGTTATATTAATGCAAGTTAAAAATTCTCCTTTGTGAAAAAAAGATAAACTAGTTCTATGTGCCAGTATTTTATTTGTCTAACTTACCTGTTAGAATCCACTTAAAATTCCGTTTTTATCAACTTGTCAATCTTTTATTAGTTAACTAGAGTAAATAAAGATAACTAGTCATAACTTTATTGCAAACACAACTGTCCTGCACTGCACTAAACTGAACATCCGCTAAATGTTCATTAAGTTCCATCTACCTCTAGTTAGGTTTAGTTAACCAATAGCAAGCTTCCAAGTGTAGCTTGATTTGTTTAGGTGGACTGGTATATATATGACCATATAATATAATGACAAAGTGACTTTAAAATGGTACTAACTTTTAGAACAAATAAATAAAGAATAGATACATGTATACTTAGTAAAATAAGTTAATAAAATCTCTCATTATCTTCTAAACAAACGATACCTTATTTTTGTTTTAGCTCTTACGTTGCTTCCCTCATGGATGACATTTATATTGGGAAATTTCATGAAATGCCACTATATTTTTGGCTAATTCATGAAATGCCACTAAAAAAAAGAAAGTCACAAAATGTCACTATATTTTTACAAAACTCCATGAAATGCCACTATAAGTGAAAAAAGACAAAAATACCCCGTTAACAAAATATTTTTAAAGTTCACAATATACCCCTAAGTGTTAAAAAAATTATAAAATTCACAAAAATATCCAAAATACGATAAAAATATTTAAAAAATTTATAAAAAGATAAAAAAACTACAAAAATATAAAAAAATTATAAAAATTTCTAAAACTTTCTAAAAATTTCTAAAAATGAAAAATCATAAAATATTAAAACCAATATATATTTCATTTTTTTAAAATTTATTCAGTACCATAAAAATATTATATTCTAAACAAATAATTTATACCAATTAAGTACCATAATTTATACCAAATAAGTTTACCATACATTTTTTTTATTTTCTATCAATTTACATTATTTCTTGAAAGTAAATATAATAATTTATTTTGAAGAAATAATTTAAATTAATAGTAAATAGTAATTTAAAAATTTATGGTAAAAATTATGGTACTTATTTGGTATAAATTATGGTACTTAATTGGTATAAATAGGTAGAAAAATTGGTATAAGTGATTTGTTTAGAATACATATTCTTTTTATGGTACTGAATAAATTTTAAAAAATGAAACATTTGTTTGTTATAATATTTTATGATTTTTTATTTTTATAAATTTCATAATAATATTTTTTAAATTTTTTTTAAATTTTTTATCCTTTTTTTATATTTTTATTGTATTTTGGATATTTTTGTAAATTTTTTAACACTTAGGGGTATTGTGAACTTTAAAAGTCTTTTGTTAAATAGTGAAGGTATTTTTCTTTTTTCCATCTATAGTGACATTTCATGAAGTTTTACGAAATATAGTGACATTTTATAACTTTCTTTTTTTAGTGGCATTTCATGAATTAGCCAAAAATATAGTTGCATTTCATGAAATTTCCCTATTTTATTTTATGATAAATCGTAGGACACTTGAATTGACGTAAGATAAGCCCAAATCTGGGTTTGCGAAGTTTTCAGTGAACAAACCGTAGTTCTCGTATTGGTTTCTGGTTCTGACCTGGCTGATTCTTTTAATTCGATCAGTAACAGTAAGCCCAGAGATGGCCCTTTTTTAAATTTATGTTTTGGACAAAATTACCTCTTTAACCTTGTGTCTCCGTTTTCTACTATCCTCTTTTCTGCGATTCGTTTACTTATCGGGTCAGGCCCTTTCGTGAACTTAACTAGGGCTTGTTTATCTCTTTCCCCTCTCTGGCCCGTAATCTCCCCCATCTTCCTCACTCCCGTCCTCTTTCGCTCCTCCTATCTCCCCCTCCCTTCGTTGCCCCCTTTTCTTTCCTCAGCTCTGCGTGCGAGTATTGGATCAATTGGTGTAAGTTCTTAACTTTTGGGTACTGGTCTCTATTTTCTCTCTCTTTACATCTGGGCTCCGGTCTAACCTGTTGACCCGAGGAAATTTATTATGCTTCTTTCTTTTGATCCATCTTGTCATGTGTGAGCGGCTAGATCTTCCCTATCCTGGATCTTTTTTCGGCCTAAAAGTTGAAACAAAATCCTCGAACGATCAAATTACTTTCTTTCTCTCGTCCTTTATTTTTTAAACATAGTAATTGTTAGTATCCTGACCGGACAGTCCATTAATACTTGAAGATGATTCATGTTGGTTCTGGTTTCGCTTTCGTAAATCCAGATCACAGATTCTGCACTGTTACGTAGGGAAGTCTTTGTAAACAAAGTAGATAGTTTTGTTGTTGTTATGTCTATCTGGTTAAATTTGTATATGTTCTTTAAACTCGTGTGTTCCAGGTCTGTGCATGACTATCTTACTCTTAGATTCTATGGGCTATACAGTATGCACTAGCTTGGTGTAGAAGAAGCCAGTAAATTTATTTGATTTTGCAATTCCCCCTCATGTGATATCTTTTGACTTATGTAGCCTCACCTTGTCTGGGTGATGATGAAATAGGGAAGACAAATGGAAGGTTGGTAGGATTGGTATCTGTGTTGAAATTTACCCAACCCTGTTTTCTATAACAGATTATATATGTTTCACTGAAGAATGTTTCAGATTTTGTCCCTCCCCGCTTCTTACTGTCTTCAAAGTTTACTTTGTATTTCTAATTGGGAACTAACTTCTATGTGCAGCATGGCCACTGCTGAAGAGAATTGTAAGGTGGCTGTTGAAAAGTCTGCTGAACCTGACCGCACAAATGCTGAGCCCATAAGCTCGGAGGAGCTATCTAATCAACAGTCAAGTATGCCAGAGCAGGCGAATACTGAAACAGTTAGTTCAGATCAGATAGAATCTGAACCCTTCTCCAAGGAGACCATGGACTCAGAGCAGGCAAGTACTGACCCTAGGACAAAAGAGCTAATAGAATCAGAGCCCGTGACAAAAGATCCAATGGTGGAACCAGAGCCAGTGACAAAAAAACCAACAGAGTCAGAGCCAGTGATAAAAGAGCCAACAGAGTCAGAGCTAGTGACAAAAGAGCCAAATAAATTGGAGGTCGCGCATACACAGCATTTTAGCAAGAATCCTGCAGCCTCAGACTCTGCTGAGGCAGAACAGGTTAGGAAGAGGCCAGCATGCCCAGATGTTTCTGTTACAGAAGCAAGATATATTGAACCAATGACCACAGATCAGGCTGATGCAGAGAAGGTGCACTATGAACTTCCAAACACAGAGCAGGCTGGTGCACAGCCACCTAGCTCAGAAAAGATTGATTCTCATTCAGAAAAGGAAAAACCTGCCGCTGAATCACCAAATCCCCAGCTAATCAGCTCTGACAATGCTGACCCTGGAATTGCCTCAGAATCTGTTGATTCTATGCCAGTGGATCCCCAGACACAGGCTAACTTGTCTGATATACCAAACAATGAAGAAAATTCTGAATTGGATCAAGCGGGACAAGCTATTCCTGCAGAGCATATGAATGTGGATCAACATGTAACACCATCACAGCTGCCTCAGCACGTGGAGTTTGTGCATTCTGAGCCAGCCAGCGCAGAGCAGGTGAACGAGTCAGTGAGCCTAGACAATACTCATCAACAGTCAATCAGTCAAGATATGATGTACTCCCGCCACCTTGATGGCTCGGAGATAATGTCCTCTCAACCGCTTGGTTCTGATCTCGAGCAATCGCAGCCTTTGAATTCTGAGCATGCACATCAAGAGTTTGCAAACTCTCAGCCTCTTGATCACGCGGTCGAGTCTGGTATGTATAGCATGGAAGGTTTACCCATCCAAAATGATGGGATGGTTAAGATGGAACGGGTCCACACAGAGCCCATGGACACTGATGCAGTGCGCTCTGAGCTGGAGCACCAATTGCATCCGAGCTCAGAGCTGCAATTCCAGGTCAGCTCTGAGCTTGCCCATCAACTGCAGCTTAGTACAGAGCTTGTCCATTTGCATCCCATTGGCACAGAGCTGGTCCATCCCCAACCAGTATCTTCAGAACTGATCCTTTCTCATCCTCTAGGCTCAGAATTTCATCATGATATTTCTACCATGCAGATAGTCAGTGCAGATGCTATCCCCGCTGAGGCTACTGATCCTGAGACAACACAGCCTAATAAACGCAGGAAAAAGAAGTCTATAGTGTGGGAGCATTTCACCATTGAAAATGTAGGTGCTGGATGCCGAAGGGCCTGTTGCAAGGTGTGTAAACAGTCATTTGCCTATAGTACTGGTTCCAAGGTTGCTGGGACGAGCCACCTGAAACGTCACATTGCCAAGGGATCTTGCCCTTTGATTTTCCGTCAACAACAGCATAACCAGTTGACTCCCTACACACCAAAGAGTAGTGGTGGTGGTGGGACTGAGGGCGCTGCTAGTGAACCTCCTACCAAGCGCAGATACAGAACAGCCAATTCACCATACCTCATATTTGACCAGGAGCACTGCCGTCGTGAAATCGCTAAGATGATAATAATGCATGATTACCCTCTCCACATGGTTGAACATCCTGGGTTTGTAGCCTTTGTTAGCAATCTCCAGCCCAGGTTTGATATGGTCAACTTTGTCACTGTTAGGGGTGATTGTGTGGCCACTTATCTGAGAGAGAAGCAAAACCTTCAAAAATCCATTGACATTGTTCCTGGGAGAATCTGCCTGATGCTAGATATGTGGGGCTCCCCTCAAACAACTGGCTATGTATATTTAAGTGGTCAATTCATTGATCAAGACTGGAAGTTGCATAGAAGACTCCTCAACGTTGTGATGGAGCCTTTCCCCGAATCAGACAGAGCGTTTAGCCATGCTGTTGCGACTTGCCTTTCGTATTGGAACTTGGAGAACAAACTTTGCTCAATCACTTTCAACCAGCAAATGAGTGAGGCTGCACTATCAAATATGAGAGGTTTGCTCTGCGTTAAAAATCCATCACTGCTTAATGGTCAGTTACTGGTTGGAAGCTGCCTTGCCCGTGCCTTAAGTGACATGGCTCAAGAGGTCTTTGTTTATGGGCAGAACACACTGAAGAAAATCCGGGCTAGTGTCAAGTATGTTAAGACTTCAGATGGACATGAGGAGAGGTTTATTGAGCTGAAGCAGCAACTCCAGATCCCTAGTGACAAGTCTCTCAACCTTGATAACACAACTCGGTGGGACACAACGTACCACATGCTGAAAGCTGCATCAGAGCTGAAGGAGGTGTTTTTGTGCCTAGACACATCTGACCCAGATTACAAAGATGCCCCAACCATGGAAGATTGGAGACAGGCTGAGGAGTTATGCTTCTTCCTTAAACATTTCCATGATACTGCAAATTTTCTCTTGGCCAAGACCCCACACCCGTCCAACATATTCTTCCATGAGGTGTGGAAGATCCAGCTCGAGCTGGCCCGTGCGGCATCGAGTGAGGACATGTTTGAGAGTGAACTAGCCAAGAGATTGCAGGATAAGTTCCTCGAGTACTGGAGAAACTCGTTCCTGATTTTGGCCATATCGGTTGCTATGGACCCTCGGTTCAAGTTGAAGCTGGTTGAGTTTAGTTTCACCAAGCTGTTTGGCCAGGATGCCAGTTCTTACATACGTGTGGTTGATGGGGGGATCCATGAGTTATTCCATGAGTATATAGCTCTCCCTCTCCCTCTGACACCAGCCTATGCTGAAGATGGAAGTAGCAGGGATGTGAGGACGGAGGGGGATGATCAACAGGGTGGGAACTTAATCTCAGGCAATGGGCTGTCGGACTTCGATATGTATATAATGGAGACAACTAGCCAGCAGATGAAGTCAGAGCTGGACATGTACTTGGAGGAGTCATTGTTGCCTCGTATTCCAGACTTTGACGTTCTAGGTTGGTGGAAGCTAAACCGGCTCAAGTACCCTACTCTTTCAAAGATGGCTCGTGATATCCTGACGATCCCTCTATCAAGCGTTGGGCCGGAGTCCGTGTTTGATACGGTGGGAAGAGAGATGGATCAGTATAGGAGCTCACTAAGGCCGGAAACATTGGAGGCTCTCATCTGTGCAAAGGATTGGCTGCAGTACGCGTCAGACACTTCGTCATCTTTGAACGAAGTTACGAATAATGGACATTTGCGGGTGGAATTGTAAACTTTGTCCTAGCAAGTATTCTTCTTTCTGTCTCAGTGGTATGCAAGTTTCTGCGCCTCTTGTATCATTTTGCAGTGGTAGGCTCTAGGGTGGTGCCAGTTTGAGTTGAGCTAAACTGGGCTTCTTTTGTTATTGCTTTTAGATTCGTAACTTTTGAGAAGTGAGTGTTCGAGTGTAGGTTGTGTAGAGCCTTATTGGATAGTTGTACTATTGTGTGGTAATATTAGACTTGTTGACATTGTTGATGACAAAGCTGCTCCACTTGTTGTTAACTATGCTAAGTTTGGGAAACCCCCTTTTTTGAGACGTAAAAGTAAACAGATTTTTTTTTTCACTCAGTCAGAAAGACACCCAACCAACATCTATTGGACTCAAAAATACAAATGACCTGAAGTCTCAAAGTAGTTTCGCTACGCTAGGTAAGAAAGGTGGGACTGATGATGATAGCTCTAGTTCTCCAATGGTGCAATTTTTGAAATCAGTGCATTGTTTACATTCACCACCCAAACCTAATTGCTTTTTTCAAATCTGAGGACCCATTAACAGGGGAACCAAAGAATATGACTTCCAAATTATAATTTACAACTCAAACTCAAGGCTGTGAACCATCTTGGACTCCTCCGGCATTTGATCCAGCTGCAAAGTAACAAGCCCAGAAGCCACATCATAATCAAATCCCACTTCCCTAGACTCCACCAAGCACCTTCGAGGCTTAGCAGAAGAATACGCACCAAACTTGCCACATCCCTTCACCTCCATGTATACTTTCGCTTCTTCTCCTCCTTGACCGCAAACATATCTCAGCCCCTCAATGGCGCCTCCAGCATTGAACATCTCGATAAGGCCCAAGGGACTGAACTTGATGAGGCCACGGCCTAAAACCATGATGGGTGTGACAGTGAAGATATCGAATTCAAGAACCTTGAGCGAGACGGGCAAGGTTGAGGAGGTTCCCGAGAGGAAGTTGAGCTGCCTAGTTCTATGTGAATACACAATGCAGTCCTCTTCCCAGGTGGCTGTGGAGTTTTCAGGGCAGGCCTCAGATATGAGGTGGACATCTTTGCCGCAAATGGATCCAGTTATTGTAGCTTCATGATTAGTTGTGTGGAAGACGTTCTTGCGCTCCGTGCTGCTCCATGCTGCTCCTTGGCAGTTGTAGACTCCCAATACTCCAGTGTACTTGTTCATGTTCCATATCTTCAATAAACTATACACATGCAGATGCGAGAATCAAGCAAGTAAGTATATTAGATTAACATGATTAATTGATTATTACAGTGTAAAAGAATCGATGGTTGTGATTTGTTTCACCTGGTGCCATCACGAGCAGAGTCATTGAACAAGCAGTCCGCTGTAGGTCGGCCGGGTAGCCTAGCTCGGAGAATGGATCCGTCCGGCAACACTAGTTTCTTCAAGAGATCGAAGTTATGCTTTCCTGGTGCATCACTGCACAAACACAACAAAAATAAGAATACGGTTGAAATGTAAATTCCCTTGTTATTACCAATCCTAGTTGCTAGAAAGTATTGAATAGCTTTTTTTTTTGAAAATTCACGAGATACTTCTGTTTTCTTTCGTAATTCACAATATAACCCTGTGATTTTTGTAATTTAACTTTAAACATGCTTAAATGTTGTCCAAAATTTATGAAACTTTACATGGACGATGTTAAAGTGTTATATTTTGGTCCAATATCAATTTTGAAGCTTTTTAAGCTCACATGTGACCTGTGGGACCCAATGAATATGTGACTGTTCATTGGGTCCCACATGTCACATGTGAGCTTAAAAAACTTCAAATTTGATATTGAACCAAAATATAACACTTTAGCATCGTTCATGTAAAGTTTCATCAATTTTGGACAACATTTAAACATGTTTAAAGTTAAATTACGAAAATCACATGGGTATATTGTGAATTACGAAAGAAAACAGGGGTATCTCGTGAATTTTCCCTTTTTTTAATTGGTGGCATTCACCAGTTTCTTTTAAAATGTGATCACAAATAGTACAGTATATATCGGTAAAACAGAACAGAAAAAAAAAAAACCTTTACCTTACATAGATGGGTCCACCACTAATGGCTCTAGCCGAACCATGGTATTCTCCAGCAGAATGGAGAGAATGAAACATATCCCAATCAGGCTGCATGAACTCCCCGAGAAACACACTGTTGTATGCGACGGCCGCTATGTGGATTGTATGAGATACTGGATCACGTGGGTAGAAATCGTCGGATGCCCTCACAATTGCTGTCTGCTTTGAGCTTTTTAATTTCAAAGTTTAAAATTTAGAGTTAAAACCATTTATAAACTCTTCAGATTATAGAGATAGTTTGGACAAATCAAATTAAACACTATAGCTTACCAGTACAAGGCGTCGGTATTGTGACTCATGCAAGCAATGCACCCATTATCAGGAAAGTTCCTATCCACAGAAGCATCCAACGCCTGATGGTACTGATTGGTTAGCTGAACCCTACCACCAAGCCCAGCGCCAAGTGTTTCCAATATGCACTGTACATCCACCTTCACACCATCAACACCATTTCCCGCCAAGTAACTATGCAAATCGTCATAAAACTTGTACACTTTCTTTGGGTCCATCAATCCTAAACCCTGTATAGCCAGAGGATCATTCTTCCAATTAGGCTCATTCTCTAACACTCCCTTTGACACACTAGGGTACTTTAGAAGTGACCCGTACTCCTTCATCTCTTCTTCTCCAGGCCTTACACCACCCCAATACCCAACAATCGCGTGCCACACGTACACGTATTTCAGTCCGTATTTCTCCTTTGCAATCTTCACTATGTTGCTGATCCCAGTGGTCGGATCCTCTTGGTTTTGAAATTTCTTGTTCTCTTTTATTCCTGTCAATCTAGGCAGCGGGTCTTGCTCATCTTTATTATTATTGGCATAATCGAGGTCGTCGTTCTTTTTAGTTTCTGACTCCAAGTTGTTGCTGCTGCTAGTGTGCTGTGGTTTTGGGTCTACACCGACAGATTGCCAACCATCGTCTATGATGACAAATTTAGGTGGGGTTCCACCTGAGGTTAGACTGGCAAGTCCTGCCTCGACGCCTTCTTGAGTCACCTCCTGGTAGAATGCATCCCAAGTGCACCACCCGAAGTAGTCAATTATCCCAGGGAGTTTCTTCTCATGGCGTTGCCTGAAGGTGTTTAGGTGTGATTTGACAGCTGTGACGGCGTTGGTGATGGTGGCAAAAGGGTCTGTCCCGGTTCCTATGTAGATTGAGTGGGTGAAATTTGATGTTTTTGTGTCTGGGTCTCCGCTCTCTAGGCAAAGTTCAAGCTCATCTTGTGTGTTTCCCTGTTTCAAACATCATGCTTTATACATCCATTCGGTGAGCATGGCCAAAAGAAAATGGAGAATTTCTTTTATCCTATACAGTTTCCACATGAAGACAAAAACCAATATAATTTCTCTGCAACTGCATATTATAATTATTGGACTCTGTAATCAGTCATCGACACATCATCGGTAGGTAACTAGAGTTTTATGTTTCCACAATAATAGCTAATCAATCATTAATCTCAATCGCTATTAGATACTTCCAAATCGATCTCTACAACTAAGGAATAAGCAAACGAATATGTAATGATTAATTAACCAAGATATCAACTAGTAGTATAAAATTATTGAGTATGATTCTAATATGCGGCGCTTACCAATATTAATCTTAATACATCTTCTATGTCCCACCAGTCACTAGGTGTTTGAAAAGCCCCATATTATAGTAAGTTGGAAATTTCACCAAATACCATTGAGTTTTTTCTTAATTCATAATATATCATTGTGTTTCTAAAATTATACAGGATAACACCGAATTTTTACTTATTTCACCAGATAACACTCTGTCACATATTTCATTAACTTTTCCGTTAATATCCCTAGAAAAAATACTAAACTATCCTATTATTAGTTAAATTAAGGTGGTATCTTATTTATCAATATGACAGTTCATTATGAGACAATTAATAACATGAGTATTTTGTCATTTTCTAACAAAATAACAAAGAAGTTAACAGAATATGAGACAAAATGTTATCTGGTGAAATAAGTAAAAACTCAATGTTATACTATGTAATTTTAAGAACACAGTGGTATATTGTGAATTAAGCAAAAACTCAATGGTATTTGATGAAATTTCCCAAAAAAAAAAAAAAATCCAGCAAACATCGCCAAAACATTCAGGCTTATCCTCCAATCAGCAGTTACCTGTAGACATGCTCTGAAGGGACCTTCAATTAGTGGAAGGAAAACCGCATAAACGATGTGGTCTGCCTCACCTCCGCTCACTTGTGACCCGTCACGTATCTCGACCAATAGGAACTGTGTCTCCAGCGGGATCTGACTCCCTGAGTCCCCCATCTTCTGAGCCATCCACCATAGCTTAAACCGGAAGCATGCCATGAACCGAACGCCTCTCAGCACTCCCAACGTCGTTACCTGTCTGGCCCGTGCCTCGTTGAATTCCGCCCCGACAAACACTCCCGCATTCGGCCCTGAGATCGACGCTGCCGTCAACACGATGTTTCCCGGTACAGATCGTAGGACCGTTCGATCCTTGACCGTTAGCCTATCGCCGGAGATTTTAACCGTAGGCGATATTGTCATCTTTTCCCTCTTCTCAGCCGCTTTAATTTTCTGTTAATCGAATAACAGAAACAAAATAGTAGAAATGATTGCGTCACTATCGAAATATATAACGGATTGATCATTTGTGTACGTCTTTTGGTTAATTAAGCTCCAATATCTTCGGTTTTTCATTATTGGAATACTTCTGTTATATATTACTCCCTCCGTCCTGAATTGACCGTCCTGTTTGCTTTATGGCACGTTTTTCCACTTCAATATTAAGCATATAAGATAAAATAATTTTATAAAACTAAATTTTGTAATATATTAATTTAACATGTAAGGAATCATATGCAAAACTTAAATTTTAAAAATTATTTTATCTTCTATGTTAAAAATTAAAGTCAAACGACATATCCAAATAGTAAACAGGACGGTCAATTCAGGACGGAGGTAGTACTATATAGTTGATCAGATTGAATCGAAACTTTGAAGCAATACGAAGAAAAATGTAAATGATATTCGATTCAGAAGATTACTAGACTATGAATTTACCTGAAAGGCCTTGGCAGAGATACAGCGATTACTGGTAGATCGATTCAGCGTAATCGATCCTGCGAGACAGGAGGCCAATCCCGGAGAGAATACTATTGTTGTTAATCGCCGGCACTTAATTCGACAGAGGGACAGAATGAGCCGCACGACGAATATGAAGAAGGGGAAAGAAAAGGAAAAGAAGAACTGTATAAGTGAAGAGAAGAAGCTTTTTACCAGTAGTGGTACGGGAGCGGTAAGGTGCACCAGGAGAGAGCCTTGGACTTGAAAAGATTCTGGCGTTTAACTGGGAGAATAATGGAAACACTAATACTCTTTGATCGATGGAGCTGGGATTAGCGTGAGTATTTATAGAGAAGGAAGGGTGGTGTAGGAGTCTCGAAGCCATACTGCAATTCATAGGGAGGAACATAAACATATGAGGAGAAACGAAATATCAGACGGCGGCTTTGAAACATATGATATGACGAACGCGCATCCCTGTGCTAGCTCCATTATCGTCAATTTGCAGACGGACTGACAGAAATACACATATTTGCGTGAGGGATAATGAATCTGACGGCCGCAAGTGGACATCACGGTGTTTAATCTGACGGTGCTGAAATTGAGCCACGTCAGATCCACGTCCTATCCAATCCCCTGATTTTGTTAAATTTCTACGATTGGAGCCTTTATTATACACGTTTATCTTTATTTTTGTTCAATACTAATTATGTGTAATTGAATATTTACATTATACCTCTACTTACACGTTGTCTATCATTTAAGAGACGGAGTGGAATAAAATGAAAGAACGAATTATTGCACAGATTTTGATTTAGGTGTTCGTTACATAACTTTTTCAATAAATATTATAAAAATGGCTTCAGTTTGTATTGTAACTAAAGATTTTTATGTTAATTTTAAAAACCGTTTTTGCCTTAAAAATGCCTTAAAAACAGTTTCAAATATTATATTATAACAGTATTGTAATATTTAATGCTAGTTTAGAAACCTATAATACCTAAATTTAAAAAATTAAATACAATATAGTTTTATAGGTGATAAGTAATAACTCACCTTTATTTCAACATTGCTAATATATATTTCATTTAAAAAAAACATTGCTAATATATACTCTTTTATATGATCGTTCTGGGCGAAAGGAAAAGTCTTTTTGCTTGTGAAGTTCCAATACCTTTTACGTGTAACTGAAATTGAACCTGTATTTTATTTTGTTTAATTAAGAAGAAGTTAAGTACTGCGTCGAGGATAACTGCTAAATTCTTACATAGCTTGTCAGCACTAATTTAAGCTTGTCGTGATTAGAACGAAAAAGAAACAAGATTTTGGCACGTAAGTAGAAAGTAATACGAGATGTTTTCTTTGAAGCGTAAATATACTACAAGGAAGCCATTTGGTCCAATGAAAAGGCTCCTATTCATAACAGAAAGATTTTTTTTCAAAAATAAATTCATAACAGCAAGATGAATCTTAGTATACCCACATGGCATGGCAGTGGTTAACATCTTAATGAAAGAAAAAAAAATGTCCTTATTAGTATCGCATGTATTACTTATTCTATTACCGTTTTTATAAAATTTTGCAAAAGCTCCGAACGAGTCTATGGGCTTATGATTCATTAAAAGCTGCTAATGACTAATGAGGTCATAACATATAGGAGAAACTTGTGAAAATGTACATTACAAACAAACACCTTATTTATATAATCTACCTTGACATTTGTTCTATTTCTAATGGATGATTTTGTCCGCTTTGAAAAAATAAGTAGTTTAATCCATTTTTACTAGTACGTATGTTGTATACGAAATCTCTCTAATCATTAAAAGATCTTCTTATGATCCGTAGGAAGGTTGAAGGTTTTATGGCCTTTCGAAAATTGAACACGCTGCGGTAGTTGACTAGTGTTTGATAGTATTATATGTAACATTAAGCATAATCATTGAGAAAGGAGGTTAATTAACAAAAGGAGCCGTCCAGGTAATATTGTAGAGTTGTGAAGGGATATCATAGAATAGTTCCCACTGGAATCTGGATCTAGTAGTGCCAATAGTAGACTGGCTTGTTCTCTCTCTCTCTTTATTTTTTTGTTGAGAAAGGCTTGTTCTTTCTGAACACTAGACTACTAGTGGTAAGATTTATCATGACTCCATCAGGATTCAGGATCCAGAGAATAAACCCATATATACCTCTGAGCTGTATTGTGTGGGTCCACCAGAACCATTGGGTGTATAGAATACACCCATACTGGACTGGAGTGGCTACTTCTACTACTGCTAATGTACTACTGTAAAACTCAGATCACCCTCATGACACATGGTCTACTTGTTTTAATTATTTGGACGGGCCAAGCCAAGCTGTCCACGCTCCCATACTGTATTCTGGAAAATTAACAGAGGCAGAGGACAACTGGTGGAGAATAATGATAGATATAATTTGTGCTTCGGCTCATTCTAAACAGTAAACATGGTTATCACTATGCCTCACAACAAGTCATCGGAATTCAAAAAACTGAATCGAACCAACTCAATTTGAGCCTAAATCTCAATTGAAAACTGTATTTTGAAAAATGACCCGAAATCTAAATAAACTAATCGTAATATGATAGAGTTTTATCAACAAACATGAAAAATCTTTATTACTTCTTGAGGAACAGAGACGTCTTGCATAGTCTCGTATACAAATACAAAGGAGGAAGACAGTTAGACTTTTGACTACCTTTCTGTGTATCTATATATATCGAGAGGAAAGGAAGGAGTGGGCCTTTATATGCCCACGATACTTAGTAGAATGACTAGTGAATTACTGTAAAAATAACCTATGATACAAACTATAAAAGTACATGATATAACCTAGTATACATTCTACTTATACATGTCTAACATATTATTGTATAACCGAAAAATAAACCACAATCTACAACCATCCAAATCTAAATCATCCAAACCAAAATCAACCGAACCGAAATCACCCAGATAACCCGAAAATCCGAATTAAGCGACTCAAATTGAAAAATTAACCAAACCGAACTCAAATCAAATTCAATATGACCCGAATGAATATATTACATTTAATTACAATAGATGATGAAGATGAAACAGAACACATCCAATAATAACAATTATAGGATTGATATGTTCTTATTTTTTTCTTTATTAGTATAACCAAGGCTAAACATTACATACCTGAGCTATTTACAATTATATAGTTACATAAGCCAAAAGAGAGGTAAAGATGTTACTCAAACAAAAGTAAACAATCAAACATAATGACTATACCAGTATACTAGGCACACACCATTTTCTAAGGCTTAGAGAAGTAAAAAGAAAAATAAAGAAGACAAAATAGAAAAGCAACCAGACATAAACAAAATGGCTAAGGACCAAGCATAAGGCCCAGCGTATGACTTCAACCCATGTCGATAAGTCTCTTCATCCATGCAATCGCAAGATAAACAACAAATTCATCAACAATTAGAGGTCATGTGGAAATGGATGACAACCAACCAAACAAACACATGACATAAAAGATAAGATAGGATCATAACTAAATGAAATGTTGTCCATGAGATTCTTTTGCATTCCAATTCATATCGCAACTAACAAATCCATCATCCTCATGCTCTATGAAACAACAACCAATAAAGATATATGACTTCAAGTAGAAGACAAAATGAAAGTAAGTAAATATTTGTTATCGAAAATATAGATATGAACAATATGTAAAAAATCAGATAAAGATATTAAAAAGTGTAAAACTTTAACAATATAACCAACTATGTGCAGTTATCAAAGCCTCCGCATCTTATTAAAGATATGAGCTTCTTCACTTATTCAAAACTCTTCCTTTTATGCTATACGTTGACTCTAACCATTCCATGCGCTGACTATAATAGATACTAAAAAGCGTTACTACACTTTAGTATCAATTTTATAAATATCCATAAACATACATTATATTCATCACAAAATAATGTATAATATGATCTTGCCCACTTACAACATCACATAAATATATCTATGAGTACAAGTTTTCTTTCCACTTACAACCATGAAACTGCAAGATAAACTAAAACTTCATCAATAATTAGGTATGATGAATCAGACTGACGATCTGGCGTGGGGACAACACCATGGTGGTGGGTGAATGAGTCAATCGTGATTCGTGAAGGGTCTGAGGTACGGTGGTAAGTGAAGAAAGAACAAAGAAGAGTGACAAAAGTGAAGAGAGTATAGTATTATTGAATAAAAATTATTAAGATAATGACATTTATAAATTATTATGTCAAGAGTGTCATCATATACATCTATCTCTCACCACTATTTCTTCACATTTCATTTTTTTATTTTCTTTCAAAGCTTACTAGTTGATTACTAATGTATAACATGATGCAAATTATAACTGTTTATTTAAATAAACTTTTGATGCACTCATACTTGTGTAATAGTGAAATTCTCATGCACTATTTTCAATCTTTCCTATTAAATGATTGTTATCATTACATGAGGGACACGATAAACCCTAAGTTGCCATATGTAGAATCCTACCGCTAGTGTATAACGCGCCTTAGTATACGACTGACGAAGAACAGAGAACAAGATAACCGTAGAACTTAATTAACTTTCACATAAAACACGTATCACACCTGATACAAGTAAAGCACGTACAACCTGCACTTCCTTATGTTCTCACGAGTACAATTACTCAGATCACGTTTAGGAACATCTATCCCTTAACACCTAGCACCTGAAGTTCTACCCCGTGGATAACTTCAGATCATAAACCCAGATCGATATCACAATATGTAAATCGCACATAGACTCCCTATTGTTTCCCGTGTTTCCCACTAGGTTTTTCTAATCCGTAAAACCTGCCTTTAACCCTAGTCTCTCACTTGTTTTATAGATATCGAGTTTTTAAGTTACATCATCGAAGATTTTATTTATCTTTAACAGATAGATAAAATCTTACTTAATATCTTCTATCTTCTTTCTTTGCTCTCTCGGTTTAGGACTGACCGCGTCTTCTGGTATTGGTCTTTTTGTGCTTGTCAGTATGAAACTGAGTTTGCCGATCAAAATAGCATTAACAGTTTCCCCCTTTTTGATGCGGCAAACCATTGAAGTCTTGAACACTTGGATTGATTCCCCCTGAGTCTTGTACTCAGATAGCTTCGCATGAAACCGTTCCCCCTCAATTTCGCGTGTCTTCAGTTAATCCTGTACTATACACTCACAACCTTTCAAGCGTAAAGTGGTTCATGACAATAATTGTAGTAATAACGAAAGAGAGATTTGTAAGCATTAGTGGAAAGACTTAGCATAAGCAATATTCAAGAATGCAGTCAAGCGGAAAATAAGATTGTAGCATTAGTAAATCCAAAATGTGGCTAGTATCACAAAGCTAGTACGTGCTAATCACAATAAAGTTTGAAGTTCGGCCATCCACCACTATTCATGTACCAACACAAAAAAATAAGGACCAAGAGCAGTTCAAAGACTCCCATGCCAACACTTCCCCCTTTTGCCTCATCAAAAAGAGCAATACCCAACAAATTCAAGAACCAATTACAGTCACAAACAATCATTACAGTTTCTCAGAAGATTCAGAATTTGGCACCGGCATAAGAGTATCTAGCTTATCTTCCAGCCTCGCCAAGTGTGCCATTACCCTTCTCCAAAGCCTGGACTGAGTCTAGAACTGACTGAATCAGAAGTTGCAGCGTTGGATCTTGAACAACCTGCTTCTCAGTCTTGGCGGTGTGTGGACCTACTGTTTGAGTTGCCACCAGACTCGGAGAGTTCCATCCCCATCTTGGAAAGAGTAGCCAAAGCGAGATAGCTCGTTGGTTGAGCGGGGATGGAGAAGGCATCTTCCAGAGAAATCTGATGATACTTGAACACCTTCGTCAGCCAAAACGGATAAGGAATCGATGGCTTGGAGCTGTTAATGACAGTTCTCAGATGGGAAATGATTATCCTAGGCAGAGATAGATGTATCTTCCTATCAAGGCACCACATAACCGCAAGATCTGCTGGTGTAACCTTGTCCCTCATGTCAGACCGTGGAAGAAGGCATTGATAGGTAATCATATGTAACAGACGGGGCAAGATTGCTAAATCCCTCTGTGGGTAGTGCTTGAGTCTAGAACTCACGCGAGACAGGGCAAAGTGATCGACTACCTCGGTATGGGGCGCTACACTCAATTTTCTGTGGATTAAATTCAGCCAGTCCATCTAGGGGAACTTCTAACATCATAGCAAGCCATGCAGGTGAAATAATCATTTTCTTGCCAGCAACTTCAGTCTTGAATTCAAAGGGAGATACAAATTCCATGTTTTGAAATGAACGGAAACAGAAATTCGGGGTAATACACAGTCTCAGACTTAAACAATTTATCCCAACCTTGGAAACGCAAGATCTCCTAAAGACTCTAAAGAGTTATTCTCCAGCCAGTCACAGTCTATCAGCTTACCAGGAACAATGTCCGATTCGAGTAGGGCACGACCGAACAGACTTCTGAGGGTAAGCTCGACTTGGATTTTGTGATCGTTCAAGATTGTAAGCCTTTGCCTTAGCTCTGGACAGAAGTTTGCCCACAGACTTCTTGCGCTTCGAAGAGCGGGATTGTTGAGCAGGAGAATCTGTGACCTTGCGCTTTGAGGACGGCGCAGGGGTATGCCCAGTTGTAGATGGCGCTTTCTTGGAGCGATCTCGCAGTCCACGTCTGGTAGTAGTCGTAGGTGGAGATTGGAGGTCCTCTTCTGTCGGGGTTGCCGAGGAAGCACTGTCACTGAGGATCGTTGCTTCAGCATTAGGGTTTGGAGAGTCTTCATCGGGAGAGGGTTTTGAGGTAAATCGGGATGGGCTGCGAAACTTCTTGTTCAGTTGGCTTCTCCATAGCTAGTGGGCGAACATTTTCGTCAACAAGTAGATGTTCGAAGGAATCCATAGCCAGGAGGTGTGAAAATCCGAGTTCGATTCGAGGCAGAGAGAGGTGACAGGAAGGAGAATTGTGTTTGAAAAACAGAGAGAGTAGTGAGTGAGAGAAAATGAAGAAAGTAATCAAACGTCTTTAGCAACAGTGAGAGATGATACCATTTTCTTCCCCTTATTATTTTATTTTTTAAAAAAATGGAGCGAAGTGAATGTAAGAGACCGTTACTAAACATACTATCTCAGTTCCAGACTGAGTTTCACACAACACAATGTACCACAATAAGTTAAGTAGTTGAGTGGGGTATCCAAGGAGATCAAATAGTACAACCTACCAAATTGAGAAAGTTTACTCTCCGTGGTTCATGGATATATGCACATATATGGTGGCACACTTGTATTACAGAAAGAGTTCCTCCTTTCTTTCACTTTCCATTGAATCGACAAGGGGCGAGAAGTACAGTCTTATTCCACTGAACCTTTCATCGCCACAGATTCATGCTCACAGTCTGGTTCTTTAAAACTTCCTCCTTTAGATTTTTTTTCATGTTACAAACAGGGACTCGACTTTTACTCCTTATCTTTGTAGCAGCGTTGGGTCAACTTGCCCAGAGCAGTTGCCCTTAGGAAGTTAGGTGATAAGGCACCCTTAAAGACTTAATAGCCAGATAAGAGAGGCCAATTCTGTTTTCTCTTTCCTTTTTTTTAATTAAAGCGTTGAGTATCAAACTGTGAGTAGCGGAATCTCTTGCCTTGTTCATACCACCATTCTATCCTTCAAACCAAGTTCATTCATGAATACAAGCATGACACTGTATGTATACTTATGATCCATGTTAAACATCGGAGTAAATTAATTCCCAAAGTATTAAGGCGTATATCAGTTATGATCTCATAAAATGAATACTACTTGGACAAACACAAAACTAATTAATCACAGAATATGGTAATTGATTATGTAAAACCCATTAAGAACTGTGATAACAATGTTATGAAACAGATGTGACCATTCTCAACACTAAAAACAACGAGATGAAAAAGAATTACAACGACCTTAGTTTAAAACTGAAATTGTTAAACTGTGGAAAGAAAGAAAGAAGAAAGAAAAAAAAATTCTCACTTCGTGTCAACCATGCCTATCTCAAACCTAAGTTTCTCGAAGATTTCTCTTGGTAGGGGCTTGGTAAAAATGTCAGCTAATTGCTTGTCTGTCGAACAGTGAAGTAGAATGACGGTACCGTGTTCAACATGATCTCGAATAAATGATGACGAATATCTATATGTTTAGACCGTGAGTGATGAACAGGATTCTTTGTAAGCTCAATGGTACTCGTGTTGTCACAATAGATTGGGACGGGTGTAAAAGATAGGCCATAGTCTTCAAGTTGTCTATATGCCACAGGATTTGTGCACAACACGCAGCAGCAGCTACATATTCAGCCTCAGTTGTGGACAGAGCACAGATGCTTGTTTCCTTGACGACCATGCTATCAGATTTGATCCAAAGAACTGCGCAGTACCCGTGGTGCTCTTTCTATCAGTAAGAGAGCCTCCAAAGTCAGCATCCGTGTATGCAGCAAGAGTAGGCAGTGATTCTGCAGTGTATAATAAACCAAGTGATGATGTCCCTTGAAGATAACGAAAGATGCGTTTCACGGCCTTGACATGGGGTACTTTTGGATGAGCCTGAAACCGTGCACAGAAACAGACACTTTGCATTATATCTGGTCTACTAGCTGTAAGATAGAGCAGTGAACCAATCATTCCTCTATAAACCGTGGGATCCGTGGACTCTGCATCAGGCTCCAGACCTAGTCTGAGAGTGGTAGACATTGGCGTAAGCATCGGCTTGCTCTCATGGAATTTATATTTGGTTAAAAGCTCAAGTGTGTACTTTGTCTGACTGATGAACGTTCCATCTGCTGTCTGCCTAATTTGGAGTCCTAGAAAGAAGGTGAGCTCACCCATGTTACTCATTTGAAATTCTTTGGTCATCATAGAAGCAAAGCCTTGTGTCAGACTGGAACTGGTAGAACCAAAACAATATCATCTACATAGATCTGTACTAACAGCTTGTCTGCCCCGTTTTCTTTGATGAACAACGTGCGATCCACCTTTCCCCGTACAAAATTTTGTTGTAGAAGAAAGGATGTTAGCCGCTCATACCAGGCCCTCGGCGCTTGCTTGAGACCATAAGAGCTTTCTTCAATCGAAACACATAATCAGGTTTCTCTGGATCAACAAAACCAGGAGGCTGAGAGACGTATACTTCTTCTTTGAGATTTCCATTCAAGAACGCACACTTCACATCCATTTGATAAAGAGTGAATTTGTGTAATGTGGCAAACGCAATGAGAAGTCGGATAGCCTCAAGGCGAGCAACTGGAGCGTAGGTCTCATCAAAGTCCAAACCTTCTTGTTGATTGTAACCTTTGGCCACCAATCGTGCTTTGTTCCTTGAAATGTGTCCTTCTGAATCAAGCTTATTCCTATAGACCCACTTGGTTCCAATATGTTTTGATCTTTTGGTTTAACAACAAGTTCCCACACATCATTTCGTACAAACTCATTCAGCTCCTCATGCATGGCATTAATCCAGCTCTCATCCTCCAATGCTTCTTTCACAGTTTTAGGTTCTGTTGTGGAAACAAAACC
The DNA here is from genome assembly GCA_023374045.1 of Limonium bicolor. Lineage (NCBI taxonomy): Eukaryota > Viridiplantae > Streptophyta > Magnoliopsida > Caryophyllales > Plumbaginaceae > Limonium > Limonium bicolor. The sequence continues at coordinate 318,053,096 of CM041776.1, read as the reverse complement.
AAAGAAGGCGCAGAAGTTTTGCGTGGTAGATCGAGTTCTCACTCCTGTGTCAAGTCTGACAGAATATTTGTGATTCAATGCCTGGAGCATTCCTAGCCGTCAAGCGATGAGGTGCCTCTGTTGTCTGTCTTTGAGAAGCATTAGTGTCGGTTGGTACAGTCAGGGCTGTTCTGAGTTCGGAACTGATGGAGGTGGTGTCTCGGTTTGAGTCAATTCTTCTTCTGAATCTCCTCCCGAACTATCATCAAGGGAAACGACTCCATCTTTAGCCTGAAACAGATCCTCGATTACTCCTTGACTTGACCTTCCCCAAAATTGTTCTCATCAAACTTAACATTTGTGGATTCTTCTACCACAAGAGTTTGTTTGTTGAAAACCCGATATGCCTTGCTCTTCATAGCGTAACCAAGGAAAACTCCAATGTCACTCCTCTTATCAAACTTTCCCAATTGATTTTTCCCATTATTATGAATATAACATGTGCAGCCAAACACACTAAGATGTGTAATAGAAGGTTTACGACCTTTGAACAATTCGTAAGGAGTCTTAAGCAATATGGGTCGAATAAGAGCTCTGTTGAGTATATAGCAAGCAGAATTGATAGCTTCCCCCAAAAGCTAGATGAAAGCCCACTGCTGTTCAATAGTACGAGCCATCTCCTGAAGAGTCTATTCTTACGTTCTACAACACCATTTTGCTGGGGTGTTCTGGCTGCAGAGTAAGTATGGGTTATTCCAGTATCAGTACAGAACTGAGACATTCTCTGATTAAGGAATTCCGTTCCTTGGTCAGTGCGTATGCACTTTACCTACTCTCAGTTTGAGTCTGAAGTTGTAAGATCAGGTTTTTGATTTCATTAAAAGCCTGATCCTTATGATGAAGCAGAATAATCCAAGTATACCTCGAGTAATCATCGACAACCACCAAAACGTATCTCTTTCCAGACTTGCTTCGTACTCTCATAGGCCCCATTAAATCCATGTGTAGTAGATCTAGAACTTTAGTGCTGCTGACCATACCCTTAGATTTGTGTGAAACATGTGTAAGCTTATTCAAAGCGCAATCTTGACAAATCGTGCTGTGATCAAGTCTCTTCTCTGGTAGTCCATGTACTAAACTTTTATCCTGAGTTTATTGATTAACCGATGATGTGCATGCCCCAGCCTTCGATGCCACAGCAATGCATCCTCTTCGTTGACCGTGAGACATGATAATCACTCTGATCACTAACGTCTACCATGTAAGATTACCTACTCTACAACCTTGGAGCAAAACTTCCTGTGTTGCCTTGTTACGTATCTGAAAACCGTTAGAATCAAACACAACCTCGGATGGACCCTTATCACAAACTTGTGAAACTAAGTAGATCATGACTGAGGCCTTCCACAAGACTAACTTTATCAATGCAATGTTCTTTTCCAATCGTGCCAATTCCGATTATTCTACCTTTCCCAGTTGTTGCCGAAAGTTACTTTTCCTCCTCGTTGTTCAACTAGAGTGTTGAACTTCCTCTATCACCACTCATATGTCTTGAGCAGCCGCTATCCATCAGCCACCAATTGTCGTATTGTGTAGCTGCTAGTGCCTATGAGCAAGTAATTACTTGTTAGTCTTAGGTACCCAAACTTGTCTGATTATGGTTTTCTTTCGATACGAGAATTGTCTCTGATTTGGTCAGTTCTAGACTGAGAATAGATTCTGGATGTACGAGGGATACGTCTAGAATTTAAGCTCTACAGAAACCTATACTATGACCATGCTTATGACAAAACTGACAGAAATACTTAGTCCTAGTGTTTTGAGGACTAGGAGTTTTGCATATGTTTGATGAATTTGATGTTTCTATCCTTTTCTTTCCAATCAACATTTGTGTTAGATCGGCTTTTCCTGTGTACCAACTGGATTCGATGGGAATATATTTCTTTTTCTCTCAAGATTCCTGACAACTTGTTTGTCAAGGTCTCATTTTCTTTCGAATTTTCACAACCTTTCTGAAGAGACCTAAACTCAGTTTGTGCCCATTCAGGTAAACACTCAATCCTTTCTACCAAGGGTTTTACGAACTTTATTTGAGGAATTTCTTTAACTTGGTTTTCCATGACAGGTTCCTTAGGCACCTCTAATTTAGACAACTTAGATTCAAGCAGTTTAATTTTAACAACACAGTTAGCAAGTTAAAGATCTCTTTCTTAGATAAGGAATTGAAAGCACTTTCGATGAGTTCAGGACTTACCTCATCTGCCTCAAGAACCTTCTTCCAGTCTTCACTAGCCATCATGCAAAAGTCCTTGTCTGATGCCGCGCTTACTTCTTCATCTTCCTCGACCACGGCCGTCATACACACCTCGGCTGTTTCTTCTGTTTCTGAGTCTGTATCTGAGACGTCTTGCCCCCATGCTGCAGCTGCTGCTTCTGTAAATTCTTGACTTTGTCATGGAAATTTTCTTTGGTTTTAGTGTGCAATCTTTGACCACATGTCCTGGTTTATTGCACCTAAAGCATATAATCTGGTCTTTCTTGAATTTGGTTTTATCAAATCTAGACCCCGACCCTCGCTTTCCTCCGAATATTTTCCTAATCCGTTGGCGATCATGGTAATCTCCTCATCCTCATCAGTATTCTCACTTTCCTTCTCTTTTTCATTTGATACTTTCTTGGCCTTCAGTGTCCTTGTTCACACCTGGAATTGCCAGTTCCCTCTCATCTTTCCCTCGTAAACGGTCAGTTCTGAGCCCATCTCTTCAAAAGACAATTTTGACAAATCCTTTGTGGTCTCCAACAATGTGGCAAAGTTCAGCCAGTCTTTATCGAGACTATCCAGAAATCTCTCATTCACCACATCATTGTCAAGAGTTACCCCGACAGCCTTGAGCTCGCATAAATCTTGTCAAATCTCTCCAGTGTCTCAGATATGGTCTCACCGTCTGACATCTTGAAGTTATCAAGCTGTCTTTTAAGCTGCTTTCCTTTAGCCTTTTTACCGAATCAGTTCCCGCATATGCGGTTTTAAGGAATTCCCATACCTCTTTAGCGGTGCGCAATCCCAACACCTTTTGTTGGTCTGAGTCTGACAACGATGACATTATGATCCTTCGTGCTTGTCTGTTCTTACTGATCATCTTGTTGTCGTTTTCACTCCAGCTAGCCTTAGGTTTCTCCTTGGTAACTCCGTTCTCCTCGAACTTGGGTTTTAGGTCGCCATCAGTGACTACGTCCCACAATTGTAGATCGATGGATATCAGTTGATCTTCCATCTGTTCACACCAGCTGGTGTAGTTGAACTTCGTCAACTTTGGAGGTTTAACGCTGTAGGAATTCATCTCGATCTACCCTGAAGAAGTTTCTTCGAAGTGAGGGTAACCTTGCTCTGATACCAATTGTAAATCCTACCGCTAGTGTATAACGCCTTAGTATACGACTGACGAAGAACAGAGAACAGGAGTAACCGAGAACTTAATTAACTTTCACATAAAACACGTATCACACCTGATACAAGTAAAGCACGTACAACCTGCACTTCCTTATGTTCTCACGAGTACAATTACTCAGATCACGTTTAGGAACATCTATCCCTTAACACCTAGCACCTGAAGTTCTACCCCGTGGATAACTTCAGATCATAAACCCAGATCGATATCACAATACTGTAAATCGCTACACATTAGACTCCCTATATTGTTTCCCGTGTTTCCCACTAGGTTTTTCTAATCCGTAAAACCTGTCTTTAACCCTAGTCTCTCGACTTGTTTTATAGATATCGAGTTTTTCAGTTACAAATCATCGTCGAAGATTTTATTTATCTTTAACAGATAGATAAAATCTTACTTAATATCTTCTATCTTCTTTCTTTGCTCTCTTGGTTTAGGACTGACCGCGTCTTCTGGTATTGGTCTTTTTGTGCTTGTCAGTATGAAACTGAGTTTGCCATCAAAATAGCATTAACACCATAGCATGGCCCGCATACACTTGGTGTCACGCCCAGCAGCATAGCATCGGTGTCGTAGTGCACTCGCACACACATCTGCTCCCGGGTCATTGCGGCACGCCCTACGCCATTCATTGTTGCGTGCCACACGCTGCACGCCTAGGTCAAAACTGCACGCCTGGGTTCACGCCACGCACCCAGCGCCTGAGTTGATGTCTTGCACAGCACACCTAGGTTGACGTTGCGCGCCCCGCCGTTGCGTTATCGCCGCATCCCACGCGCTTGTACCTTCACATGACGCCCTACGCCTGCTCATTGCTATGTGCGCCTCACTGTCTTGTGCGTGCGAATACACACCCGACATTGGATTATATTGGAAAAGATTTCATGAGTTTAATGAAATTGAATTACAATCAAACTCATATGTTCGTGCCGAATGCAATTAAGATTAAGCATGCTTTAGTAAAGAAATATAAAAGAAATAAAGAATAAAAAAGCATGATATTCATTGGATCGATGTCTAAATGTTGTATATTTAAAATCACTGCTGAAACTGATGGTAGTGTTGACCTAACCCAATACAAGTTATTGAGATTGATTGAAGTCAAATTTACATATCATGATTATGAAGTTGTTTGATTTTGTAATGTCAACCAAATTTAACCGGATAATTAACCCGAACTAGACCCATGACCCGAAAAAACCAAGCAACATAGAGGCTAACCCGAACTAAAAATTATCCAAACCGAAGGCATTCAAGTCAAAAGTCAACCAAGCTGAAAGTTACCCATATACTGATCCAAATCAATTAGAGATTTCAATAAACCAATCTCAACAAATCGAATTCACCCGATCCGATCCAAACCAAACCAAATATTAGGATTTAAAAATCAACCCGAACCAAACCCAAACTGCTAGTCTAGTTACCAGCTCCCTAGTCAACAGAATTGGGCCCGAGAAGAGTCCATCCATGCCCGCGGTTGGAAAAAGCCTAAATTTCATGAAGTGTAATCGTCGCACTGTAAAATTATGGGTCTTAGTAATGATGAGCAGCAGGGTGGTCACAAATTTGACCAACACTACTAGATACTAGTAGATACTTCAAAATACTAGTACTACATTTACTTGAATTGACGTATCGATACGGTAAAATCCTAGTTCTGTCGGTCGGTGTACTGTGAACAGTCAAGCAAATTAATTTTCATGACCGGCCGCCACAAATAACTTCTAACTTGGCGTTTAAACATAAATTGATGATAAGTGCAGAATTCGAGAAAGAAAATAGATAAACGTAAAAGAACTCGATCTAAATATATGGAAAAATAGAGTCTTAATTAGGAATTTATCAGCGTAACCCTTCAATTATTTATTAGTCCACACGACATATGAGCTAACTGTGCCCATTACATTACATGTATATATATAATCCGTAGTATTATAATGTAAAAAAAAAGACATAATCAAATTTCTTCAAGCCTCAATTTGAAAATATATATGTTTGTCTTACTTAATTAGTATCCCGTTCCACTGCTGGTCTTAAATTGCGCCTCAAGGAGCTTGATCACCTTATCATCAACTTGGAAGGACTTAGCCAACACTTGGATGGAGATCGGTGGTTGGGCTCCAAACACCGCATTAGCAATAGTAACTGTGCCAGCATTCTGGCTACTGAAAGCAGACATTGCAACAGCATTGGTCTTGCCAACATTGAACTGGAAGTGAATCAAACCCTGAGGGAAGATAAACACATCCCCAGCATTAAGGACCTTGCTAAAGAACTTGTTATCACCGTTTGCCAGGTTTGAGGTGACGAACCCGACGTAGAGTGTCCCTTCGAGAACAGTAAGGACTTCAGTGCCGCGGGGGTGGGTGTGGAGGGGGTTAAGACCGTATGGCGCGTAGTCAATGCGGGCAAGTGAGACTCCTAGAGTGTTGAGACCAGGGAAGTTGAGTGCATTTACGTTGGTGACGTTGGAGCCTTGTGGGTTTTTTGTGTCTCGTGGAACGTTGAGACCTTTGAATGTGAAGTCGTCTGGGTTTGCTTTCATTGGGTCCATGCAGAACAACCCATTTACGAACACTGCATCATCAAATTCAGCAACCAAGTACATAAATAAAAAATACAAGCAACTAATCAACGATTAATTTCAGTGACTTATATATTATAATATGAATGATTTTTTGACACTTACATGCAGCATTAGGATCATTTGTGCCAATGCAAAAATCTTGCAGCTGAGATGGGTCGGTGGCGGAGGCAACATAGAAAACGGAGACCAGTAATGCTAGGTATGTGAGAAATCGGGTGGTTTCCATCTTTGCAAGCTAGTTAAGTGTTTTACGAAGCAGTAAAAATATAATAGTTGCTTGCAGAGAAGTATACAGTAGTATCTCTATAACCAATAGCTAGTTAATGTGATTCTTAGTGATGATGATTGACAGATGAAGAGTAGTCCTATTTATAGGTAAGTATCATGCTTGGGGCGGGGATCATTATCTGCAACTTATACACATACAACTAATATTTGGAAATTAAGAAAAGTTTTAACTTAATTTCTTCTCATGGGCAGTTGGGGCGATTTAGAACTTTGATCATTGATGTCCTCGAGCAGGTAATGACCACGTCAAAGAACCCCCTAGCTTATTTTGATTTCCTTGGCTTTAGGATATGATATATGCATGATATAACTAAGTGTACATTATTTATCTAGATGCAGTAGTGTTTGTAAGAAACAGAGCAACCATTTTTAACTAATCTTTGAAAACTTATAACGAAGTGAATTATCAGAAGATAAAGGCGCGCGAGAGTAAAAAGATAAAATTAATTAACAAGTTGATCTTGTCAAAAGGGTTCTGCGCAATACAGCAATAAGCAATTTCGATGATCGTATTACATATACAACATATATATTCTAGATAATTAAGCTGCATAAATTCTTCGGAATATCTTGTCCATTGGAGTCTCCAGGCCCACTACCTACTCTCCATCAAGTGTAAATAAGAAAGATTACGAGGAACTTTTCATTCCAATAAGGGAGATATCACAGTTATACTTATACTCAAGAAAGCTGGGCGTCATTGAAGAGTCAAGAGCTTTTTTATGACTATTTGCACTAGTAGAAAAATGGAACTTTTTTACTGAACTCGTACGTTCAGTCGTGTTTTTACTTCGCACAGTCGGAATTTTAAAAAACTTTACGATCTTACTCCAGTTTTAATATTTTCTAAAATTTACCATATTTGCCCACAATTGGTGACCTATTATACGAAGCGCATCCAAATTTCATTACGCACAGTCGTAATTCAAATACGCTCAGTCAGAAAATAACCAATTTAGGTGCTAACGTAAGCAACATTTATTAAAAATGGTCCGATAAAAGCAAAAGGATTCCGATGTATTTAAGAAGAAATAACACATATATCAGAAAAATTATCAGCAAAGTATATCATGACAAAGTAGACGAAAAGACGAACGTGCGTCCTTCGTTACCGGCGCAGGCGCCGGCCCTTTTCTGTTGGCGCAGGCGCCTGGTTCTGGTCTTAAAATCGTCATATCTTCTTCATTATAGCTCCATTTTTTGATTCGTTTGTGCCAACACATTTGTCTTTTCGTCTACTTTGTCATGGTATACTTTGTTGATAATTCTTCTAATATATATGTGTTATTTCTTCTTAAGTTTGAATAAGACATCAATGATAGTTAATGTCGTACTTAAGAAGAAATAACACATATACCAGAAAAATTATCAGCAAAGTAAACCATGACAAAGTAGACAAAAGACGAACGTGTCGGCGCAAACGGATCAAAAAACGGAGCTATAACAAAGAAGATATGACGATTTTAAGACCGGTACTCGGCGCCTGTGCCAACAGAGAAAGGCCAGCGCCGGCGCGCCGCCTTCCTTACCGGCGCCGGCGTTGGCCCTTCTCTGTTGGCGCCAGCGCCGGGTTCCGGTCTTAAAATTGTCATATCTTTTTCGTTATAGCTCCGTTTTTTTATCCGTTTAGGCCGATGCGTTCGTCTTTTCATCTACTTTGTCATGGTATACTTTGCTGATAATTTTTATGACATATGTTTTATTTCTTCTTAGTGTTTGAACAAAACATCGATGATAGTTAATGTCGTACTTAAGAAGAAATAACACATATATCAGAAAAATCATCAACAAAGTAGACCATGACAAAGTAGACAAAAAGACAAACGCGTTGGCGCAAATGGATCAAAAAATGGAGCTATAATGAAGAAGGTATGATGATTTTAAGACCGGAACCCGGCGCTGACACCAATAGAGAAGGGCTGGCGCCTGCGCCGACGCGTTCGTATTTTCGTCTACTTTGTCATGGTCTACTTTGCTGATAATTTTTTTGATATATGTGTTATTTCTTCTTAAGTACTTTGGAATCCTTTTTTGCTTTTATCGGATAATTTTTTAATAAATTTTGCCTACGTTAGCATCTAAATTAGTTATTTTCCGACTTAGCATATTGGAATTCCGACTGCGTGTGATGAAATTTGGATGCGCCTCGTAATATGTCACAAATTGTGGGTAAATATAGTAATTTTTTGAAAACTTTTTAAGCAAGGGCAAGATAGTCATTTTCTGACTGAACGAAATGAAATTCCGACTGTGCGTAGTGACCCTCTATTTTTAGAAGTTTTTAGGAAATCATTGAAAAAGAGAAGGACTGAAGTCAAAAATGGTGCTTTTCTTAAAAAAAAAAATATCGGCGGTTTCCCCCTAACAACAGCTGATTTTTTTCCTGTTTTTGTTTTATTACAACATTTTTTAGTACCGCTGTTCAGATGCATCCCTATTAGAGATGTCAATCTTGACACAAATACAAAATCCGACCTTAAACCGACACGCTAAAACGCTGGTTTGGGTTACAATTTTCAACCCGAAAATATTTTTGGGTCGGGTTCGGGTTGGGTTGCTAAAAACCCGGTCGGTTTTGGGTTTGAGTTGCCGACCCGATTTCAACCCGCAACCCGAAATTATTTTTCAAAAAGAAAAGGAAATATATATTCTTATAGTTATGCGACATAACTCTTAATATATCAATCATGTAACCATTTATGTTTGATGGTTTTATGTGTTATGTAATATTGTCTTGGTGATTTTGTGTAGAATTTGTATTGATAGTACAATATTTCTAATTTTGGGTTGATTTTGGGTCGATTTTGGGTCGATTTCGGGTGTCGGGTCAGTTTCGAGTTGATTTCAGATCACCAGGTCAGTTTTAGGTTGACATAACATAACCCGTTTCAAGTTCGGGTTGGTTTCGGGATGAGGTGAAACATGAGCAGGTCGGGTTCGGGTTGAAGTCAACCCGACCCAAAACCCAAAATTGACAACCCTAATCCCTATACATATTACACCTCTCGGCAATACATCTCAGAAGAGCTCTCCATCCCTCTCCATTCCAAACTATTGCCAATGACATACAAAATGAAAAGATTATATACATAATCAACAAACACTAACACTTCTCATTTCCAAATAAAAAAACAAACACAAACACTTCACATTTAAAAAAAAAAACCAACACTCACACTTTAAGTGATCACATGACCATGAAACCACCAATAAAATGTGTTAAGCACTAAGAACAAACCAATTTTGTTCAACCAATAAACCTAATTATCAACAAAAGTCATAAGGTTCAAAAAAGTCACTTTGACCAACACACACACACACACACACACACATATATATATAGTATGGTGAATCAAACCAAATTCATATAAACATACTTCGCCCAATCCTTTAGCATGGAGTTGATGGTTTTCGTGGTGTAGCTTACAACATTTAGGAAAAGCTTTAAAAAAACAAAGAAAGTTAGTTATATTTTACTTGTAATGCTACAAATGAATTCATTAAAGAAGAAAAAAATAGCATGAAGTTGTTATACATACCTATCTAGTGGTTCATTCATTTCACCAAATAGGATGATAATGCACTATAGAATTTGTAGCCAATATGCATTAACTACATGCATATATGTACAATGAAAATGAAACAAATAATTGAAATACATAATAAAAACTTACTCAATCCACTCACATGTAAAGGTATGACTTTATTAAGGTCTTTTTCGTGTAATTGGACTGAAGATGATTAAAAAGTAGTTCTCGAGGACTGTTAGGAGACAAAACAATATGTAATTCATATTAAAGAGAGAATAATTTGTATATATCTTTGTATGTATTCAGAATGTGTAATTCTGTATACGTCCCGTATGTTGTCCTCTACTGATCTTATATAAAGGAGAAACTAAACTAAACTACATCGTTTAGTATATCACAATATTGCAACTTATACATCAGCCAACTATATAATATATGTTGGACTACTATATAATCTAATATACTCCCCTCAAAACAAAGAGGGTTTTGTTACTCTGTGTTTTAGAGTATTTGTAGGCCAAGGTGCTTCAATATTTCTCTGTTTTTTTTTATAATTGAGCATAAAACCATTTATTAAAATAACCCTAGAAAACTAGGTGGATGGGTTATGCTCGTGTCTCATTAAAAGCTCCGTTGAAAAAACCCAGTGAAAAAAATTCTAGGAAGGAAAAGAGTACCCACCACATCCAACTACAAGCCTATAATCTGACTATCTAATACTCCCTCCGTTCATTAATATCTGTCGTTTTAGGTAGTGATATTTGTTCAAAAATATCTGTCATTCTAGCTTTTTGACACATCTTTTTCCACTTTTAACCCTACTATTCAACACAAAAGTAATTATTATCTAGATGAAAAAGTAAAAAGTAGGGGTACATGCGTCATTTTTTGTACCTTTCTTAATAAGTGTGCAACTTTCTAGAATGACAGATATTGTTGAACGGAGGGAGTACAAAAGAAGGAACAACAACTAGCCCAACAAAAGTAAAGCATAAGTAATACAATTCTTTCACCTCACCCATAGTCTTTCTTAAACAAAAGTAAAGCAACATCGTTACAAATAATATCTTAGGGACGCGACTCCTAAGAATGTGTTACATGACAGAGGGAAGTCTCTCCACCAAGTCTTCGTTCAACGCCATATCCCAAGCTTAATCTGTAATACGGTGTGCTCAACATTCTTAGGAGTAGATTTGTTAAAAAAATCTTGTACTTGACGTCGGCTTGGCACATACTGAACATTGATAGTTCCTTCTGATATTTTTGGCGCACATAGTGTACATCGATCTCTATATGCTTGACTCTATGGTTAAAGACAGGATTCTTTGCGATGTAGATGGCAGATTTGTTGTCACATCGTATTGGTATAGGTTCCACTTCAGGAATATCGAATTCATGTATGATTCTGCTCAACCAGGCCAGCTCAGTGGTCACCATCCTCATCGAACGGTATTCCGCTTCAGCAGATGAAAGTGACACACTTGTTTGTTTCTTGGATTTCCTAGAAATGGGGCTGCCACCTAAGAAAATGTAGAAACTAGAAACGAATTTTCTATTGTTTGGGCAAGAAGGCCAATCACTATCACAGTATGATAGAAGTCGAAAGTCAGTATAATTGTTTAAAAATAAACCATAAGAAACTGTACTTTTTAAATATTGAAGTGTATATAAGGCTGCTTGGAGATGTTGTTTTGTGGGTTCATGTAAAAACTGGCTTAGGAGTTGGACGGTAAAACCTATATCATATCTGGTGTGAACTAGAAAGTTTTGTTTACCAACTAGACTTCTGTATACGATAGGTTTGTCTAGAATTTTTCCTACATTTCTTTGTAATTTTATATTAGCTGGTAAGGGTGCAGAAGTAGGTTTACTGTCCAGATTATCGAAAGCTTTCAAGTATATCGAATTCATGTATGATCCTAAGAAGTAATGGAGTTTTTCAAGATCTTTTATTTTGAATCGTTGATCAAGTTGTGTTTTCAAAGTTTGAATTCCAGTAAAATAATTTCCACAAAGAAGAATGTCATCAACATAAACTGCAAGATATGTAACAGATTGTTCGTTTCTTTTTTAAAACAGAGAGTAATTGTATTCTGATTTAGTTTATCCAACTTGTATTAAGAAATCACTCAGTTTTGCAAACCATTGTCTTGATGCTTGTTTTAATCGATAAAGTGATTTCCTTAATTTACAAGCATTTTACTTTGCTGTCTACATAGAGACGTTGTGGTATTTGTATATATATGTAACACCCCTCTTGTTAACCCGTGATAATCTCTCTCGTAACATAATTAAAAACTTCTTATAGCGGAAGTCTAAACGGTAATAATTCTCACTTGGGTGTCACATGCCACTACTCAATCATGCGAGTAATGAAGCATAAACTAAATAATAAAAACAAAAACAATAATAAACCGCAGTGATGACGAGATGTCTACTACATCGTCCTAATTACAACCGATTCATACGACAAGTGAGCATCTAAATTAATCTCGGTATTTACAGCGTACTGGATATATCTAACTCCAAAAAGTGCGATAAATAGAAAGACGGCGTCATCTACCCAGAAGTCCCACACTCCGGCTTCACCGCTCGATCATCAACCTGACAAATGTTGTGGAGGCTCAGCAAAAAATGCTGAGTATGCTAGGTGTGCTGTTGGACACTATCGGTCACTTAAGTCGTATTAGCCATCTTAGTATTATATTGATTTCATGCTTTGTCTGGTTTACAGTTATAATAAATATTGTAAAGAATCATGCGTAAACACTGAATAACTCAACCATCACATTCACTATATTCCATAAGCGATCATGCACACTAATACATACAATAAATAAGCAACCACGAAAACAATGTGATAATCACTAATAACGAATGGCAGTTGTCATCTGGCCTTCAAGGCCTGTCTTAAGTTATTCACACGTACGAGGATGATTTAGATCTCGTAATATTGATTTGGCTGTATACACCACTTAGCACGCTAGATTATAATTATCCATTGATAGACGTCTTGTTAGTAGATGACTTGTCCTCCACACATTCTACTATTGTCACCTATTATATGGTGGGACACCAACGGTAGTAGCCATTCCCGTAACGTGGGAACTCCGAATCCTTCTTATGTTAAGATAATTGACATTTATAAATTATTATGCCAAGAGTGTCATCATAAACATCTCTCACCACTATTTCTTCACATTTCACCTTTTTTATTTTCTTTCAAAGCTTACGAGTTGGTTACTAATGTATAACATGATGCAAATTATAAATATTTATTTAAATAAACTTTTAATGCACTCATACTTGTATAATAGAGAAATTCTCACACACTATTTTCAATCTTTTCTATTAAATGATTGTTATCATTACATGAGGGACACGATAAACCCTAAGTTTCCATAGCATGGCCCGCGCACACTTGGTGTCGCGTCAAGCAGCACAACATCGGTGTCGTAGTGCACTCGCACGCACATCTGCTCCTGGGTCATCGCCGCACGCCCAACACCATTCATTGTTACGTGCCACACGTTGCACACCTAGGTCAAAACTGCACGCCGGGGTTCAAGCCACGCACCCAGCGCCTAAGTTGATGTCTCATGCCGCACGCCTAGGTTGACGTTGCGCGCCCCGCCATCACGTCATCGCCGCATCCCACGTGCCTGTACCTACACACGACGCCCTACGCCTGCTTGTTGCTATGTGCGCCTCGATGCCTTGTGCGAATACACACCCGTCATTACAATCAAACTCATATGTTCGCGCCGAATGCAATTAAGATTAAGCATGCTTTAGCAAAGAAATGAAGAATAAAAAAGCATGATATTCAGTGGATGTCTAAATGTTGTATATTCAAAACTGTAAGAATGATTAGATATATATTGCTGAGGTGGCACTTAAGTAGCTTAAGTGTCGTGGTTATCTTGTATAAATACTCTTCTCTGTAGTGCTGGTGCGAATAATATGAAATGATTCACACTTTTGTCACTCTGTCCGTCTTATCTCTGCTTCAGATTTACCTCACTCTCTCTTTAGTCATGCTTCTCCAGTTAATTGTTCTTCTCTACTCTATCTCGATTTAGTCTTAATCTTCTTCATGGTATCAGATGTGATTTTTCCGCATCTAACCTACAAATTAAAATCATGCCTGGATCTGGCGAAAACACATCTAATTCGAAGACTGATTCCACTTTCGCGTTCTCTGCAAGTAATCTGTATCAGCTTATAGGAATCTCCACAATAAAGTTGAGCGGAGAGCGAAACTATTTGAGTTGGAGAACTCAAATGCTCAATCTCCTTGAATCTGTTCAGGTTCTTGAGATTATTGAGAAAGATTCGCCAGAGAAGGGAGAAGAAGTAAGTTTGGAGTACAAGAAGTGGAAGGAGAAAGACGCGTTAGTACGAACCTGGCTGATAGCTACTATATCTGAAGAATGTGTCGAGCAAGTCGTCGGCTGCACTACTGCTAAGGCTATCTGGAATGAGCTACAAGCAGAATTTCTTCAAGCAACGAAAGATCGTGAGTTCCAATTAAAACAAAAACTTAGATCTTTTAAACTTGGAGACAAATCTGTCAAAGATTACATCAAGGATTTTAAAGCTGCGTGTGATAGTCTCGCCGCAATTAAACAACCAGTTCCAGAGGATGATAAAGTCTTGATGTTCGCTCAAGGTTGCGGAAAGAAATACAAAGTTCTGCGATCAATTATGCTGACACGAGCTCCGTATCCGACCTTCAAAGAGTTCGTCACTGCCATCAAAGCCTATGATTTGAGAGAAGGAGAAGACGATAAAGAAGAAGTTAAAGAAACTCTGAGAGATGTGGCGTTCACTGTCTCTCAAGAAACTAACAACTATCAACATGGAAGGGGCTCAGGAAACTATCATCGAGGCAGAGGTGGACGAAATTTTAATGGTCGAGGTCGGGGCTTCGGTCGACAGAACAACAATCAATACAAAACTGTCTCCAAGAATCAAGATGCTTCTGGCTCTGTGGCTAATCCGTGCCAGATCTGTGGACGGACAAATCATACTGCGTTATCTTGTTTCTACAGGTGGGATCATTCCTATTCTGTAAATGAAGAATCACTGCCGAAAGCTTTTAGTACCATAACTACGGAAGAAGATCCGTCATCTCTGTACATAGATTCTGCTGCTACAACTCACATGGTTAACAACTCAGGTATGATTGTTAAACCTAAGCCTTACAAAGGTAATGATTCGGTTGTTGTTGGCAATGGCTCTAGACTGCCAATCAAGTATACTGGTGAAAGTGCTCTAAGAAGTTCTAATGGCTCAGTGAAGCTTAATAATGTTCTGGTTGTCCCTGATCTGAAACGCAACTTATTATCTGTTAGTCAACTCACTAAAGATAATTTTTGTGTTGTTGAATTTGTTGATTCTGGTTTCTGCATCAAGGATCGTGTGACAGGCAGAATACTGATCAAGGGAAACAGAACTGGTGAGCTGTATGCAGTTGAAAAGAATTTCAATGAAGCCTTGACTGTTACTACTACAAATAAAGCTTCAGTCGATGTGTGGCATGCACGCCTAGGGCATTCCCATTCCAATATGATTCAGATTCTGAGCAAACAGCAAGGTATCAACATTAGTTCCTGGAAAAAGAAATTTGTCGTGTGTCCTAGATGTCAAATTGGGAAGAGTTGTAGGCTTCCTTTTCAGTTGAATACTAAGATTTCTGCTCAAAAGTTTGATAAGATACATTGTGGTGTCTGGGGGCCAGCACCTGTTACTTCATCTAGCGGTTTTAGATATTATGTTGTTTTTGTGGATGATCACACCAGATTTACTTGGCTGTACCTTCTGCGAAATAAATCTGATTTTCTTCAGACATTTGTCAAATTTCAACGCATGGTAGAATGTCATTCATCCTCACCCTCCACTTCTGAAACCCCTGCCGCTGTAACACATCTTGGATTACCTAGCAGCCAACTACCCATATTTTTACCTATACTCACTGAAGAAACAACCACCTCTGATGAGCAGCACGATCTGCCTGCTCCAAATCAAACTCTTCCAGCATCTGAAACTGCACCTCTGCTGCACACTCAATTAGCTCCGCAACAACCAGATCAACCTGAAATTAATCTGTTTGTTGATCTTCACATACCCTCTCAGTCAAACCAATCTGTTTCTAATACTCACCCTATGCAAACTCGATCCAAGACTAAACAGAATCATGAGGCTCATGCATCTCAGCAGACTATAATTGCTGAACCTCGCACTGTCAAGCAAGCTCTTCTTGATCCTGGCTGGAAACAAGCAATGCAAGAAGAAATGACAGCTCTCACTCAAAATAATACTTGGTGTATTGTTCCTCGAAAACCCAATATGAATGTTGTTGGTTGTAAGTGGGTGTTTCGAACTAAGTATCATGCTGATGGGTCTGTTGAGCGTCTGAAAGCCAGATTAGTTGCTAAAGGCTTTCATCAAGTTCCTGGTATTGATTTTCATGAAACTTTTAGTCCAGTTGTCAAGTTCCCAACCATACGAACAGTTCTGTCTGTTGCTGTTACTCAAGGCTGGCATATTCGACAACTTGATGTGAAGAATGCTTTTCTTCACGGTGAACTAACAGAAGATGTTTACATGGAACAACCCCCAGGTTTCATAGAACATTCGAAGCAACAGTTTGTATGTAAACTTCAGAAATCACTTTATGGATTAAAGCAAGCACCTCGTGCTTGGTTTGACAAACTGAGTTCAATTCTGCTATGTTTAGGCTTCAACTGTAGCATAGCAGATCCATCTCTGTTCTATCGGCATGATCACCTTGGGACTGTGATACTTCTAGTATATGTTGACGATATTGTGATTACTGGCAGCAATCCTCAAACAGTCCGCAATGTCATCCAGAAGCTTGGTACAACGTGTGCTCTAAAGGATCTTGGTGAGCTTTATTACTTTCTCGGAATAGAAGCTCAGTTTACAGCAGAAGGTTTGTTCTTAAATCAAAGGAAGTATGCTTCTGACCTTCTTCAAAAAGAAGGTATGCTCAATGCAAAACCTGCTAGAACACCTATAAGTGTAAATCACCATATGGATTCACTGGATTCTCCTCTCATTGAACACTCTACTTACAGAAGTATTGTTGGAGCACTTCAATATCTTACACTTACTAGGCCTGACATTACATTTGCTGTTAATCTTGCGTGCCAATACATGGGAGCTCCTCGTCAAGTACATTTGATAGCAGTCAAACGTATACTGCGATACATCAGTGGCACTTTGTCTCATGGTCTCACAATCACTTCAAAATCCTCACTGAACCTTGTCGCCTTCTCTGATGCAGACTGGGGAAGCTGTTCCTTGACAAGAAGGTCTACAAGTGGTATCTGTGTCTTTCTTGGAGCCAATCTTATCTCTTGGTCATCTCGTAAACAACGAACTGTGGCTCGGTCAAGCACAGAAGCTGAATATAGGGCCTTGGCTGCAGCAACATCAGAAGTAATGTGGCTCACTTATATTTTACGTGACATCAAGTTTTTACCCTCCACTTGTCCTCTAATACTGTGTGACAATCTGTCTGCTCTACATCTCTCAAAAAACCCAGTTTTACATGCTAGAACTAAGCACATTGAGATGGAGTATCATTTTGTAAGAGAGAAGGTCAACAGTGGACACATCACTATTCAGTTTGTTCGCTCTACACAGCAACTTGCAGATGGCTTTACAAAACCAATGACACAAGATTCTGTCCTTCAACTTCAAAACAAACTTGGTCTGTGCAACAACCCAGTCAAGTTTGCGGGAGGATGTAAGAATGATTAGATATATATTGCTGAGGTGGCACTTAAGTAGCTTAAGTGCCGTGGTTATCTTGTATAAATACTCTTCTCTGTAGTGCTGGTGTGAATAATATGAAATGATTCACACTTTTGTCACTCTGTCCGTCTTATCTCTACTTCAGATTTACCTCACTCTCTCTTTAGTCATGCTTCTCCAGTTAATTGTTCTTCTCTGCTCTATCTCGATTTAGTCTTAATCTTCTTCAAAAACCACTGCTGAAAATGATGGTAATGTTGACCTAACCTAGTACAAGATATTAAGATTGATTGAAGTCAAATTTACATATCATGATTATGAAGTTGTTTGATTATGTAATGTCAACCAAATTTAACCGAATAATTAACCCAAACTAGACCCATGACCTGAAAAAACCGAGCAACCTAGAGGCTAGCCTGAACTAAAAGTTACCCAAACCGAAGTCATTCAAGTATAAAGTCAACCAAACTGAAAGTTACTCATGGCGATCCAAATCAATTCGAGATGACAATAAACCAATCTCAACAAATCAAATCAAATCCACCCGATCCGATCCAAACCAAACCAAATACATTAGAATTTAAAATCAACCCGAACCAAACTGACCGAACCGAACCAAACCCAAACTACTAGTCTTGTTACTAGTTCCCTAGTCAATAGAATTAGGCCTGAAAATAGTCCATCCATGCCCGCGGGACAAACACGCGTTCTCCCGCCCACCACCAGTGGAAGCAAGCTAGCCCCCTATGTTGGTTGGGGGAAGAGGGGGCAGCCCTTTCGGGGGTTTCTTTTTCTCGCATGCAGTACCCGAGTCTTGCCCATTGTTGGAATATGGAGGAGGTATGTGTCCTCTCGGTCGCCTTGATCCGTTACAGATCAGCTTGAAAGTACCCCTTTCTATTATGATAGGGGGGATGGTAGGGCTAGAACAGGCATAATCGCTTTTTCTTGGAAAAGCCCAAATTTCATGAACTCTAAACGTCCAAACACTATAAAATTATGGGTCTTAGTAATGATGAGTGCCTGGGTGGACACAATTTTCACCAGCACTACTATATACTTCAAAATACTACTACATTTACTTAATATTAACTTATCGATAGTAAAATCCTAGTTCTGTCGGTCGGTGTACTGTGAACAGTCAAGCAAATTAATTTTCATGAGCCGACCACCACAAATAAGCTTCTTAGCCTTTAAGCATATATTGATGATGACTCTAGAATTCGAGAAAGAAAATAGTTTTTCTTTTCAAATGGGTAAATATATTAAATAGGATAGGAAGCTGTACATAGAGATATATAGTCACCTATACTTCAAGTAGCAAAGAGGTGTACAAAAGTGGTTATGGGATGTACAAGATAAAAACTTCCTAGGTGCCATATACAAAAAGGCACATAGCCTACAAAATGGGGTCAAAAGGAGAGGGTTAAATACATAATCAGGGGGGACCTATGAGCTCAAGAACCTCTCTAACCATTCAAAATCTCTAATAGAATCTTTCATCTTTGTTTCAATGAGAACCTTCATAGCACGCTTGATGTTAGATATGATGCAAGAAGGATCCTTGGATTGGTTCGCCATAGCACGCTTGCACCTCTCTATCAAGATTTAGTAGACTGTGCTGGCCACAACCTCTCTTTTGACCATGTCTTTTGGACAGTTCCCTTTGCAATAACGAATGATCCACACGGTGCAACTTCACACGCTTTTCCTGTTAGTAGGGAGGCCAAGCCAGTAGCATAAGTTCCACCAGATCCTGCGCGAGAACCTGCATTCAAAGAAAAGATGGCAGCTATTCTCTGGAGCAATCTCACAGAGCCAACATCGGTTAGCAAGGCAATTACCCCAAGATTGGAGTTTTTCACATGTTTTCAGCTTGCCTTTAAGGGTAACCCCTAAGATAAATTTAGTCTTAGGGGGAGACCAAATCCTCCAGCATATGTTGTGCCAGGTAAAGAGATTAGTGGAATTAAGGGAGTCATTGTAGAACATGCTGACCCGAGGAGGAAAAGGGTAGGACTCTATGAGAGAGGCTGCATCATCGATGGAACCACAATGGGAGATCCACCAATCCCTAGCCTGAATGGTGGATTTCCAAGACCAAGGGTCATCCCCTTTAATCTTAGTCGTCCAGATGTTACCCCGGACCAGAAAGCGATTATGAATACATTGAATCCGTAGCCGCTCAGCGTCGCTAGTAATGGAGGCAATGGTTTTAAGCAAGAAGCGCATATTCCAATTATGGATATTCTTTAGACCTAGACCCCCTTTACACTTACTCATAGATAAGGCGCTCCAAGCAACATCAAAGGTAGATTTAGAGTTGGCATCCCCGGACCAGAGGAAAGCATGAAACCTCTTAATGATTAGCGAGATGATATTCTTTGGGAGGATGATACAAGATGCCCAGAATCCTACAATGCCGAAGAGGGTACTTTGGATGAGGGAGAGACGACCAACGAAAGAGAGGGATTTTCCATGCCAAGAAGATATGACCTTATTGATGTTGTCTAATAGGGGGTTAAAATCAGCGGATCTAGGCTTCTTGGCGGTGATAGGAATGCCCAGGTAGCGGAAGGGGAAAAAGCCTAAGTTAAAACCAGAAGAACGAACAATCGGGTCAGCATTGACCTGGGTCACCCCCTAAGGAAAATGTCTGACTTTGTAGGGTTTAACCCGAGACCAGAGGCATCCGAGAAGAGGTTAATTTTGCTGATCATCAGTGATATAGGGGACTGGTCTCCTCTACAGAAAAGCAGCGCATCGTCCCCAAAGAAGAGGTGGGTGAGGCGCAGGGATCTGCAGGTGGGGTGATAATGAAAAGAGGGAGTGAGGTGGAGCTGGTCAAGGAGCCGGGAGAGCATGTCCATAACCACCGTAAAAAGGTATGGAGAGAGGGGGTCTCCTTGTCTTGGACCACGCTTCCCTGGGAAGAACCCAACGGGGGAGCCTGAAATTTACAGAGAACGAGGTGGAGGTCACACACTGCATGATCCAGCCAATGAAAGTCGGAGGAAAGTTCATGAAGCGGAGGGAGTCATTGAGAAAGGTCTAGTCCACAGAGTCAAAAGCTTTGCTGATGTCCATCTTCATCATGTAATGGGGGGAGTGATAAGTGCGAAATACATCTATTTTTAGGTCTTTAATTCTTCCTATTTTCACAACAATTCATGTCGTATTTCTCACTTATCATATGTATTTTCTTAGATTTATGTTTTTGATGTGAACTGATACATATTATGTGTCAAATGCAGGAAAAAAATATTGGATTCACATTCTTTATCTCATAATCATATATTATATATATACACGCTCAACACAAGCATGTACATGGAAATAGGCTTACGAGATGTTGTACATCATTTTTTTATCACGTGGCACATATAACAAATGAGCACAGCAAATTCACTACACTCAGGAACCATCATTACTCCTACTTTATTATTGATGATTAATTAATCATCATCTCATCATATATGTATTAATTATGATTTTTATTCTCTCACATTTACGCTGCAGAATCAATCTCACGTGCAAGCCATCTATTATTTGTTTGCTTTCAAAAACAGTATTACTCCACTTCGGTACTAACTTTGACGGTTTATTAACAGCAAAATAATGATGATTAATTCATCATATTCATGCAAACTCACGGCCGTTATCTTGAGAGGAAACGAAGCTGCTGTATAAAAGGAGGGAGAGCCGCAAAAACCCTAACCCCACACACGGTTCCATTGAAGAAGATTCACGCCGCGCTGGGCTGCGCCTCCACACAGGAGCTTCGGCTCCAAATTCTTACGCTCCACCCGAGAGGCCTTGGCACTCAACAGAATACCCACCATCACAAGCTACACCATCACAAGCTACACCCACGCCACATCCTCCACATTTATTCACCCATACATCACCATCCCTCCATCCATTCACGCTTCAAGTCCCATTCGCTCCACATCACCACTCGAAACCACCATCACCCGTAACCTTCATCGACCACCTATATCATCCGACAACCATCACCACACCATCACAACCATACATCCTTCACATCTCCACCAGATTCCATTCATTCATCACCAGCCACGAGACCAACTTCATCCACCGACAACATATTAAGGCAAGGCGAGGAGGACAGACCGTAGGCAACAGTAAACCGGAGTGAAATTCTGGAACTTTTTGTTATATTATTATTTTTGTTACAACTTGTTTAATGTTATTTTAATATTTGTTCTTGTTTCTAGAATTATGAGTGAGTAGTTTAATTTTAGTTTCCCGAGTTGGGAAGCGAGCCTAATTCTTGACGATTATGTGTTATTAATTTTTCCGTACAACTTTGTTTTTATAATTAGTTCAATTCCTGCTCTTAATGTGTTTTAATTATCTGGCCAATAATTAAGATAATTTTTATAGTTTTCTAATCAACATGCGAGAGCTGAGATAGTAAACTAGACATAGGAAGTCGAACCTGATTAATGACTAGAAGCGTGATCCCGCCTATAGGTTAATCGGACTCCCATAGAAACTGTTCTTTATGCGATTAGTTGTGTCCGGATTAGAGTATTAGCCTGCTGCTAGTTCTAGCAACTAGTTAGGATTCGTTAGACTTAGCCGTTGACGAATTATTTAAAGTTTCTGAGTGAATTATAAAAAGTTAGGGGAAGAGTTAATAATAAAATCTGAAGAATTAGGTGAGCAGAACAACTCGGGGAGCGCCTTTTAATTATTAGATTTCCAAATTGTTATTTGTATGAGTTTGCTTTATTGGGTGTATTTGTTCTTTTAATTTCTTTGGTTATTTAATTTTGCTTAGACTAGTAAAATCCTTTCAAAACGTGACAATTTCCTGTTTTATAGGTTTAGGTTAGTTTTCTCAATTAGGTTAGTTTAATCTGTCAGTTAGTTGAAAGAGGTCCCTGAGTTCGACAACCCACTTAATCACTATACCCGCAAAACGATAGGTACACTGCCTAGGTAGAGATAGTCACATATTTCTGCTAACAGGGAGACATGAGCCCTTTGGTAGTGTTTCATAAGGGAGGAGTAAAGCTGGATATTGTCAGAAATTAGGCACCCTTTAATAAAGGCTCCTTGACAAGGGATAATATGGAAGGGCAGCGTCTCCTTGAGTCTGTCCGCCAGGATTTTGCTGATGATTTTGTAAATGGTATTGCAATAGGAGATGGGATGGTAGTCCCCTACAGAGGAAGCGGCCTTGGATTTAGGTATAAGGGTTACGAGAGTGGAGTTGGTCTCTCTAAGGAGCCAACCACCATGGAAGAAGCCTTTGATAGCCTAGAAGACATCATCCCCAATAACGCCCCATGCAGCTTTAAAGAATTTGGCTGTATAGCCATCAGGCCGGGGAGCCTTGTAGTCCCTGATGGAGAGAATGGCCTCTTTTATATCCTTGTTGTCCACAGGCCTCGTCAGATGGGCCCATCTGTCTTGGCTCAGGATTCTGGAGCTATCCAGGTTGAGGTCATGAAGAGATTTATTGAGAGTGTTATTGATGCCAAGTCTGGTCTTGAAATCATTGACCAGGATGTGTTTAATATCTACAGGGTCCGTAACAATTTCCCCAAGGTCATTGACGATGGAGGAAATGCAATTTTTGTTTCTTCTGGACTTAATGGCTCTATGATAGAATGCAGTATTTGAGTCTGCAAATTTGAGCCATCGAGTTTTGGACAGTTGGCGCAGGATGAGGATTTCATGATGGTTCCTTTTCAGTAGGGATTGCCTAATAGATTTTTCCTTGGAAATAAGGCATGGATTCCAAGGATCACGGTCAATTGCACACTGAACGTCACTAAGCTCACTCCGGATAGATTGGGCTTTAGTAGCAAGAGAGCTGAATTCTGATTTGTGGAGAGCAGAGAGCCCTTTTTTTAAGTGACGTAGTCGATTAACAAGAGCAAAGAGATGGCTCCCTTCGATGGGGATACTCCAAGCTTCCCGGACAAGGGGGAGAAATGAGGGGATCTTTTTGTCCAAATGTTAAGGAATTTGAAGCTATTTTTATGGGGGGGGGAAGGCTGAGGGATGGTGATAATCATGGGGCTAAGGTCCGAAATAAGCGGGGGCATAAAGGAGGCAAAGCTAGTAGGAAGGGCCAGGATCCAATCCTTGTTAAAGGACTCGGTCAATTTTCCCCATGACCCTACTATGGTCAGATTGATTATTCGACCAAGTGTAGAATTGGCCAAAGTAACGGAGGTCCTGCAGCTCATTACTAGCAACACAATTAGCAAACTCACGGAAGTCCCTTTTAGAGTGGGGCCTGGCACTAAGTCTATCTTGGGAAAAGAGAATACTATTGAAGTCACTAGCCACCACCCAGGGGCCCGAAGTCATGTTGCCCAGATTAGTGATTTCCTCTCAGAGGTGGGATCTAAGCATGGGGTTGTTGCTCCCATAGACAACTGAGAGGGTGAAGGAGGTAGACCCAAGGAGGGTGGCTTTATAAGAAAGCATTTGGGTCGATTGTTGAAGCTGAGAGAGGGAGATGAGAGTGGGATGAAAGAGGATCTAGATGTGTACATTGGGGTGGGACGCATAGTTATGACTGAGAGCCCAGGAGGGGAAGAAACAACGCAATATAGTGGGTGGTTTGAGTCCGACACATGGGTTTCTAGAAGGCAAAAGACACAAGGCTTGTGAACGTGGACAAATTTTGGATTTCACTGATTTTGGAGTGGTAGTTGCACCTCCTGACATTCCAGATTGCGATATTCATTAGGAGGGGGAGAGGAAGGGGGAGAGGGGCAATAGGAGCAACGCCCTGGGCAAACGCAGAGAATGAATTCTCTAGTTGGAGAGAGAAGTCCTCTTCTATGGATATTTTGGCTAATTCTTTACCAGAATCCTTCTTCCGGGGGACAATGCTCCACTGGTCCCAAGGGGGGGAATAGTTAAATGTAAAAGAACTCGATTTATATATATAGAGAGAAAGAGAGAGTCTTAGTTAGGAATTAATCAAGGAAACCCTTTAATTATTTATCAGTCGACACGACATACGAGCTAACTGTGCCCATTACATTACATGTATATATAATCCGTGGTATTATAATGTAAAAAAAAAAAAAGACAATCAAATTTCTTCAAGCCTCAATTTGAATATATATGTTTGTCTCAATTAATTAGTAACCCTTGCCATTGCGAGTCTGAAACTGCGCCTCAAGGAGCTTGATCACCTTATCATCAACTTGGAAGGACTTAGCCAACACTTGGATGGAGATCGGTGGTTGGGCTCCAAACACCGCATTAGCAATAGTAACTGTGCCAGCATTCTGGCTACTGAAAGCAGACATTGCAACAGCATTCGTCTTGCCAACATTGAACTGGAAGTGAATCAAACCCTGAGGGAAGATAAACACATCACCTGCATTAAGGACCTTGCTAAAGAACTTGTTATCGCCGTTTGCGAGGTTTGATGTTACGAACCCGACGTAGAGTGACCCTTCAATGACGGTAAGGACTTCAGTGCCGCGGGGATGGGTGTGAAGGGGGTTAAGACCGTATGGCGCGTAGTCAATGCGGGCAAGTGAGACTCCTAGAGTGTTGAGACCAGGGAAGTTTAGTGCATTTACGTTGGTGACGTTGGAGCCTTGTAGGTTTTTTGTGTCTCGTGGAATGTTGAGACCTTTGAATGTGAAGTCATCTGGGTTTGCTTTCATTGGGTCCATGCAGAACAGCCCATTTACGAACACTGCATCATCAAATTAACCAACTAAATA
Organism: Limonium bicolor; assembly: GCA_023374045.1. Lineage (NCBI taxonomy): Eukaryota > Viridiplantae > Streptophyta > Magnoliopsida > Caryophyllales > Plumbaginaceae > Limonium > Limonium bicolor. The sequence continues at coordinate 318,027,745 of CM041776.1, read as the reverse complement.
AATCAGAAATACAAGCAACCAATAAACGATTTCAGTGACTTATATTGCTGTTTGACACTTACGTGCAGCATTAGGATCATTTGTGCCAATGCAAAAATCTTGCAGCTGAGATGGGTCGGTGGCAGAGGCAACGTAGAAAACGGAGACTAGTAATGCCAGGTATGTGACAAATCGGGAGGTTTCCATCTTTGCAAGCTAGTTAAGTGTTTTACGAAGCAGTAAAAATAACTAGTTGCAGAGCAGTACAGTAATATCTCTACAACCAATAGCTAGTTATGTGATTCTTAGTGATGATGATTGCCAAATGAAGACTACTCCTATTTATAGGTATAAGTATATCATGCTGGGAGCGGGGATCATTATCTGCAACTTATACACATGCAACTATAATATTTGGAAATTAACCCAGGTTATACCTAACCATCCACCCCAACTAGCTAGTTTAACTTAATTTCTTCTCATGGGCAGTTGGGACGATTTGGAACTTTGATCGAGCAGGTAATGACCACGTCAAAAAGAACCCCCTAGCTTATTTTGATTTCCTTGGCTTTTAGGATACGATATGCATGATATTTAACTAAGTGTACATTATTATATCTAGATGGTAGTGTTTGTAAGAAGCAGAGCAACCATTTTTGTCAAAACGAGAAAATTAATTAACAAGGTGATCTTGTCAAAACGGTTCTGCGCTACACAGCAATCAGGAATTTTTGATGACCGTATTACATGTAAACATCTGTACATCAACATATATATATATATCCCTGAATATCTTGTCGATCGTCTCCAGGCCCACTACCTACTCTCCACCCAGATCAAGTGTAAAATAAGAAAAACATGCAGATTGAGCTTTAATTTTAGATATCTGAATTGACGAGGCTCTTTCCATTCCAATACGGGAGAGCTCGTCCGGTTGACTATTACCTTTAAATTTTTTCTCGAGGGTGGCTGATGCTTCTTTTTTCATATTCTCAATGTTAGTGAAAACCCGAATGTATGCAAGATAATGTATTCGGAATCTTCGTCATTTCTTCTTTATATCTTTTCATCCTTATAGTTGATGAATTTGACGGTATAGGAGTAGGCTTAAAATCAGTTTCCACGACTTCCCACAAATTGAAAGCTCGTAGATATGACTTCATTCGAATGGTCCATGAATAATAATTCTTGTCATTAAAAATTGGAATAGGAATATTGAAATTTGGGCACTGTTCGACGGTAAGATTAATCGCCCACAATTTTCAAACGCAGCAATAGCTGCGTTTGGAATTCAAAAGTTTGTGAGAGGGAGTGGGCCTATAAGAATAAAAGTAACAAATAAGATGTCAACATGTGGCAGATTAATCTAACCGGAAAATCAAATGTACTGAACGAACGGAGATGTCATCATCAAACTCTATCACACTTTTTTTTTGTTCACTCAATAAAACCTAAAAAACTTACAGAGAAGCATATGACAATTTTTTTTCTTTTTGGACCTCAACAATGTGAAAGAAATCTGCATTGATTTCTTCCTCTATGCTCTTGATACCATCTTGAAAATATAAGAATGATGAGAAATAGTGGAAGAATAACATATCCTTTTATAGGCGAATATCTCTAAACTAATTATTAAAATATATTGACTACCCCTAACTTACTCCTAAGAAACTATTTTTCTAGATAAAATTATATAATAATTAATTTGTAATTATTAAAACCAACACTTTCCGTTGATTTGAAATTCTCTTAAAAAACCTATAAAAAAATCTTAACAATCTAAAAAATATATTTGAATCACATCCCTTCATCTTCAAAACTTCTACAGAGCACTCCTCTCCAAAATCCGGATGCACTTCTCATCATTTTCATCTGCAATTATGGTGCACACACGAGCACATCTCTCCTTACTCTTCTGGGTACTGAAACATCGATGTTTCTTTGTTACTCGTCTAAGCTTGTTCAACACCAACCTGCAATACTTTTGAGCACGACCAAATTTTTTGAACTTATAACACTATGTTTTTCCTTTATGTCAGCAATCATCTTCTTCATGGTCAATTTTTCTTACAATTAGTACATTGTAAAAATTTGTCATTTCCTTTAAATTTTGAAGATTTAACCATAAAGGCGACTTCAGCATTGTCTTCATTTTCTTCTCATCTCATCGAACTTCGTTGATCAACCGCTAGAAGCGCATTGATCAATTATGTAAAATTTATTGTGGACAAATCCTTTGCATCTTCAAGAGATGAGATATTAGATTCATACCTATCAGGAAGTAACAAATTAAGAAACTAAGATGACTCAGTTCGCAGAAGAAAAATTACTTTAGAAGTAAGGAGAGATGTCCTCTTGGGATAGATTATTGATGAAATGTGCATCATGATTACAAACAAAGATGATGGGAATTGCATCCGGATTTTAAAGAGAAATGCTCTGTAGAAAATTTGAAGATTGGAGAGATGTGCTTCAAATATTTTATTAGGTTGTTAAGATTTTTCCTATAATTTTTTAGAGAATTTCAAATCAACAGAAAGTGTTGGTTTTAAAATTTTGAAATTAATTATTATTTAGGCTAATATGGAAGAATAGTTTTTGTACGAGTTTTTTAAGGGATTGTTAGTATATTTTTAAATAAATTAAATTAGATATATTAGTCTGTAAAACAATATGTATTTCTAATATTGAATGCAAGAGTCACATCAATACGTGACTCTTACGTTTAATATTGATGGGAATACTTATCCCTTAGGCTAATATCCCTACAATAATTATTGAAAAATATCTTAACAACCCTTAACTTACTCTTACAAAAACTATTATTCTAGATAAAATTAAATGATAATTAATTTCAAATCATTAAAACCAACATTTCCGTTGATTTGAAATTCTTTAAAAAAAAACAATCGGAAAAAAAACTTAAAACAACCTAAAAAAAATTAGTTGAATCACATCTCTTCAATCTTCTAAGCTTCTATGGAGCACTTCTTCCCAAAAATCCACATGCACTTCTTATCATATGCAATTATGGTGCACATCTCACCAATAATCTATCCTAGGAGCACATCTCTCCTTTCTTCTAATTTTTTTTTCTTCTGCGTACTGAACCATTTCTTTTTTTTTATCGGGGGGCTACAGATGTAGCATATAACAGTAATCTGGTTTTACAGCAAAGGAAATATCCTTGCCAAAGTGCCAAGTGGCTTGCAAAATCCAAAACTCAAGAAACGAAACAATTAAAGACAAAGACAAGGGCTTAATTTTCCTCCAAGAGTGTAACCCTTCATGATCTTTATATGCACCGATTAGGTTCTTCCTTGGACAACCTGTTGCCTGGCACCTTCTTGTGCACATGTACGTTGGATAAACATTAGCTGCAACAAAACTTTAGGCCAACCGGAGTTGTACCTATGCCCTTGAGGAAACACATTCCTAATTTTTGGACAAGTTCCTGCTTTATTTGTACTTTTGCTGATGCGTGCTGCAGCTCCTTGACCCCGTTTTGCTCTCCTTTCTACCCTTATATTGACTTTTCAGAATTCTGTCAATATTTGCTAAGGATTTGGCAGGAAAAGGCGTAATAATTCTCAATCTATGGCCATATTTAAAGCACTTTGTGGCCTCAGCTGAGATTGTTTGCCTTTTATTTAATCCTTTCATGCGTAGGTTCACCGGTTTATGAGGCGGTTGGTCTGGTACTTTCTGTTCTTTCTGGCTTTCTGGTGTTAGAACAACTTCCAGATTGATCACCTCCAGCGTGTTCCCTTTGACAGGAGTGGGCGTACCTCCATTTGGGCTTACGGACAGCCCAATGTCATCCGGCTGCTTCGCGACCTCGG